>CAIGQV010016645.1:23753317-23766956 GCA_903798115.1 Danio jaintianensis | reverse complement strand
TAAATAATAATTAGAATAAATTATTATTATTATTATTATTATTATTATTAAGTTTAGATTATTTATTTTACAAGTTGTTAGTGTAAATAATAATTAGAATAAATTATTATTATTAATGTTTGATAACGTGTTATGAAATCACACATACTCTCATTTTGGTCATATCCTACAGTTCTAATGTTAAAAATCTTTTTTTAAACAATAATAACTTTTAGAACTTTAATATTAAAAAACTAACTTTTTTTGCATAAGATAAGTGCAATAAAAGTTCAAAATGATGATCCTCAAAGATTTCATTTCTCCCCAATTTCAAGCCATGCAAAAGTTGTTCTAGTTTTATGATTCCACACTATAGACTCAAACCATTTTAATAGTCAAAAATTGTCACAAATTGGAAGCAGCTGGTAACACATTTCAAACCTTTTTGTAGGACTGCTGAGCTTATTTTGCTAAAGGAATAACATCAAATTTAACACTATCTTCATTTTGCCATTCACAAGACATCCCATCATGTCGCCGAAAGATTGCAAAGCATCATTAAACTGCATCTCTAAAGGTCAGTCGATTGATGTGGTTTGGTCATGCGGTTCAGCTTGTCTGATGCAATAGTATGTGAGATTACCTGAATAAATGAACCTATTGCAGTGGATTCAGTTCGTTTAGAGGGACTTGATGAGCGCCTATTGAATCTCTCACTACGCCTGCAATACTTTCTTTCCCACTATATGCGACTGAATTATTTATTAATTTTTTTCAGGGCAAAACTGAATCCACAAATGTTGCATAACGCAGCATCAGCCACATACAGCTTTGACAGTTTGAAGCCCAGAAGATACAGAAAGCTGGTATTTTCAGTATTCTTATTATTTTTTTCCAAAGTGTTTCCATCATCCTGGAAGCCATACAATTATATAATATGCCAAGGACAAACCCACAAGGAAACTTAGCTCATGAACATTTTGATAATGACATTAAATATCAACCATATTCCCTCTGAGCTTCAGGGAAGAAGTTAAAATCGATGCGAAATGTGTCTGAACAGTGTTCGAATTATATACTGACTATCAGGGGGTTAAAATATTTTTCGGTAATGTTAGTTTGTGTAATACATGAATTTGAAGGCAAAATTATTAGCCCTCCTGTATTTTTTTTTCTTTTTCAAGTATTTCCCAAAAGATGTTTAACAGAGCAAGGAAATTTTCACAGTATTTCCTATAATATTTTTTCTTCTGGAGAAAGTCTTATTTGTTTTATTGATGAAGAGTGATGAAGCCAATTAGATGATATGGGGATGGTTAAGAGGCCAAGATGGACCGAGGCCAGTGGGCAAGTTTGGCCAGGATACCGGGGTTACACCACTACTCTTTTCAAAGGACATCCTGGGATTTTTAATGGCCACAGAGAGTCAGCGCCTCAGTTTAACATCGAATCCTGCAAGATGGTGTTCACTCTTCGGATCTTTTCCGTGATCACCAGATCTTTCGGACCGTTCGTTTCAATGAACCAGTTCAAAAACCGGATCACCGGTTCTTTTATGCTACAACATAATGACGTCATCCTCAAAGACATAATGACAATCCTCTCACGTTAGGACTCAACATATCAAAAGAAAAATAGTCAGCAATCATAATTTCAGTTAGTTAAACATCACCGTGATCTGACAGGTTTCTTAAAATTAAGTTTTGCAACCCAAATGAAGCATAATTCACTTGATTCACTTGATTCACTGAAGCAGTCAGTCAAGTTTACATTATTTTGTAAATTGCTTTCCACTTGAAAGAAAATATATTAAACAAACCAAAGAAAATGGCATGTTTTACTATAGATTTTAGCGCAAGGGCACCGCCATCTTGGAATATCGCCATGTCTGACGTCACGGGGTTGGTTCCGTTCACTCAGTTGAACAGATACAGTGGGAGTAATGGACTGAATACGTAGACCGGACAGCCTAATTTAACCCAATGCATCAGTTTGTGGATGTGGAGCTGGTGCAAATACAAGCATCAAATTTGTGTCTAATATATTTAAAAATATTTATACGTTTTCTATTTTTCTATTAATTTTTCTACTAAGGACGCAATGATTAAAACACATGACTTCACTCTTTACTAAGTCACATCTGTGTGGATCATGTCAAGACATATTCCTTTATCAAGTTGATCTCTCAACATTTTGTATGAAGGACATAAAAACCTGCAATATGAAAAAACGATCTTAGTTTGGTTTGAACACGAACAGAGGTGAGGGGCTGTAGTAGTGAAAAGTGAAAGTACCCGCCCCATTACGTCGGGCACCGGACCTTGTTGAAGCCCACACAGCCAGCCAGTCAGGGAGCAAAGTACAGAGAGTGAACCGAAGCGCATCAAGCAATCGATAATTAAAAGAAAAATAGAATAAATATATTTTTATATACTAGACACAACTTTGATGCTTGAATTTGCACCAGCTCCACATCCACAAACTGACGCATTGGGTTAAATTAGGCTGTCCAGTCTCCATGTTCAGTCCATTACTTCCACTGTATCTGTTCAGCTGAAGGAAACGGAACCAACCCAGTGAAACACAGTGATATTCCAAGATGGCGGCGCCCTTGCGATAAAAGCTATACTAAAACATGCCCTTTTCTTCAAAGTGGTTACATTAATCGAGCTTGTTATATATATTTTCATTAAAGTAAAAATCAATTTACAAAATAATGTAAACTTGACTGACTGCTTCTCTTCCACTTTAAATTCCATTAGGATTTTCTGTTATGAAATAAACTTGCATTTCCCTAGATCCTCTCATTTAACTCCTCGGTTTTCCCACGCTGCAGCATTAATCAAGTTTAGTTTAGATGGTACTGTGCTGCTGTTTGTGAACTGTTTGTGTTCGATTCAACACCTGCTATATCACGCATATGTAGTATTACCAGTTCAAGGTTCTCAAATCTGATCTCCGTGTACTGTTCTAGTAACTTTTGTTCTAGTCTTATTTTGAGTCAGAGGTGGTATCAGGCTTGTTAAAAAGTAATTTGTGGATGAGTGCTTACCGTTTCAAACGGTTCGGTTCGATCAGTTCACTTAGAAGATCCGGTTACAAAGAACAATTCGTTCGCGATCGGCTATCACTAACTGACATTATAGTATCCCCATCACTATACTGGGACACTAGGACCCACACAGACCACAGGGTGAGCACCCTGCTGGCCTTACCCATGTGTTCTCTTATCCAGGTACTAACCAGGCTTAACTTTGTGACAGCTTCAGAGCGCTAATTTTACTTTACTTTTAGTCTATGTAGCTACAAACACCTGTTTTACAATAGAAGTGTCTTGTGAACACTTACGGTGTCTATTTGTTCTCTAGATCTGCTGGTTTCAGACCCCCAAGCATGATCATGCATTTACAATGGTATGAAGCATTATAGGGGTGGTCAAATGTATATTTTTATTATCTATTATTTTAATTATTAATATTATTATTTAGGATACACATACTATTACTCACTATTTAAAGGGCTGATCATCTTGTTTTGACGTCCTTCAGGGGGATCAAGCGTTAATTAGACAGGTCAAACCCCCAAGACCCAAACCCCCCTGTTATTCGGTTGTTAAGAAATAGTAGCTTGCATATGTGAGATATTACTAAGAAAAAGTCAATTCGATTTTAAAAATGAAAAACATCCTCAATTATTCATTAATGCTTTCTGTCTCTCCTTATGTTGGTGGTTGACAATGCTGTTATTTCAAACCAGGTTTACACCTACAAGAACGAGTAATAATTAGAAATAATCTCTCTAATAATGGCCTACTTTATATTGCTGTCAAGAGCTAAGAGGGTGATTTGTTTTTTTGTTTACATAAGTGAAATGATCTTGATTATAGCTGAGTACAGTTTGCCTGTGTTGTTTCTACACGTCGAATGCAATATTTAGCAGGCAGTTTGAGGTCAACCATCACTCAGAAGACTATTTGGCAGAAACACAGAAAGAGCACTGACCTTGATAGCTTTGTCTCCCAAAATACACAGCGAGAGCATTCAGCCACTTTCTCTGCACTTCTTTATTTATTTCTTTATTTATTTTTCTAAAACAACTGGAAAGTAGCTGGAGCTTTCTAAATTGCATGTGCAATATTTCATGCATATGTCTGTATTGCAGAATAGATATATAAAATGTAATGTAATGTGTATTTATATAGAGCATTTATTGTGTATGACCATACACCCAAAGCGCTTCACAATCATGAGGGGGGGTCTCTCTACACCACCACCACCAGTGTGCAGCATCCACTTGGATGATGCAACGGCAGCCACAGGACAATGGCGCCAGCACGCTCACTGTACACCAGCTATTGGTGGAGTGGAGAGACAGTGATAGAGCCAATTCAGTGGATGGGGATGATTGGGAGGCCATGATTTGTAAGGGCTGATAGAGGGAATTTGGCGAGGACAACGAGTACTGTATGTGTGTACTTAAAAATACATTTAAGATTTGTATATATTTAAACCAATAAAAATAACACAAAAGTGCAATTATTATTTTAGCATTATAACTGTATATGATCCTGTTATAGCCTTCCAAATGCTAAAGTTCTGCATTTTTTGGGATAATATTTGGCCTAGAGACAACAGTGGATTTACAGAGGAAGAGCAAATGTGCTTAATTTAAAGAATAACACGTATCTATACTGGAGAAAAGAAAAGCTAAAAATTCACTATTGCATTCACAATGGTATGAACCTATATAGGGGTGGTCAAATGTGTAGTTATATTATCTGTTCTTTTAGTTATTAATTGTATTATTTAAGATACAGATCAGAGCAAACTACTCATTATTTAAAGGGCTGATCATCTTGTTATGACGTTCTTCAGCAGGATCAAGCATTATAACTGTATATGATCCTGTTATAGCCTTCCAAATGCTAAAGTTCAGCATGTTTAGGGTAATTATTGGCTTAGAGACAAGAGTGGATTTACAGAGGAAGAGCAAATGTGCTTAATTTAAAGAATAACACATATCCAATCTACACTATTGCATTCACAATTGCATTCACAATGGTATGAACCTATATAGGGGTGGTCACATGTATACTTATATTATCTATTCTTTTAGTTATTAATATTATTATTTAATATACAGATCAGAACAATCTATTTTTCTCAATATAAAGGGCTGATCATCTTGTTTGACGTTCTTCAGAGGGAACAAGCATTATAACTATTTGACCCTGTTATAGGAAGGTTAAAGTTGCTATATGCTAAAGTTCTGCATTTTTTGGTATAATTATTGGCCTAGAGTCAACAGTGGATTTACAGAGGCAGAGCAAATGTTTAATTTAAAGAATAACACATCTATACCGATAATAACCAATCTACACTGGAGAAAAGAAGAGTTTAAAAATCCACTGCAATACCAGACAGACTTGATTTGTTGACTGTGAATTCTTCCAGCATTAAACCTCTCAGCACACGTCATCGCACACAACAACTGAAAAAATATCACAAAGTCCTGCCATGATCTTCAAAATCCCAGACCACATCTAGCCTGATTCATCCTACGTCAACCCATGCGACATCAGAACAGCTGATACCCTTTTTTTCACACCTGCGAGCAGCAGATGAAGCTCTGTATCAGAGAGACCTCTCAGCAGAATGAGTCTCCCTCCGACAGAGATCTCGCTGTGAGTCTGCTTCTCTCTGCCATGCATTCTGATTATCCACATCATTTGGGGGGGTTTTCTCTCCAAATGACTGTCTGTGTAAATAAGGATGGCTCTGAAGAGGGTCTTGTGGAGAGTGACAGTCTGAAGGAGAGTTATGAGACAAAGCTTCAACAGAAATCTCACCAAAAAAATGAATTAGCTCTCCATCTTAGCTGCGGGCTGGAATATTTTCACTTTAAATACGCTTGCCGTCTGACTGCGAGGAAATGGAATGTTTACAGCTGGCTTTTCTGAAACACTCTTGGGGAAAGAAAATCTCTCTTCAGACCCTGACTGACTCCGAAACAAGAGCAGAACTGCAGACACAATGGCTGCAAGCTTAAAAACACACATCTCGGACCATTACGTCCTTCAACTCGCACAAACACGGGTATTTTTTTGCAATGTGGTCTTGGCTGTTTGTCCACATGCAAATGCAGTCTCAAGTGACTAAAACCATTTTTTTTTTTTTTACTCCTGCCAATGTGAAGATTTTCAGGAAACTTGGTTCCACCATTGTCATGTGAAATCAGAGTTTTTGTCTGATGACGTAGAAGTTTGTGCCATTTTTACATTTGTTTGATGTCAGACTGTACGCTGCTGTCTCATTTTGAAAGCTTCTGATTAGCCAATATGGCTTTATGCTTGGGGTTATATGTCGCCACCTGTTGGTTTGATGTGCTCTTGACAGTACGTTGTAGGAGGTTTTGCGTTTTCATATTACAGAGATGTTGTTTGTTTGTTTTTTAAATGAAGCAGGGAAAAACTCTATTTATATATACACTCACCGGCCACTTTATTAGGTACACCTATCCAACTGCTCGTTAAAGCAAATTTCTAATTAGCCAATTACATGGCAGCAACTCAATGCATTTAGGCATGTAGACATGGTCAAGACGATCTGCTGCAGTTCAAACCGAGCATCAGAATGGGGAAGAAAGGTGATTTAAGTGACTTTGAACGTGGGATGGTTGTTGCTGCCAGACGGGCTGGTCTGAGTATTTCAGAAACTGCTGATCTACTGGGATTTTCACGCACAACCATCTCTAGGGTTTACAGAAAATGGTCAAAAAAAGAGAAAATATCCAGTGAGCAGCAGTTCTGTGGGCGCAAATGCCTTGTTGATGCCAGAGGTCAGAGGAGAATGGCCAGACTGGTTCGAGCTGATAGAAAGGCAACAGTAACTCAAATAACCACTCGTTACAACTGAGGTATGCAGAAGAGTATCTTTGAACAACACGTCCAACCTTGAGGCGGATGGGTTACAGAAGCAGAAGACTACATCGAGTGCCACTCCTGTCAGCTAAGAACAGGAAACTAAGGCTACAATTCACACAGGCTCACCAAAATTGGACAATAGAAGTTTGGAAAAACGTTGCCTGGTCTGATGAGTCTCGATTTCTGCTGCGACATTAGGGTGGTAGGGTCAGAATAGATCATAGATCAGGCATAGATCCATCCTGCCTTGTATCATCGGTTCAGGCTGCTGTTGGTGGTGTAATGGTGTGGGGGATATTTTCTTGGCACACTTTGGGCCCATTAGTATTAATTGAGCATCGTGTCAACGCCACAGCCTACCTGAGTATTGTTGCTGACCATGTCCATCCCTTTATGACCACAGTGTACCCATCTTCTGATGGCTACTTCCAGCAGGATAACGCGCCATGTCATAAAGCGTGAATCATCTCAGACTGGTTTCTTGAACATGACAATGAGTTCACTGTACTCAAATGGCCTCCACAGTCACCAGATATAAGTCCAATAGAGCACCTTTGGGATGTGATGGAATGGGAGATTCGCATCATGGATGTGCAGCCGACAAATCTGCAGCAACTGCGTGATTCTAGCATGTCAATATAGACCAAAATCTCTGAGGAATATTTACAGTACCTTGCTCAATCTATGCCACGAAGGATTAAGGCAGTTCTGAAGGCAAAAGAGGGTCCAACCTGGTACTAGTAAGGTGTACCTAATAAAGTGGCCGATATATATATAAATACCCATTGTACGATTTATGCAAAACAAAAAAAAAAGTTTTTCTTGCTTGGAATCTTTGTCTTGTTTCTAGTCCAAATATCTACATTTCAAAGGAAAAACAAGATTATTTTACTCCACTGGCGAATACTTTTGCTTTTTTTAAGGACAAACTCTTAATTTTGCCTTATTTCTTCTGAAGGTGAAAACAAAACAAAAGAATTTTTAGATATTTGGACTAGAAACGAGACAAAGCAAAGTAAGAAAATGTCAAAGTGAGATTCAATTTCTGTACTTGAATACTGTTAGGCTCCCGAGAAAACCATCAAAGAGTGCTATTCAAACCATTTGTGTTCATATAGCAATATTTATCACAGAAAAATAAAATATTGCAATATCAGATTTTTCCAATGTCGTGCAGCCCTAGCCTCAAGTGTTCCAAAATGCACTGCTCTTTCATTAGACAACCATGTTCACCTGGTTACTGCTTTGTCAGGTTCTGGTCAGGTCTCCATCCAAAGATGCAAATTAAATTTCTAAGCAAAACTGTTATATCGCATAAAAGATTTGCGAATAAAGGAGCATTTCCATCCAATGAGTCAAAGAGAACAAAATCGTCACTTCCTGATAAACTGACGCCAACTAACAAAAATAAAAACAGAATTTGTTGAGTAGGAGAAGCTGTTTTATATTATATAATATATTACTTGCGCCTCATAAGATGATCGGATAGTAACATAGCTAATGTGACCTCATATTTCTTCACAATGTCCTAACAGAGAAACCAGCATGTTTAATTCAGTCACTTGTGTGATGTTGACCAATAGGAGTCCAGAATCTCACAGCTTTCAACAATTGCATAGAATCAAAACAGGGTGCAATTATGTAATGTGGAGTCCATTCATGGCTTTTCCCTTGTTTGGGGTGGTGTGTTAGGGGGTTTGATGACAAGTTTGTTTGTTTACAATGTTGTTTCAAGAAGTCAGTGACTAGTTCTGCCTTGTTCATGACATCACACATCATTAAAATGGCTAGTGCATAATTGGTCACGTAGAAATGTGTAGTCTGACATGTTTCGTGTGCACAACCAAGCAAAATTTAGAAGTGAAATATCAAATAATTGACACAGTAACTATATGATAATAGACAACAAATATTTTGCAGTGTGAATTCTGCGCTGTACAGAAAAAATGATCAAACAATGAATGCGCATTACTTTTAACTTGCTTAAATTGATAGTTTAACACACAAAAGTTACACTTGTGTCATTATTTACTTATTTTTCATGCAATTACAATATATGAACATTTTTCCCAATGCTACAGATCTCAAATCGATTTATTATAAAGGCAAAAGCCATTAGTATTGGTGTTAATGATTTTAAACCAGATGGAATGAATCTAAATACACCAGATTTGAATTGAAACGCAAATTAAAATGGTGGGCCTTAGCAGATGGGAAGATTTTGGGAGGTTAAATGTCTTTTGTCTTTTTGTGACTTGGTATCTTATCTTTTTGTGTGGGGTATCTTTATTTTGGAGCTTAAAAGTCATGTCTTTGCACTAAAAGAAATGGTATGGAAACAATTTTCAATCAGACTTTGCAAGTAAATCCTACAAATAATTGTAAAACATTAATTAAATGTGAACTTTTAAAATAGAAAGACAACTAATGACTATATTGGCAAATTTAACAATTACTTTTTGACAATTATTTTTCAGTAATACTTTGCATTAAGGTTTAACAGCATAAGATAACATGAACTAACAAATAAACACTATAGACCATTTTGAGGGATGTAAACAAAAACAATGGTCCCAACGTATTTCCTGTTTTACATTTTTAATTTCTATAGCTTCAGAGAATCCAAAAAGAGCCACATATTGATAAATAATGTTATGATAGCTGTTTTAACGTGAAAATATGATTGAATTGCCTCTTGTCACAGTTATGATATAGTATGAGAACTAGCAGGAAATGTTCAAGGGCCAATGACATGACCACGTTGAAATGGTCTATATCTACAGTATGTATTAATCTTAGTTAACATTAACTTCGACATGTACTAACACATTAGTGTTAACAATGTATTAGTGTTAACTAACAAGTTGGTTAAAATTTGTTAATGCACCCTGAAATTATATCTAATCACTAGGATTAGCAAAGCTTAATAAATGATGTAAAAATATATTGCCCATAGTTAGTTAACATAGTAAATAATGCATAATCTAATGATAACAAATTAGACCTAAAGGCAAAGTGTTACCAAATTTTCAATAAATTAATAATGTGTAATTTCATATTCTGCCCAGTGCACAACGACAATATGCAAATTGGCAAATATATATTTTCTAAATGTACAATATACACAGTTGTAAGGCAGGACAACTTAAGTAATAAGTAATTATGTGCTGAAAAACCTAGTAGGTTTTTTTTTTACCCTTTAAGACAAAGACATAACTGCACGCACTATTGTTTAGTCATTAAATGTAATGAATCATTTTACTATATGTACTATATTACTATATAATTACACAGATATTTTACTATTATATCTTTGAGAGAACCAGTTGTATGTGTGTAAGAGGAGGGTGTCATGGGAAAGCACAGGAGAGAATACAGAACCAATGTGTAAAAACAGCAATGAAAGCATGAAATGTATACATTATGATGATTGAATATTATACTCTCAAGAAGCCTGAATAAATGGGTGTGAGGCAGAGGCCTTCCAAAGAATACATGAAATGTATAACATATGATGGAGTCCTCATTTCGGGGTTTAGATTGAGTGTATGAATAATAAACACTATTCTAAGTTTGCCAAATATTAACTATATGTGGAATAACATGAATTGTATATGTTAAAATGGACAAGAAAAGTGGGCTCAATTTAGTATGTGAGATGTATTCGCTATGAGAAGCCTTAAACAGGAACAAGATGTGTAAACATGACAGTGTATGGGGGAAAAAACTATGTAAAGAGTGCGCAGAACTCAAACATACTATAAAAATGCTGGGTTCCACATAATGGATTTGTGTTGGGACAACATAAAGGAATTAAGATAACTTATTAGTTTTTACAGATTTAAGTGGATTGAACATAAAACAATTAAGTTGTCGCAAAAAAAAAAAAAACATCTTAAGATTTGAGTTGTTTCAGCTCATTTTAAATAGGTAGTTGAAACAAACAGCAAACGTAATTTTTTTGAGTGCAGGTTGGATTGCTTTGGGGTTCTCCTCTGAGAGTGTCTCGGCCTCACTGTGGCTCAACAATAAAGTATATTCTTCTGGCATTAAAACCTACATACTTGAATACAGCATTTAATGAAACGTCCAAATTCCACAACCAAACTAGTAAAAAAAGCCTTATGAGTGGGCTATCACAAGTCAACACAGTCTTGCTTTAATTACAGAATCCACAGCAAAAAACAAAACAAAAACATACATCATTTATCACACAAATATCAATACCTCTGCACAACAACAACACACTACGGAAAAGAAGACGTCTTATTAGTTTTCCTCTCCTCCTCCCTTTCTCTACTTCAGCACATCCATCTGCGCGACTAGACTACGGCTCTTTCTCATCCTTAACGCTCTCTGTGATGGAATATTTAATGTGTTTTCAGTTCAATCAGGTTAGCTCAGCAAGACGGGAGGGGCGTCGGATACCCAATGGCTCTAAAGAGAAGTACATGTCCATCTGGCATCCTAAACAACATCACAAGTCCTCTGAGGAAGCACACCATGAGGAAACGAACAGGATGGTCATGCGTGAAACACTACATAACCCTTTTTTTGATGCTGTTGTTGTTACTTCAATTCATGCAATACCTTTTGCATTGCGAGCAGGAATGAATCTATAGCGTGCATGGGGATGAGAGTTGTGCAGTGAGCTGTTTCCATCCGTAGAGCTTTTACGGATTTAGTCACTGCTGTAAAGGGTGGAGCACTGCTGCTTTTCAGCACCTCCCAAAGCTTCTTGAGATCCTGCGATGCGATCTTTAGTTAGACCTGCTCACGTACTCGCAGGTGCAAGACAAAATAAATATGCTCACATTTCTTTGTTAGATCCTAATTAGACCAGAAGTAATGCGTTTCAACTGTTTTCCACGGTGCCCTAATAAAGCTCTGCTGTCCTCTTTGGGTTGAAAACAGAAACACAGGAAGCTGAACTCAGCACTGAGGCTTTATGTTGTTGAATCCAGGACCATGGACAGCGTATATCTGAATCAGTCTTTAATGCAGAGTGCAAAATGAATGAGAGTACTGATAAAACTCAATACAATAAAGTCTCTAAATGTAAGACTTTTTGACTTACCACACTGAAAAAGACTTGATATTATCATTCATATTCTTTAAAGTTCTATATTACAAACTTAACATTTTTATTTTTGCTATAAAAGCTGAATTCATGACTATATTCATCATATCAATCCACGTCATGTTTATCCCACTGTACAGAAATGCACATACACAGGTTGCATATGAACTCAAACCCAGCAACTGCAACCCAGATTTGTATGCCTGTTCACATTTTGCTCTATAGATTCTCTATATATAAGCTATGTAAGATTAACGTGTCTTTCTTCAGATTGTGATATTGTATGTGCTCATGTATTACTTATTTAATCACCGTAGGAATACATCAAATCAAACATAATAACTGGACGCAAAACAGGATAAACAGAAGTACAAGCTATCAGTTACCAATAACTACGTGAAATGCGCTCGTTCATTCATTCATTGTCCAGGCCTACGTAATTAAATAGTCAGGTGTAAAAGCAAATGACCACTCCCCCAAACGCCATATGCAAATAAGCAGGCAGGAACGCAGGTGTCCAGAGAGTGCGTTCTAAATATATTGTTACTGCCTAAATCGGAAAGCGTATTTAAAAGAAATAAAACAACGACATATTTAAACTTGAGTTTTCTCACTGCATCAATGAATGGCACGAAGAGTCTCGTCTCTAGATTGAAACTGCTAACCAACCTTAACTGTGCGCAACCAACTACCCTGCATAAACCGATGAGTCCGAGCGCAATGTTGAGTTGTGAAACATGCATAACTGGACGAGATTCAGCAGCTCGTGCCTAAGTTAACCGAAGTAAACTGTTTCTTTCTGACAGAGTGGGACAAACCGGAACGCGCTTTTAACAAAACACTGCGTCGCGCTCGC
Organism: Danio jaintianensis; assembly: GCA_903798115.1. Lineage (NCBI taxonomy): Eukaryota > Metazoa > Chordata > Actinopteri > Cypriniformes > Danionidae > Danio > Danio jaintianensis. The sequence continues at coordinate 23,754,119 of CAIGQV010016645.1, read as the reverse complement.
AGTTGAGCGTTCGCGGCGCGTCATGTTTCTCTAAGGGCATGGCAGTAAAAATTAATATTTTTCAACAAAGAGTTCTAAATGTACGACCAAACCGATTGAATTTTTGCTAAACACGCATTCACCAAAGCACATAACACCCTTGTTGTCCGTGACAGACATTTGGGGATGCGCGCGGCGTATGGATGCGGCAGTTAAACTATATAAATAAAACAAACAACGGCGAATTCGACAGATATAACTTTTTTTTAAATGATAATCTCCATTACTTACCCTCCACAATTAAAGTCTTCATGTTTATTAATAAATCCAGTAAATAAGTAAATCCCAGAAAGAGGTTCCCGTTGAACCGGAGAAGACGGTGTTTTTCCTCACTGTGGTAAATTTGTATTAATTTGCAAATCTCACGGAAGATGAACCACCATCATCCCTGCCGGTCAAACTTTACCCGACGGTGGTCGTGCGGGCGCGGGACGGAGAGCAGCGTCTCCCGGTGCTTCCTCTCTCAGTCATTTGGGCAGGGACACAATCACAGTAACATCCAAACTCAAGAGATCTGCTTCTCGCTGCCGACGCGGACGGAGCAGCCCGGAGGATTGCCGAGAGCTGGCGAAAGTCACACTGGAAGCGGGGATAAACTAGCCTACAGTCGCGGTGAATCCAAATCGGCTGAACGACACATTTCCGGTGAACGCAGAAGTATTCCAACGGTACGAGTGTCCATGCAGCCGCACGGGAGGAATGGAAAGAGGCTGTGGCGCCGTGCTCGTGTGTGTGTGTGTGTGTGTGTGTGTGTGTGTGTGTG
>CAIGQV010016645.1:23722578-23735067 GCA_903798115.1 Danio jaintianensis | reverse complement strand
ACACACACACACACACACACACACACACACACACACACACACACACATACACACACACACACACACTACTTCCGTCGTCATTACCGGCGGTTGTATAACTCCTATTGTTTTGCAGCTTTATCTTCCAGCACTAAAGCTTCTTAGCATGTAATGCAAAGTGTGCATGGATATCTGCAGTAATTGGGGTGTTAAGCGGATGCTTCCATTACATCAGGACACTCAAAAGTGAGACTCTTACATGCTAAAACCACTTGAGTTGCATGAAAAATGATGTTGGGGTCAGGAAGAAAGCTCTTTCTTAAGACGTTGATGTGAGGTCACCAGGGAAGGCTTAAGGATTTTTATGATTACATCTAAGAACAACAGGCAGCAGAGGCGTTTGTGTTTAGCTGGAGACAGTGCAATCTGTATTAAGCCTCTTATATTGCAGCAGGCAAATGGCTGAGTGGAAATGTGAGCGTAATGTCAACAGTCAAATTTAAATAACATCTGAATATCTGTCTCGGCTGCAGCTCAGCAATGCAAATTCAATAAAGTTTCATGTTCGGAGAGATGTTGCAATTGTGACTCTACCATACAGTAAGTGATTGAGGTGAATATACTCAGTGTGTGGTATATGATATAAAGAAGATGGAAACACTTATGAAGACTGTAACAGCGAACTAAGTGTATGGAAATGCAATTATGAAGTGTCTATTCATCAGCTTTCTTATATCTTTCACTGGTAGAAATTTCACAAGACAAAAAATAAATAAATTAATAAATAAATAAAATAAAAAGGTGTAAGTACATTTTCTTTAGCACCACATTATGAAATCTGATCATTTCTCCTAAACATTAGTTGATTAAATTAAATTAACAGGTAAATTGATTAAGTAATTTATATTACTTGTGAATATAAATAACAAAAAATTACATTATTATCAACATTAGTTGATTAAATTACTTGTGAATCTCCATTGAATTGAATTAAGATTCACATGTAATTTAATGGGTGGCGCGGTGGTGCAGTGGGTAGCGCTGTCGCCTCACAGCAAGAAGGTCGCTGATTCGAGCCTCGGCTGAGTCAGTTGGCATTTCTGTGTAGAGTTTGCATGTTCTCCCCGTGTTCATGTGTGTTTCCTCCAGGTGCTCCAGTTTCCCCCACAAGTCCAAAGACATGCGGTATAGGTGAATTGGGTAAGCTAAACTGTCCTTAGTGTATGTGTGTGAATAAGTGTGTATGGATGTTTCCCAGTGATGGGTTGCGGCTGGAAGGGCATCCGCTGCGTAAAACATATGCTGGATAAGTTGGTGGTTCATTCCGCTGTGGCGACCCCTGATTAATAAAGGGACTAAGCCGAAAAGAAAATGAATGAATGAATGAATGAATGATATAATATATATAATAATATAATATATATAATTGTTTTCTATAGAAGGGCATCCGCTGCGTAAAGCATATGCTGCATATGCTGGATAAGTTGGTGGTTCATTCCGCTGTGGCGACCCCTGATTAATAAAGGGACTAAGCCAAAAAGAAAATGAATGAGTGTAATTTAAGTAAGTAATTTAAATTTCTTGCGATTAATTTTTTTTTTTTATATTACATTAAAATATTAACATTTATGGTATAGTTAAAATTTATAGTAAATTTATAGTAATACTACTATTACATAACTGTAATAATTATTTTATTATATTATGTTATTGTCACAATTATTACCTAGAGTGCCCATCAGACTCACTAGAGGGCACTCCAGCTATTTGTACACCCCATCAGCTATTCACCTGGACTACACCTCCCATCATGCTTTGCACCTCACAGCAGAGACAGTTTACTAATCTGACACAGCTGCTGATCATTGGCACTGATTACATGGACTTTAAATACACCACTTATAGTGGTAGGCAGAGAGAGGCTTTGTGAAACACAATCAAACACAGATTTGCCATGTCTCCAAACGCTTGTAAAAAATGCTCAGATCCTTTGAACCGCTTTAGTGACATGACCTGGGTGTTTCAAAATGCTTCAGAGCAGTGTTTCGAAACATCTGCACTTCGAATCTCAACACCATGTTGAAACGTCATTCTCACATTAGACATCCCTATGGCTGTTAAAAGTAGTTTTGGTCCTAACCATCCACGGCAGCGACACAGTTTCTTTTTCTGTCACACCATGGATGAACAACAGCATAAACTACCATGACAATGTTCACCTAGGTACTCGATTATGTGCTTTATCTAGTGCTAAATGCTAAAAGTGTGAGTTTGAATGTCATTTTATATGACATGTACAGTATTGCCATACCTAAAGCAGCATAGTTAACCTCAGATTCTGAAAATAAAATAAGTAGCAAAAAAGATTTAAAAAGTAAAAGTTCGAACTGTGACAAATATTAGTCACTCAGCATGTACTTTTAATAATGTTAGCAATGTTTAATATGTTCGATTAATAATTCAATTATAAACCTTACCATTTCGTTGGAGTGGAGTATTCTGCGCTTCTGAATGTTTCTGTCGTGTTGTATCTGGTGCGATAAACCAAATTACTTGTCGTGTCTCATGCTGTTAGGACACGGTTTTACAACGTAAGCTGCTCAGCTACTGCTTTTTATTTATTCATTCATTCATTCATTTTCTTTTCGGCTTAGTCCCTTTATTCATCAGGGGTCGCCACAGCGGAATGAACCGCCAACTTATCCAGCATATGTTTTACGCAGCAGATGCCCTTCCAGCTGCAACCCATCACTGGGAAATATCCATACACACCCATTCACAAACATACACTACGGACAATTTAGCTTACCCAATTCACCTATACCACATGTCTTTGGACTTGTGGGGGGAACCGGAGCACCCGGAGGAAACCCACGTGAACACGGGGAGAACATGCAAACTCCACACAGAAATGCCAACTGACCCAGCCAGGGCTCGAACCAGCTACCCACTGCGCCACCGTGCTGCCCCTGTTTTTTATGTTCGTAATATTTACATTATGTGCTAATAAAAACTACCTCATGTGGATTTTTATAACTCTGAATCTGCATTTCACTTCGAAGGCTGCTGCTGTCCTCCGAAGGTCACGTTTTCAGCCACACATTCATATGTTGAGGTGGCATTTAAGACTGAAATGAAATACGGCAAACTGGCAGTGGGCTGGTTATAGAGACCAAAACAAAGACAGACATTTCGACACAGAACACACATATTCAAAAGAGAATAACTGACTTTAGTATTGTTGTTCAGATAAACAAGTATGTTCACTCAGCATGTTTCTTAAATATCTGCAAACATATTATGGTATTTTTATGTTTTAGAAGAATGAAAAGCATTTTAAAGCCTTCTCCTGTGTTTACCTCTCTGTATTTTTATCCCTGGATGGTTTATCATAATTTTCGATTGTTTTCTCGACCTTCACCTCTTTACTGGATTATGCTTTGGATTATCCCTTTTGTTGCCATTGCTCCTGTTGACCCTTGCTTGCATGAGCATCCCTTGTTTAAATAAAGCTGAGTTTGGAACTTACTCCATTGTCCGCACCATTCATAAGTTATATTACTTTATATTACATTATTATAATAAGGGGAAGATAATAAAAACATGAATGAGAATTATTGAAACTCTTAAAAATTATACTTAAAATTTATACTTAACACAATGTTGGAATCCAGTAATACATTGAAATTCCAATGTTGAATTAAAAGATCATTATAGTACAATCAATCGAATGTTTCTGTAAAAAACAATATAATAAAAATATAACATGATGTTTATTATTATTTTAATTATTAAAATTCATTCATTCATTCATTCATTTTGCTTCGGCTTAGTCCTTTTATTAATCAGGGGTCCCCACAGCAGTATGAACTGCCAACTTATCTAGCATATGTTTTACACAGCGGATGCCCTTCCAGCCACAACCCAGTATCGGGAAACACCCATACACTGTCACATTCACACCCATACACTACGGCCAATTTAGATTATTAAATTCACCTGTACCATATGGCTTTGGACTGTGGGGGAAACCGTAGCACCCGGAGGAAACCCACGCCAACACGGGGAGAACATGCAAACTCCACGCAGAAATGCCAACTGACCCAGCCGGGGTTCGAACCAGCGACCTTCTTATTATTAAAATTATTGATTATTAATTATTTATAATAATAATAATAATAATAATAATAATAAGTATTATTATTATTATTATTATTATACATAATTTTTTTTTTTTTTAAATTAAATTACAATTCATAAGTTATATGATTTTATATTACATTATTTTGTGAATGAGAAGCTAATAAAAACATTACTGAAAATTACAGGAACTCTCAAAAATTATACTCAAAATTTATACTTTTACTTTATACACAATTTTTTAATCCAGTGTAATGTTGAATTAAAGGCTAGGGCGACACGGTGGCTCAGTGCTTAGCACTGTCACCTCATAGCAAGAAGGTCACTGGTTTGAGTTTCTGTGTGGAGTTTGCATGTTCTCCCCGTGTTGACGTGTGTCCTCTGGGTGCTCCGGTTTCCCCCATAGTCCAAAGACATGCGCTATAGGTGAATTGAATAAGCTAAATTGGCCATAGTGTATGTGTGTGAATGCAAGAGTGTGTTTGGGTGTTTCCCAGTACTGTTTCCCTCTGCGTAAAACATATGCTGGATAAGTTGGCGGTTCATTTCGCTGTGGTGACCCCTGATAAATAAAGGGACTAAGCCGAAGGAGAATGAATGAATTAAAGGGCGATTATAGTAAAATCAAATGAATCTTTTTAAAAATACTCATATTTATTATTATTATTACTACTAAAAATATGTATTTTATGAATGATATAAAGCACTGTGAATTATGGGAAAACTAAATAAAAGTAAAAAATATTGTTTGAATAAAGTATGGTAATAAAAAATGGGAAAAAAATAAAAACACAAATGCACTTAAAATAATTTCCCTCAACTATAATTTATAATTTATTTGTCTTTATTTATTCTATTTTAGTTTAACTTTTGCTATTGGGATGGGGATTTTTTTCTAAGTTTGACTTTATAAAAGTTTCTGGAAATGTATTTTTTCCCCCTCTTATCCCTCTTCATTTCATGTTTTACTCTAGGGTACAAAGATAGTGGTCAGCATAAAGTGTCCCAGGATAAAAAAAAAAAAAAAAAATCAGACATGTTTTTTCATCTGGGAGCTGCCAATCCCAAAATGGAGTAAAACTGTGCGACTGCAGGCATTGCACCCCTGCGCTCATGTAATCTGAACCCCACAGATAGTAAAACTCCAATAAAAACACAAAGATAACCGACACCAGCAGACCGTCAGCATTGCTCCAGTGTTTTCTCACAGAGCGGCTCTGTGTCTGGAAGATGGAGCTGCCAGAGGAATAACCTCTTTAAAGTGTCCATTAAGACGCCTCCATTAATTTCTAAACAGCCAGTGATGAACGGAGCGGGTGCACCAGCAGTGCCCTTCACTCCGCTCACCCTCATATATTTCTCTTTCACTACAGCATGACAGAAAACATCCAAATCTGCCACTTCCGCTTCTGGATACATGCTAAGACCCTCGTCGTTCTCCGCATATAAAGATCTGCATCTCCCTTGACCCTCTTTTCAGATACGTTTTGAGGATTATATAAGGCATAATAATGACTTTAATTATAAGGGAACATTTCATAGCACTGGTTGTTTAAAGGAATAGTACAGCTAAAAATTTTATTTGCTGTTAATTTACTCACCCTCAGGTCATCCAACAGTCAAAAAATTATTTTTGCTGCTTGTTCAAACTGCTTATTTAATATGAGTTGAACTAACACAATTCTTAAGTTTTTTGGGGAAAGCTTCATTGTTTTATGTTCAATCCACTTAAATATGTTAAAAGTTAACTTAGGGTGCACTCACACTAGGGCAGTGGTCCTCAACCACCGGGATCAATTGGTACCGGGCCGCACAAGAAATCATTAATTATTTTTGTTTTATTTATTATCTGAGTCTGAACGATCTTTTATTTTGAAAAATCTTTTATTTTTATTTTGCACAGTGGCGCAGTGGGTAGCACGTTCGCCTCACAGCAAGAAGGTCGCTGGTTCGAGCCTCGGCTGGGTCAGTTAGCATTTCTGTGTGGAGTTTGCATGTTCTCCCCGTGTTCGCGTGGGTTTCCTCCGGGTGCTCCGGTTTCCCCCACAAGTCCAAAGACATGTGGTATAGGTGAATTGGGTAGGCTAAATTGTCCGTAATATATGTGTGTGTGAATGAGTGTGTATGGATGTTTCCCAGTGATGGGTTGCACCTGGAAGGGCATCCGCTGCGTAAAACATATGCTGGATAAGTTGGCGGTTCATTCCGCTGTGGCGACCCCAGATTAATAAAGGGACTAAGCCGAAAAGAAAATGAATGAATGAATGAAAAATGACTATATTCTCTCGCTTACATCTCAGTCACTTGAGCGCCCAAATTTAACCCACAAGCAGCAAAATGAGCAAGAAACAGACGTCTTTGGAAAGTTTCTTTGCTAAGGGGAAAAGGCCCAGTGAAGAACCCACGAACTGCCAAGGATTAGATCCCCAACTTATTTGTCAACAAATCATGTGAATCCTGTGAACATGTCTGTGCATGAAGGTTAACTGCTGCAGATCGCAAATGACGTTCGCATATCGCCTCTTTTCTAGAGTTTGCGCAAGTTAGTTATTTCCAATGAAGGTGCACGGCTTGCGTGCGCAAGCGGCATGACGCGCTCGCGCCTTCCAGACGCACGCAGTTGAATGAATGCCGCGAGCGTACCACGAGTCTTGTGACAAGAACTGACGATCAGCTTCATACTTTGTATGGAATATACACATTTCGGTAGACTAATTATCTCAGACAAACACAGAACACCCAAACACAGCAGTGCTTTGTAATTTTCTCCATAAATGAAACTTGTATCAGAGTGACAGCAATGTGTCGTCAGCTTGTCATCCTGAGAAAATGGTTGATGGTCGCCTAGCAACATATGAACCACCCCCTTCCTCCCCCGGTCCACGGTAAACTTGTCAAGCGTTGACCCGGTTGGAAGACATGTGCCAAAGCACGGTTCGGTTGGGCTTTGGCTCGGTACGATTGTAGTGTGAGTGCAAAGCGCGCCTGAGCACGAAACTGACGATGCGACATCACTTTTAAGGTACTGTATTAATCATTCTTACTTTTCATTGAACACGAACTGTCATAGTTTATTAAAGATGCAAACCCCTCGCTGCACGTCAGCTGCACCTTCAGCAAACCTCCTAATACGTATAGCACGATGACTTTTATGATAATTTATGAGCATCAAAAGTGGTGGATCTGTTCAGCAAAATATTTGACTGTGTGTCACTGCATCCACAACGACTAAAAATTATACAAAACGCTATAACTAAAGCAATGTCCACTGTGCTGAGTGAGAGCGCTTCTCTTCCTGTTAAACTGAACAGTTGCATCATTGATGACGTAAGCATGCTTCGGCTTGGAAGTTAAAATGCAGTGTGAGTGCAGGCCGAGGTGGAGAGGGGAGGGGGCACAATCACGCTTCGGCATGGTTCAAGGCAACTGTGCCTAGTGTGAGTACGCCCTTAGTCGAATTGTGTTGGGACAACATGAAGATATTGTGTGGAACGCAGCATTTTTTACAGTGAAGAATTTCGTAACTGTTTTCTTCACTCAAAATATGACAGTTGCTGTTTGTTCTAAGTACTTAATTGAAATGAGCTGAAAAAACACAATTGTTGAGTTTTTTTGTTTGCGACAAATTTTTTTTATGTTCAGTCCACTTAAATCTGTAAAACTTAATTCCTTCATGTTGTCCCAGCACAAATTGATTGTGTGGAACCCAGCATTTTTTTACAGTTCAGTAGAACATTAAAGAGTTTTTTTTTTTTTTTTTTTTTGCTATAACTGTGTAAGTGTCAGTGTCTGCTGAACTACTGTATATACAGTCAAAATAAAATGCATAATGTTGTTAATTTTTGTGACCCTGAACCACAATACCAGTGGCAATTAAAAAAAATCATTCAAATATCAAGTAAAGATTATGTTCCATTAAGATATTTTGTAAATTTTGTGCTGTAAATATATCAAAAACTATTTTTTGGTTTGTAATATGCATTGCTAAGAACTTAGGCTATGTTTACTGTGCTTGACAACAATGTGGCCAAACTGTAAAACTGTAAAAATTTTTCCTTGAAGTGAAGTTTATTCATAAACTAATTTCGAGAGGAGCTCGTGATTATGATTGATAGCAGCTGGTCGCGCATTAGCTAATGCATGATCCACCAATCAAATGATTCCTAAAGCACTATAAATAATCAGAGTATCTTACCTTAGCCATCTTCGTCTTGAAGAATCCCCCCTTCCACCCCTACTCCTCCCCTCTCCTCGACAGGGCAGCACGGAGGCCCAGTGGTTAGCACTGTTGCCGCAAAGCAAGAATGTCACTTGCTCAAGCCTTTACCTTTGCCAAGTTGACATTTCTGTGTGGAGTTTGCATGTTCTCCCCGTGTTTGCGTGGGTTTTCCCCGGGCTCTCCGGTTTCCTCCCACAGACCAAAAACATGTAACATAAGTAAATTGACCAAACAAAATCGACACCATAGACAAGCGAGTACTTCAGCAATTTCTCTCCATAATTATTCATAATTTGAATTCGCCTTTATCAAGCAGGGGAGTTCTCGAGATCTACCTGAGCTCAAACTCCCCTCGCCCTTCAACGGGAGGGAGCCCCGGGCTCGAGGACCTCATGAGCTCAGGGCTCTCTCCCGGGACAGCACGCCAAATACGCTTCATAATCAATCATCAGCTAAGGGCGAACTCTTGAATCCTAAATAAAAAAAACACTGTTGTCGTGTAAACAAACAGGCAAAACATACAAATTTTCCCATTTTGTCTGAAAATGTTGTTGTGTAAACAGCCTGTTAATTTGGACAGCTTTAAATGCGATTTTCTCAGTATTTTATTTTTTATTTTTTTTGTAACCTTCAGATTCCATTTTGTCCTATCCTAACAAACCAGACATCAATAGAAAGCTTATATATTCAGTACAATTCAGTGTACAATTTTTCAGCAGTTCAAGCATATGTTCATTTTACTGTAAATTAAATGTTAAAATTAATGTTGCTTTCACCATTCCACATTAATTTGTTCCTTTGCATTTTGAGTTCTCCCCGTGTTGGCGTGGGTTTCCTCCGGGTGCTCCGGTTTCCCCCACAGTCCAAAGACATGCGGTATAGGTGAATTGAATAAGTGTGAGAGTGTGCATGTGAGAGTGTATGGGTGTTTCCAGTACTGGGTTGCAGCTTGAAGGGCATGCGCTGTGTAAAACATTTGCTGGATAAGTTGGCAGTTCATTCCGCTGTGGTGACCCCTAATGAATAAATGGACTAAGCTGAAGAAAAATGAATGGTTAATTTTGTTTAGTCTCTAAATTATTTATTTTATTACAATATTTTAAATTGACAGTAAATATTTGAATGGCAGTAAATATTTTAAAGTAGCTGCTGACTTGCATTTCACGAATCACCAAGAGCCACAGTTTGAGCTAAAAATCTTCTCCGAAGCTCACCTGAATAAAACACATCGTCTGCATCTCGGATGGCCTGAGGGTGAGTAAATGAACAGCAAATTTTTGTTTTCTGAGTGAACTCTCCCTTTAATGTTAAAATAAAAGTTGTATTGTGAGAATATAAAACTATTCAAAGTACATCAGCCCATCCAAGGACAAACCTCAGCAGAAAAGGCTGTTTGATACGTAGTGATTTTCACACCACATTTAAAGAGTTGCCTCCATCAAAAAGCTTTTATGCAAGAAGCATTTTGTATGACTGAACGTTTTTTTTTTCTCTCTCTCTTTCTCTCTCCTGAATGGCTCACTTGAAACAATACTTCTGTTAAACCCAAGTGAACTGGCAGCATAGACCACATTTTAAAGCATATTTACTCCAGGCTCTGGAAGTGGAGCATCTTATAAAAGTGAGGCAACCACATTACTACTGTATAATCTTCAGAAATGTCATGTTTAGACCGAACTAAGGCAGCATCATTAAACAGAAAAAGAAAGCCTTTAATTCACCTTTTATTCATGTCAAACATCAAATAAAAAATGCACATTTCAAACCACTTCACAGAACCTTTAAGTTCATTTATTCATTCATTTTCCTTCAGCTTAGTCCCTTATTTATCAGGGGTCGCCACAGCAGAATAAATCGCCAACTATTCCGGCATATGTTTTACGCAGCAGATGCCCTTTTAGCCGCAACCCAATACTGGGAAACACCCTTACACTCTCGCATTCACACACACACACACATACAGTATGGTCAATTTAGTTTATTCAAATAACTTATAGTGCATGTCTTTGATTTGTGGGGGAAAGCGGAGCACCTGGAGGAAACCCACGCCAACACGGGGAGAACATGCAAACTCCACACAGAAATGCTAACTGACCCACAAACCAGTGACCTTTTTGCTGTGAGGTGACAGTGCTAACCACTGCGCCACCATGTCGCCATGACCTTTAAGTTATGTAATATTATTTTTTTAATGTTCTTTGAACATTCAAAATTTCCATTTTCAGACAATGTATTAATGTTATTTTTTTGCTATAAGAACAATGTTTTCATAAAGTTTTAGTCTTATGTTATATTAATGTTCTCAGAATGTTATTTAAACATTCCATCCACATTGTATTAGTGTTCTAAGCACATTTCCCCTTACATCTCACTAATTTGTAAAAACGTAATTGTGGAAGTCGGTTCTTAGAACATTCAGTTTCTTAGACGATATAGCAATGTTATTATTTTTTTATTTTATTATTTTTGTTATAGTTTTTTTGTAATAATAATGTTATTTAAAATGTTTTCATGACGTTTCACTCTCATGTTTCACTAATGTTCTCAGAACATTCCATTCACGTTATATTAATGTCCTCAGAACATTTTTCTATCAAGGCAAGGCAAAGCAAGTTTATCTATATAACACATTTCATACCATATCATACTATTTTATTTCATATCAACATTTAAGGAAGGTTACTTAATATTCTTGGAACGTTGACAAGAATGACACAAAATTAACTCACATTCTCAAATCATTGCAAAATGAAGAAAGCACTTTAACATTTTAAATGTCTAAAATAACTGGTACTTCCAAAAATAAGTACTATAAGATTATAAAATATTTGCAAAACATAATATGGTTTTGACTGACCATTAATTGAGAAATTAATTGTTTCTTTAACTTGTGGGTGAGTAATTGAATGGACAAATACCAAATAAAGACTCTGACTTTAACCAAATGACAAGAACGAGTAATCCTGCAGCACATAGAACTATCCAGTATCCACACAGCAGCATATTTATGAATCAAATATTGAATATGCTCGCTGACCAATCGCGTTAAAAGTCTCTCTGGCCCCTCACAGACAAAACCCTCTTCCTGTTTAATTGCCTGGGGTGTGGATCTTCCAGCTCCATGGGACTGATTCCTCCAAAGGTCAGCCAGAGCCCCACACACACTCGTAAGAGAAGTCCAATTAATACCAGCTCAGAGCAGCTACATTATTTATTTAGCACTGAAGAGGAGGAGGAGGAGGAGAAAAGAGAAAGGAGATCAATGAAGGTTTGGAACTTAATTACTGCTTTCACTCGACAGGCCTCTTTCAAAGTGGCGTAATCCCTCTTCTGTCTGCGGTGGGTCTGAATTACAGAGATCCCGCTTAAGAGACCCTCTCGCATATTTCATTAACATTTATGCTACTTAGGCAGATTAAAAATAATAGTGGCATTCATTATGAAGCTGCTGGTTTATTTATGTACACCGTTTTCCTGTAGAAATATCTGGATTATGGCCTTTTTTAAGCATGAAACTGCTCACAAAATTACTTAAAAAATAAGAAAATTAAAAAGTAAACGTACAAGTCAGAATTATTAGCCCTCCTGTAAAAATTTTTCCCCAATTTCTGTTTAACGGAGAGAATATTTTTTTCGATATGATTCATAAACATAATAGCTTTAATAACTTATTTCTAACAACTGATTTCTTTTATCTTTGTTATGATGACAGTACATGATATTTTGCTAGATATTTTTCAAGATACTAGTATTAAGCTTAAAGTGACATTTAAAGGCTTAACTAGGTTAATTGGGTTAATTAGGCAAGTTAGTGTAATCAGGCAAGTCATTGTATAACAAATGAACAAAGAAAATGCTACAGGGGGCTAATAATATTGACCTTAAAATGGTTTAAAAAAATTTTTTTACTGCTTTTATTCTAGCTGAAATAAAATAAATAAGACTTTCTTGAGAAGAAAAAAAAATATTATAGGAAATACTGTGAAATATTCCTTGCTCTGTTAAACATCATTTGGGAAATATTTTAAAAAGAAAAAAACAAATCACAGGAGGGCTAATCATTTTGACTTTAACTGTAACTGGAATAGTACAGCATGCATTTATTATGAAGCTGTGGATTTATTTAAGTAATGTATGTATGCCGTTTTCAG
>CAIGQV010016645.1:23692324-23722568 GCA_903798115.1 Danio jaintianensis | reverse complement strand
CAAACGTAACTGGAATAGTACAGCATGCATTTAGTATGAAGCTGTGGGTTTATTTAAGTAATTTATGTACACCGTTTCCAGTAGAAATATTTGGAAAGCCTGGATTATGGCCTTTTTTAAGGCAAGCCAAGTTTATTTATATAGCACATTTCATACACAATGGTAATTCAAAGTGCTTTATATAAACAAGAATAAAAGAAACAAGAAAATAAAAACAACAAAGAAAAGAAATGATTAAAAGCACCTTGTGTAGCCAGTGTAAAGACCTGAGGATGTGCTCGGATTTTCTGGTTCTGGTCAGAATCTTGGCAGCAGCGTTCTGGATGAGCTGCAACTGTCTGACTGTTTTTTTGGTTTTTTTTGGGAAGACCAGTGAGGAGTCCATTACAGTACTCCACCCTGCTGGTGATAAAAGCATGAACAAGTTTCTCTAAGTCCTCACTGGAAACAAAGCACCTAATTCTTTGCAATGTTTTTGAGATGATGGTATGCTGATTTAGTTACTGCTTTGTAAGCATGCATTTATTATGAAGCTTTGGGTTTATTTAAGTAATTTATGTACACCGTTTCCAGTAGAAATATCTGGACATCTTGGATTATGGCCTTTATTAAGCATAAAACTGCTCACAAAATTGCTTGAAATGGGTTTGTCCTAACCCTAACCTAAAGTTTTTCATCTTCTTTTTTTCAGTTCCTGTAGATATAAAATGTAAAGAATAAATAAAATAATATTAATAATAATATTTTGATTTGGGCGACGCGGTGGCGCAGTGGGTAGCACGTTCGCCTCACAGCAAGAAGGTCGCTGGTTCGAGCACCGGTTTCCCCCACAAGTCCAAAAACATGTGGTATAGGTAAATTGGGTAGGCTAAATTGTCCGTAGTGTATGTGTGTGAATGAGTGTGTGTGGATGTTTCCAAGTGATGGGTTGCGGCTGGAAGGGCATCCGCTGCGTAAAACATATGCTGGATAAGTTGGCGGTTCATTCCGCTGTGCCGACCCCGGATTAATAAAGGGACTAAGCCGAAAAGAAAATGAATGAATATTTAGATTTTTTTTTTGAAAACATGCATTTCAACATATTTTAATATTATATACAGCATTACTTAAAAAGACACAAAGAAAGTAATTTTGTTCAAGTTTTGATTTTTTTCTAGATGTTTATAATCGGAAAACTATATTTTTAGCTCAAGATTAAAAGTTATCAATCAGTATTTCAGCCAGTCGTTATACATTATGCTTTATAGAAAACATTATTTGAATTATTTATGCTTACACTTACACTAATTCATGCTAATACATTATGTAAAACATGTCTTATAATATTCAATGCATTTAAAGATAGCTATTGTATGTATGGTTACAATTTTGAGAACACTTAAATGATTATAAGGTGCACTACAAGACATTATAATGCATTATGAATGGGGAGCTGGCATGAAGTACTTTTGGGAAGTTAAAATGTTCTGCACACCCTGTATTTCATCTAAACGTATTTTATAATTATCACGTAAATTAATTGAAAGACTATGCAGGATACTTTTGCTAAAATGCGGTGTATTTTGTCACACCGCAGGACCATTTAAAATGACTCAAAGACACAATTAAATAAAATTACATTTAATAAAATTAAATTAAAAAAATAAATAAATTAAATAAAAAATTAAATAGGGCGGCGCGGTGGCACAGTGAGTAGCGCTGTCCCCTCACAGCAAGAAGGTTGCTGGTTCGAGCCTTGGCTGGGTCAGTTGGCATATCTGTGTGGAGTTTGCATGTTCTCCCCGTGTTTGCGTGGGTTTCCTCCATGTGCTCCGGTTTGCCCCACAATCCAAAGACATGTGCTATAGGTGAATTGGGTAAGCTAAATTGTCCGTAGTGTACATGTGTGAATGGGAGTGTATGGGTGTTTCCCAGTGATGGGTTGCAGCTGGAAGGGCATCCGCTGCGTAAAACATATGCTGGATAAGTTGGCGGTTCATTCCGCTGTGGCGACCCCAGATTAGTAAAGGGACTAAGCCGAAAAGAAAATGAATGAATAAAAATAAAATTAAATTAAATTAAATTAAATTAAATTAAAGTGTAACCAGTTATCAGACAACAGCACCTAAGATTCCCTCACAATTTCAGACAAATTCATGAACATACAATATTTATCTCAGAACAGTCTTAGTCTACTGACTCTTTTCTGTTTGTAAACTCACACAAATTCAATTGTGCGTTCTTCAATTCACTATTGTTCTTCTGTATCTTTTTGTAAGCATCTGCAAAGCGCCAACTGTGTGTACACTTGGCACAAAAAAAACTTTTTTTTTTTACTTTGATTGTGGAAAAAAACAGCATATTTCAGTGGAATACATGAGAATAAGAGAGGATTTATTTTTTTTACTGAAAGCCAAAAATATAAATAGGATGCATAAATAAATAAACAAATATGCAAAAGGCTTCGGTAAATATAATTTCCCTTCAGAATTTAAATTCCCCATAGGTTTATATACACACACATATAGTGAAAATCCAAATTGGAAAACAACCTACAGTACAATTGCCTACATTTTGAGGTTACTGCTTAATCACTTCTGAAATCATCATTACAGAATTAAAAGAGCAGTTTTTAACCATATTTCATGAGTTATTTTGAAGCACGGCATAAACAAACTTAAATGAGATGTTTGAAAAAGAACACTGATCAAAATAAGAGGACAGTTTTAGGTCTCTCACAGTTTTTTTTTTTATTTTAATCTGGCACCTGCTGGTAATTTCATCAATTATTTGACAGCTCTATTTAACTGGAAGTCAAACTTTAGTTTTCACTGACATCTTAATAACCACAGAATCCATGGCAACACCATGGCATAAGTGTTCTTAGACTTTAGCTCCGCCTTTGACTTTTGACACAGGATTCTTTTATCATGGCTCGAACACTCGATTGGCATCTCAGGAACAGTTTTAAAACGGTTGCAATCCTTCTTATTCAGTAGAAAGTCCCCAGTCATATTAGGCACACACTCATCATCAATGGCTAAACTTACTTACGGTGTATCTCAGGGTTCTGTTTTAGTACAGCTGTTATTTTCACTGTACATGTTACCTCTGGGCTGTATTTAAAGTAAATTTGGAGTGATTTACCTTATTATGATTTTTTTTTTAAATGCAAAACTGCTTTTGTTCTTGCCGAAATAAAACAAATAAGACTTTTTCTAGAAGAAAAAATAGTTTAGGAAATGCTGTAAAAATTCCTTGCTCAGTTTTAGTATTTATTTCTGTCGGAAATATTTGAAAAAGAAAAAATAGGACTAATAATTCTGACTTCAACTGTATTTAAGTTTATTTATAAATTAATTTTGAGAGGATCACATGCTTATGATTGATCACGGCCGATCCCGCATTATCCAATTTATGATTCACCAATCAGACGATTCCTAAGTTTCCATAAATAACCTAAGTTCCATACCATAGTCATCTTCGTTTTGAAAAATCCCCCCTTTCTCCCCTACTCCTCCTCCTTCCCTAGATGGGCAGCATGGCGACCCAGTGCTTAGCACTGTTGCCCCACAGCAAGAACGTCACTGGTTCTAGCCCTTACCAAGCCAGTCGACGTTTCTGTGCAGAGTTCACATGTTCTCCCTGTGCTCTCGTGGGTTTCCTCCCACCATCCAAAAACATGCAACTTAAGTTAATTGATTAATCCAAATTGGCACTATAGATGTGCTCCTAGTAAGTAGTTATATCTTCATAACAATCCCTATTTGCTCACTAGCTTCAAACAGCAGGGGAGTTCTCAAGATCTACCTGAGCTCAAACTCCCGTCTCCCCCTGCAAACGGGAGGGAGCCCCGGGCTCAAGGATCTTATGAGCTCAGGGCTCTCTCCCGGGACAGCATGCCAAACAAGCTTTATAATCAATCATCAGCTAAGTGTGAACTCTTGAAATATATATATTGCTAATTTGGAAGTAGATTATATAAATTTGTAATTCAACAGATCCATGCTTTCATCTCCTCGTGACTCGACTATTGTAATTCCTTGGGTGCTGGATTGCTGCTCTCATATTACACCAATCCTGTACTCCATGCATTGGTTGCCAGTCCATAATAGAACTGATTACAAAAGTCTGCTATTTGTTTACAAAGCTCGCAATAATCTAGCCCTGGGGTATCTTTTTGATTTACTGACCCCTTGTAATCCAACTAGGTTACTTAGATCCCAAGACGGTCACCTTTTGTTGATACCGCAGTCTCGCCTGCAGCAGATGGGAGACAGAGCCTTTGCAGTAGTTTGTCCACATGTTACAGAAATACATATTATTCTCTTGTGCCTTTAAATGTAAGTAAGGTGATTATTGCTTTTGTTTTTATTTATATTATACTATTATTAGGCGACATGGTGTTCGCGTGGGTTTCCTCCAGGTGCTCCGGTTTCCTCCACAGTCCAAAGACATGCGCTATAGGTGAATTAAATAAACTAAACTGTCCATAGTGTATGAGTGTGTGTATGGGTGTTTCCCAATACTGGGTTGGGCTTGAAGGGCTTCCACTGCGTAAAACATATGCTGGAATAGTTGGCGGTTCATTCCGCTGTGGCGACCTCTGAAATAGAGACTAAGCCGAAGGAAAATGAATGAATATACTATTATTATTTCTTCTCTCTCTCTCTCTCTCTCTCTCTCTAAATAACAAACACACTTTAAGAGATAGAACTGACACTGTATGGAGAAGTAAACTGGTAGTAAAAGACGTAATAAAGAAAGAATGGAGAATATACGAACCACCATTGACGAAAAGGGGAGGAGATTTGCAGGGAAGAATATTACACAGTGCTCTAGCGGTGAACTCTTTTGTAACAAAAATGAGCCCTAACATAAGTGATGTGTCCGTTTTTTTAGAGAGAGAAGCTATTTTTTATTGTTTTACAGACTGTAAGAGACTTTCTCCACATTTTATTTTTTTTGAAATACAGCTCTCTGCCTCTAGTTAAAAGTATAGTTTTCTCCTAATATGACATATGGCCTTAAATAGATCATGAATACATTTACATTTAGTCCAAAGCGACTTACAATTGAGGAGGCATTCAGCGATTCAACAAGAAGAGGCAATAATTATACAAAGGAACTGTTTGTGCTCAGAGAATTAAGTGAATTAAGTAAGGAGGGGGGAGTTGTTATTATTGTTATTATTATTATTGTTATTATTAGATTTTTTTTTGTGTAATATATATATATATATATATTTACCGGAGTGATTGCAAGAAAGTGTCTGGTGCAAATGTGCAAAACTGGTGCATGTGTCAGTTAAAGTGTCAGAAAGATGAAGGAGTGTGTTTTCTACAGGTGGTTTGTCAAGCCCACTCACCTGTGTGAGGCACACTCTTATATATCTTAACAGATTTATTTTCATTAATGGGTTATTTTTGTTGGTTTTTAGTATGGGTTTTAAATATAGTAAATTGCACGAATACAAAAATGTTAATTAATTCATTTTATTATTAGTCAAGCTAAATTAGCAGGGTTTTTTTTCTAGAAAAAAATGATCAAAGACAACATATTGTATCGGTTTTCAAAAAACAATCAAAAATTATTGTTGATTTTAACCATTATAAATTGATGGATGCAATTACTGTGTTTAAGCTTGAATGGTGTGATGTTGGGTTGTGTTTTGTAATTAACGAGGAGTTCTTTTTCACTAATGAATTAATGTAAATAATACTACAGTGCTATGTGAAATGGTTAAAAAACTATATTCAAATATCTTTGTCTCTGTCTCTCTCTCTCTGTCTCAAAATAGTCCCCAGCACCAAACCATACACTTGCACCACCAGTTATAATCTACGTATTATGAGTAAGAATGACTACGTTTACATGGACATCAGTAATCAAATTATTTGCCTTAATATGAATGATTAAGGTGTTAAGTTGCTTTTTGAATGTTCCTTTCATGATCCCGTTTTACATGTTATAGCACATAATTCGATTAACGTCATTGTATCACCACGCTATCCACGTTTCTTCTGGTTTAATGTAACATATTTCACTTTTAATTTTTCGACTTTAACTGCAGTTTGACACTTTCACTTTCATTCAGGAACATTTCATGCATGCCCCCGTGACAAACGAGATATTGAATGCGAGTATGAACTGCTGGTAGAGTGTTGTTTTAATGGAATTTGATACCGCACGCCATATGGGAAAAAAACCCTCCGCATTTCGCGATGCAGGTGTCTGTGGTCCTTCACTGACTCGGAAGGTGCAAAGAATAGTGTCAAACAGCCGTGTGTGTAGTCTATCCTCTCACAAAATGCGGTGAAAATCCTTCTCGACGGTAATAGTTTGATTAAGGTGTTTACATGTCTGTACTGCACTTCAATAATGCGACTAAAATCGGCAAAAACAAAAAGTCTTAATTCGATTTCTGTGTAGTTCGATTATGACCTTAATCGGATTAAATTCATCAAAAGTCACTGTTTACATGGTAGACTCTTAATCAGAGTATTATCTTAATCGTATTAAAATCGGATTATTGGTGTCCATGTAAACATAGTCAATGAGAGTATTGTTTCTAGCCATATCGGCTTAGAATATAGCAACTGTTATCCTTTAACTACAGAATAGTAAAACTTATCAAAACTATTGCTCTGCATCCGTGGAATCCAGCGGTGTGCAGTATCCGTTGGACTGTGTGCCTTGAGATGTTACCACCAGCAGAGCCCAGATTCATCCTGAAGACCTTGGTAGTTATCGTTGGGTTACTTTTTTCCTCTCTCCCTATCCTGCTGGCCAGAGCAGGTGTCACTTTTGGCTTCCAATCACATCCTCTGAGATTTTTCACAGTGCGGAACATCTTGTATTTTTTAATAATAGTTTGCACTGTAGCCTGGATCTTCAAAACATTTAGATATGGTTTTATAGCTCTTTTCTGACATGAGAACACCCCCAATGCACAACCACAGGTCCTTACTGAGCTCTTTTGTCTTATCCATGACTGTCCACAAACCAACAGCATGCAGAGAGTTTCTGTTTTTCACCTGAGTAGATTAAAACAGCTGAATCGGGGTAATTAGGATGCTTTAGAACAGATTGGACTATTTGGAATGGTATATTAAATAGGAAAATTATTGAAATTGATGAGATGCTAATGGTCTAATCCGATTCAATGATTTATGCTAAGCTAAGCAAAAAGTGCTCCCACCAGACCTGGAGATCGGCTGAATGGATTTAAAAAAAAAAAAGGTAAAAATCAACTAACTGACTTATATGAACATTTTTAATAGTTTAAAATGATATATTGTCTGAGTTGCTGTTGTATATTACGCTACAAAAACCTTGTAATAAACTGCCAGTACATTGTCTGCTATTTTACAGACTTATTTCTCTCTATATTATTCTTATATTTCTTAAAGAGCAGAGATCAAGGTCCCATAATGCAATTCACAACCATAAATAAACGGAAAACACTTGTGAACCACAAAATACGGAAACTGTTAATTAACAGATATTTTTTACAATGTAAGGTAGTTGAATGAGCCTATTTCCGAAAAAAAAGGTGGAGTGTTCCTTTAAGACAAGAGGGTTCCAGCCTCCTAATTGGTACCCTTGACTTTTAATTGAATTGATATTCCATCCATCATCGAGTTTAAGGTAAACAGCATGAGAAAAGCATCTAGTAATATATATTCATAAGAGTGTTTGCTAATGTTTCCGCAGTAATCTCTGCCCTCCGCATCTCCAATCACCCAGAACTAATCCCTCTCTGCTTACAGGAGCTTCAGATAGAAATGTGAACAACACAAAGACCGACAATTAGCGTTCCTTTCTAAAGCATTTTTGTGGCTCTCCAGAACCGAAACACACCGAAGAGCATTTTATTCCCCCTTCCTCTGGTATGCTTCCAAACATTCGGTGAAAGATCATACAGCAATGATGGGGAAGTGTTGTGTCAAGCAAAGATGAGGCATTCCTGAGTGTCATTTCAAAGTAATGGGACACAAATCTGCACCTGGGCTTCTCTAACCTTACATGTCAAAGTAACACCGCCTGTAATTGGATGCGCCGCTGAAAAACAGAGCCTTTATTTGTACCACTATGTGTCACAGCAGTGGTCGCATTGAAATATTTACCGGGTTTTGTACATTGTATTTCTGTCACAAGCTAAACCGGGATGATGGACTTAATGTTTATTGAACGTTTCGAGGCTCATCCTGTTTAAACATTTACAATAAACACCCTGATGGCGATGCTAATTCTGCTCAGATGCAAATTAAATGTGTTTGTTTGTTTGCTTGCTTGCTTGTTGGACTGGTTGTTTAATGAACACTCAGTTATTGTGGAGTAATATTGATGAACATGATAAAAGTGCACTGTAAAAAAACTAAATTAACATAAATTAGCAGGTTTCCATATTTTGTTATTCATGTTTTTTTTTTCTCATATATGCTTTGAATTGCATTATGGGATATTTAAAAACAGTTATTCATGTCGAAAAGTTTGAAAAAGTGACTTATTGAAATTTTCTTAATAATTTGAAATGATATAGTGTCTGTATTGGTGTTGTACTGTAAATTACGGTACAAAAACCTGCCAATATTTTTCTGTTATTTTACAGACTTAGTTCTACATATATTATTTCTTATGCAATATATTATTTCAAACTTTATTATTATTATTATTATTATTATTATTATTAGTAGTAGTAGTAGTAGTAGTAGTAGTAGTAGTATGTGGTTATATTGTGTATTCATCATATTAGCAACCACTCAGAAACCCTAGCAACCACCTAGCAACACCTTAGCAACCACCTAGAACACCATATCAACTGCCCAGCAATACCTTAGCAACCACCTAGAACACCCTAGCAACTGCCTAGCACCACCTTAGCAACCACTCAGAACACCCAAGCAACACCTTAGCAACTGCCTAGCAACCACTCAGAACACCCTAGCAACTGCCTAGCACCACCTTAGCAACCACTCAGAACACCCTAGCAACACCTTAGCAACTGCCTAGCAACCACTCAGAACACCCTAGCAACTGCCTAGTAACACCTTAGCAACCACTCTAGAACACCCTAGCAACGCCTTAGTGACCAATCAGAACACCATAGCAACCGCCTAGCAACGCCTTAGCAACCACCTAGCAACACCTCAGCAACCACTCAGAACACATTTATGTATTTATCTCTCTATGCCAACTGTTTCAAACATCTTAAAAGCTACTTCAAGGATTTCAACTTTAAAGCTACTTCAAACTTTCAGACTAGGCTTTCTCAAGCCACTTCTTTACGTTTCTAGTTTTTATTATTATTAATAGTAACATTTTAATTGATTACATTATTTATTTGCAATAATGTGTCATTTGTGGTTTAGAGGACAAGTAATTTAAATTGTATTGCATAATGATTGTTATTATTGTTATTATTATTATTGTTATTATTATATGTAATTATATAATTAGCAATAAAATATAATAATTTATTCATATGTAATAAAAAACAATTAAAAACAAAAAAACATTGAATAAACATTGCAAATAATAATAATAATAATTCATTCATTAATTTTCTTTTCACCTTAGTCCCTTTATTAATCTGGGGTCGCCACAGCGGAATGAACCGCCAACTTATCCAGGATATGTTTTACGCATCGAATGCCCTTCCCCATCACTGGGAAACAACCATACACTCTTATTCACACACACACATACACTACGGACAATTTAGCTTACCCAATTCACCTATACCACATGTCTTTGGACTTGTGGGGGAAACCCATGCGAACACGGGGAGAACATGCAAACTCCACACAGAAATGCCAACTGACCCAGCCGAGACTCGAACCAGTGATCTTCTTGCTGTGAGGCGATCGTGCTACCCACTGCGCCACCGTGACGCCCAACATAATAATAGTAATATAAACAGAACAGAAACTGATCTTAATGACACAGAAACATTGAAACTAGTAAGACATTAAGTAATCACTTGCCAACGAAACAGGTGCACAAATGTTTGCTATTTCATAATTATTATTCTTTAATTAAGATGAATGCTTTGAGCCATGTATCTTTCAAATATGAGATTAACTCCTTTGTGCCAATTGGAAAGACGGTGAGGTTAATCACAATTAATGACGGCAATTTCTGCGGTTGAGTAAAGCTGTCCTCTAATCAGGCTATACTGTATGTGAGCAGGTGTTCATACTGTATATGATCTGATGAATTACTGCGTTCATCTGGACCAGAGTTAAATATCCTGAGCTCATCCAGAAGTCATCTACTGTTTACTGTTATTATATTAATTCAATGTCAACAAACTCAATGTCAACAACAAAGCCATGATCACATATGCAGGCAAATATCACAACTCATATTGCAGAGTGATTAGTAAATACAAGAATGACATTTTAGGGTAAACAGCATTTGAAAACTCTAAAGTCATATAAATGAATGAAGGGCGACACGGTGGCTCAGTGGTTAGCACTGTCCCCTCACAGCAAGAAGGTCACTGGTTCGAGTCCCGGCTGGGTCAGTTGCCATTTCTGTGTGAAGTTTGCATGTTCTGCCCGTGGGTTTCCTCCGGGTGCTCCAGTTTCCCCCACAGTCCAAAGACGTGGTATAGGTGAATTGAATAAACTAAATTGGCCGTAGTGTATGAGTGTGTATGGGTGTTTCCACTAGAAGGACATCCGCTGCGTAAAACATATGCTGGATAAGTTGGCTGTTCATTCCACTGTGGCGACCCCTGATGAATAAAAGGCATTAAAGTTGAAATGTTTAGTTGAATTTGCAGTCCTTGGTAATTCATACTGTATAATGGCAGTCAATGGTGACCCGTTTTTGAGAGTAAAAATAAACACATAAAACAAGTCCAAATCAACCCCCGTAGCTCCTGATAATACACTGAGGTCTTATGAAGCGAGCCGATTGGTCTATTCAAGAAACTGAAAATTACTCACAATATTTTTTGCTTTAATTCACAGTTCTTGGTGTGTGTGAGTGTAGTGAATGTGAGTTTCCAGTCACTTGATGAAGTATGCGCACTCAGGCGTGAGGTTTTAAGCCAATAATGTGGTAAATAATGGTCAATTTCTTGCACAGGCCAATCATTTTGCTTCATATGACCTCAGTGTATCATCAGGAGCCACAGGGAATTGATTTGGACTTGTTTGTATGTTTATTTTAATCTCAAAAATGGGTGACCATTGGTGATTTGCAATATGCAAATCACCAAGGATCACAGATTCAGCTAAAATGTTCTTTAAATGTTCAACTAAAGAAAAAAAGTCACCTACATATCCAGTGGCTTTAGGGTGAGTAGATGTAACTGTGTGGGAGTAGATACAAGCACCTCAGACATTACCGAGTAATAGACACAATTCACACAGCACCGACGTTCACATACATACATGGTTATGCAGGGTGTTCCCCTTTAAGAAAGAGAGAGTTTTGGTGGTGAACTTTCTGTTCCGGTGTGCAGTTGTTTTTTTTGGAAAAAAAATAAAGAGGTTCAGTTTGTATCCTGCCTCCATGTATCTTTGTTAGCACGAATGCTACAACTGTCAATTTCATTACAGTCACTGTATTACAAAAAGCTTATAATGAAATTGATGTTTTTTTAGTTATGTTTTTTATGTATTTGTTAGCAGTAATACTATTATAGAAATAATATTATAGACATCCAAAAATGACAAGAAAACAAACAAAATATTTATATTTATTTATTTATTTATTTATTAATATTACACTTAAGTCACAAATAATATCTATATTTTTTGTGATTAAATGTATCTAAACCACAAGCGACATAATTGCTTGTTCTATAATAAATCAATACATTTTTCTACTTATTTTATTTTGTCATTAAATCACCAAATTAAATATAACATAAAACTTGTTATAAATCTGTCATAAACATGATTGTCATGATGCCATTATAATTGTGTCAAGAATTTTATTGCAGCATCAATAATATTTTTCTTGAACCTATTTTGAGTGCATGAGAGTGTTTTGCATGTAGTGGCAGTTGGTCAAATATTTGTAACCTAGCCTATAACAAATAATAATTATTGATAGAGCAAGTTATACTTCAATCAGGTGATGTGCTCCATTGGGAATGATAATCTTAATAATATCTTGTAGTGTGTGCTATGCCGCGGTTTTCATCTCTTGCAGTGTGCGCACGTTTAAGATTTGAGGTAATAAAATCGCTGAAGATTCTCCTCATGTGTGCGCTGCAACCAGATTTTATTATCGGTTAGGATTTTAAAACTCCTGTAGTCTGAGCCCAGCTGACGAAGTCTATGGTTAAAGCGCCACCCAGGTCAAAAGCTGTAGGCATATTTACTGCCGCAGCAACGGCGAGTGTGGTGGCAGAGGAAACATATTGAAGTGTTATCATCTGTACGGTATCACTTTATTTTGATGGTCCCTTTAAAGCATTTTGTTGAATTTAAGTTACATTGCATCTACATGCCAACTAAATCTCATTAGATTATAAGTAGACTGTTAGGTTGGGGTTAGGGTTAGTGTTAGTGTAAGTTGACATGTACTTGCAAAGTTTCTTATAGTCAGTTAAATGTCTGTTGAAGGTGCTGTATCAGCTGTATTAGTAGATAGTCTACTAATACTCAAATGAGAATTAATTGGCATGTAGTTGCAATGCAACTTTTAGTCAACAAAATGTGCAATAGGGACCATCAAAAGGAAGTCTTACCCAAAATACTTGTTGATTCAACATAAAACTATGAAGTTGGAATAAAGTTGATAAAAAACAAATCTAGAATTGTGTTGATTCAGCTCATTTTAAATAGTTAATTTAAACTAGAAAGAAAAAATCAGATTTTGAGTGCATAAGTGCATAATTACATTAATAAATAATTTAATTAACAAACACCTTTTTATTAAATGATTTACCACTTACCATGAATGACATTTAACTGTGTAAATAAATTAAAAAAAAAATACAAACCCTATTTATTAATAATTATTTAGAAGATTACCAAGAATGGATATTAATTACGTAACTGGTTCAATTTTAACTAAATAAATAAAGTCTGTATCACACAAAAACCTTCATAATCAAGGTAATATATTTTAAATGAAGCACAAAAATGTGTTCACGTACACAGACATGCGTTTGTGCATTTATAGCACACAGCTCAGCATGCAAACCAAATAAATATGTAAAATAATAGATGTTCTGTTACAGTATATTCCAACATGGATGAATAAGGCCATAAAAAAGGGTCTGGGACAAGCATGCATATTTTATGATCATCATCTATCATTTTTGAATGATACGCAGAAGTTGCATACATACGTTGCCCTCAGAGGTGCCCATAATAGTGTGATAGTCAACATAATAAAAGCTCTTTTCTACCTGTTTGGTCACCTCATCAATAATCTCCATTTCAGCCATCACAAACTACACAATGATCTATAGATGCACTGATGTACTGCGTTAGACTCCTGATATACCGTAATTACCTGAACATTAGCAGCATCTCGTTGTTTCACGTGTAGAAAGCCAAAGTTATTATGAATGAAAAGAGCCTTGACTGAGCCTGTTAGATTTCATTCAGTCTGTTGCATATGCAAATTCAACATAATGACCCCGGTGAAAGCTATTTAGCGATGTGATTCACCATAGTCACACACACTGTACTAAGTGCTTCTGAATCTTTGTCACTTTATGAATAGGAAGAAACTGATTGAAATCCAACATTAGGCCATTTTATTTGGACTATACAGAAGAGGTAGTGAAGGTCATTCTTTCAGTATGACCTAAAGAAAACATCTTACTTTCTTTTTATTTACTTTTAATGGGAAAATAAAATGGACTCATTTTCATTTTTTTTTTATAGTAATACATTTATTTTCATATATAGGTGTGCGTGTGTGTGTGTGCGTGTGTGTGTGTGCGTGTGTGTGTGTGTGTGTGTGTGCGTGTGTGTGTGTGTGCGTGTGTGTGCGTGTGTGAGTGTGTGTGTGCATGCAATTTATATATTTTATTACTAATTATAGAGCAGTTCTGTCTGGTTCTTGAATCTGATTGGTTGATAGCTGTGTGATATTCTGCCAGTAACAGCACTCGTACCGCTTCTTCACCCTTGTGTATTACTCCGCCCACATACAGCAACAAGCAGAGGACACTCTACAGTTTGACAAATATTGCAGCTGTTGGACAACATAATGTACTTTTGAGGCTTTTTTAGATGAGAATGTAGTTGTTTAGATTGCAACTATGCAGTTTATTTATAAGGGTAGTGACTATTTTAAAATATTTATAATTTCTGAGAGACAGCGTGTCGGCAGCCATTAGCCTGTCATACTGAGCAAAGACGGTTGATGATGTTCATCCACAAGATGGCGACAGAGACCGCATAATAAGCCCTTAGAGGAGGGAAAATACAGCATAATTTTAAACTGCAGCTGATCAAATCATTATTAAACAGGTAAGTGATATTCTATGTCGATCTCTCTCTTTTGTATGTTGTAGTGCTGTATTATACCATATAATTGTAGTGTATTGAGTGTGAGATGGGACTCGCATATCAGGAATGTGTGTTGTGTTGGCAGAAAGAAAGAAGAAATGCCCGCATGTGTTTAGCGTTTTTTCCTTATCGCAAACACAACAGCAATCTGGTAGTGATTGCACTGCTTTTTTTCAGGGTTAATTATTGTGATATCCCGATTGCAACAGAGAAATACTGTAGACTGTAATACTGTAGGGAGATATCTCTGTAGACTGCCGTTCAGCCTTATAATCTTAAAATGTGAGCAAAATCACCTGTTTTGTCTTCACTTTAGATATTACGCTAGAGAATCATTCAAATACTAGCTCTAAAGGGACGTTGGTGAATTAGTGACGGCTTCTGCTGTTCTGACGTCAGCTGCAGATGTGAATGAATGGCGAAAGAAAGTAGTTCCTAATACAAAAGGGTTTTTAGACTCTCCGTGTTTGATTTTCTTTTTTATATACACGATTATGCAGTCGAACTGTTGTATAAATGCAATATCACACTTGTAGCAGTGCGATGTGGCTGAATATCGTCACTGGTGGGGCACTAAGGCATTCGGCCTGAGACCTCGTGCCAATGCACGCCTCCCACCAGTGCCAATATACAGCCACATCGCACTGCTACTCGTGTGATATTGCTCATTTACATAATTATGATATTATAATAATTATAATTACAAGTTCTATAATTTATAATATATATATAAATATAAATATTTAAAATGACTTATCACTTGTGACTTTTAAATTCTAAATGACAAATTAAATGTTTTTTATAGCTATAATTCAATGCATTTATAGACTAAGAAGCAAATGATACATAAAATAATTAAAAAATAAGTAAAATAATAAATACATAAATCGCAAGGGTCAGTATTTTTTTCTTAAGGTTTGTCCATCATCTGAAAGCTGATTTAATACGCTTTCCATTGAGGATAATATTTGTCTAAGACACTATTTAAAAATCTGGAATAAAAAAAAAAAACTATATATTGAGAAAAAAATCATCTTTAAAGTTGTCCAAATTAAGTTCTTAGCAATACATATCTCCACCACATCCAGGTGGATGCTGCTCACTGGTGGTGGATGAGGAGATTCCCCCCAAAAATGTGTAAAGCGCTTTGAGTGTCCAGAAAAGCGCTATATAAAATGTAAGGAATTATAATTGTTATTACTAAATATATACTTTTATATTTTTATTTATATTATATTATTTTATTTTGTATTTATATTTATACTATTAAATATTTTACAAAATGTCTTCATGGAACATGATCTTAACTTCTAATATTCTAATGATTTTTGGCATAAAATGAAAATAAATCATTTTTACTCATCACTGTATTGTGGGCTAGACTGGTTTTGTGGACCACAATTATAAACACATTTATCTAATAAACCACAAATAACTTTCCCAGTACTGGGTTGCAGCTGGAAGGGCATCCGCTGTGCAAAACATGTGCTGGATAAGTTGGCGGTTCATTCCGCTGTGGCGACCCCTGATGAATAAAAGCAATAAAAAATTAATGAATGAATGATCCACAAATAGCATTAATAATTATGACTGCATTATTAGTATTATTATAACTATTATGATAGATACAAACTTAATAAAATTATATCAGTAGAGGATTGTCTACAACACGTTCTTCTACTGATGAACTGATGAATCTGCACAATGTTGCAGACACAGATCCAGAATAACATAAGTGTTATGCTATAAATAATGCAAGCAAGCAAATATTGATATTGATCTAAATTGATAGTTTAGAGAAGATGGCTTTTTGGGATGCATAAACACGGCTAATGAATTTCTCTGGATTTGAGGTTTAATCATTTCTGATGGGTTTTGAAGACAATTTGATTACCCCCACAGACCATTTCCCCTGACGGCTTTCTGTGTGGCTTCATTTCCACACGCAGCCTCACAAAATAATCAAACCCATCATCATTTGGTTTCTCAAACCAAAAAAGTAATGAAAATACATAAACGACTCAAGTTTTCAGCTGTCGAGCTTGCTTTAAGCCTGGATTTGTCAAATCTTTGGCCAAAAAAAAAAAAAAGTGTAAGCCATGAATCTTGGTGTGCTTTTTCTGGTAATGTTGTGCTTCAATAATCTGGTGCAAACATAAGCCATTAGTCCCTCATTTCACTGAAACAGCTTTTAATGGACCACTTAAATGGCACATATCCAGTCCTAAACAAGTGATTGGAAAACTTCATCACAACTTATCTCAGAAAAAATTACGTAATTTTTGCAATGATAACATTATGCAACATGCCTTACACAAATTCAAATAAGTTGCACTTTGTACATTTACCAACTTGACATGTGTTTCTAACCCATTTCTTTTACTCTATTTTGTTACTTTATTATATATACTACCTGGCCAAAAAACAAAGTCACTGTTTGGATGTAAGCTAATAGTATATGATTGTTTTTTTTACTACAGTGATTACATTTAAATTACATTTAATCATTTAGCAGACATTTTTGTATAAGGTATACATCCTTTTCTGTCATTCAGACCTGAAACACATTCCAAAAAAAGTTGGGAGAGGAGCAATTTAGGGCTAGTAATCAGGCAAAGTGGTTATATGATGTGATTTGAAACAGGTGATGTCAACAAGTGATTATAATTATGATTTGGTACAAAAGCAGCATCTAAGAAAGGTCTAGTTCTTTAGGAGCAAAGATTGGCCGATGATCACCATTTTGTCAACAAATACATGAGAAAGTTTTTGAAATGTTTAAAAAGAATGTTCCTCAAAGAAAGATAGGAAGACATTTGGATATTTCGCTTTCAACAGTGCATGACATAATTAAAAGATTCAAGGAATCTGGACGAATTTCAGTGTGTAAAGGACAAGGGTGCAAACCTAAGCTGAACTATGGCGATCTCTGATCCCTCAGGGGGCACTGCATCAAGAATTGTCATTCATCTATAAGCGATATCACCACATGGGCTCAGGACTACTTTGGCAAACCTTTGTCAAGTACCACAATATGTAGTTACATCCACAAATGCCAGTTAAAACTGTAGCCTGAAGCCCTATGTTAATTGTGTCCTTCTTCTCTGGGCTCGGAGGCATCTGTGATTGACCATCACACAGTGGAAACGTGTACTGTGGTCAGATGAATCAGTATTTTAGGTATTTTTGGAGAAATGGACGCCGTGTGCTCCGGACCAAAGAAGGAAAGGATCATCCAAACTGCAACAAGTCCAAAAGCCAGTGTCTGTCATGGTATGGGGTTGTGTCAGTGCCCTTGGCGAAGGTAGCTTGCACTTCTGTGATGGCACCATTAATGCTGAAAAGTACATAGAGATTTTGGAGCACAATATGCTGCCTTCTTTTCCAGGGACGCCCATGCATATTTCAACAAGACAATGCAAAACCACATTCTGCACACATTATTAAGTCCTGGCTGTGGAGGAAGAGGATACATGTACTTGACTGGCCTGCCTGCAGTCCCGACCTGTCTGCAATAGACGCATTTTGAAGTGCAAAATGTGACAAGGAAGACCCCGTACTGTTGCCCACCTTAAGACTTGTTTGCAAGAAGAATGGGAAAAAATGACACCTGAAAAACTTTATCACTTGGTGTCTTCAGTTCCTAAACATCAAGTGTTGTGAACAGGAATGGCAACATTACAAAGTGGTAAATGCTTCACTGTTCCAACTTTTTTTTTTGCAAGATCCAAAATTGGAATAAGTGTTTATTTTGGGGGAAAAAAACTATTTAAAAAAATCATGAGGAACACATTAAATAATGTTTGTTGTATTGTCTGCAATGAAATACAAATTTAATGAATGAAAGTAAATTTAGAAATTGCTACTTTTTTTTTGCATTTTCCATACTGTCCCAACTTATTCTGATTTGGGGTTGTACATCTGTGCTCTTTAATGTCTCTTTGTTGTATAAACTAATAGTCTCTGTCCAAAAAATGGGGAAAAACAATGTCTGGTTGATTGACATATCTCTAATAAAAAGCTACACACTACATCAGTTAGGGTTAAAAGGATTGTTGCCGAACATATAACATGTCAGAACCATAATAATCACTCCAATAAAGATCCTAAACAGTGACGTTTTTAAACCAAGCAGTGTATTTTATAAAAGCTGCATCATAATACCATGCAATAAAAAAAGAAGCAGATAAGATTATGTGTGGCAGGCAGACGGCAGACTGACTGTAATGTTTTCTGAAAGACTGCTGATAACACATTTAGAACTCATTTCCCTTTTTATGATACTGTAGGACATTTTGTTTCATCTTTTACCCAAACAAACCTCTGCCATGAATATTAATGCTTTGTGACTTTTGGGTGAAAAGTTAGATATTTAAAGCAGTTTACTTTTACCGCGTTATTCCTCTGATGTGATTTATGGCTCATAAATATGTTATAAGGTAAATACTGTCATCGTGTTCTGCGGGCTTGAGCTGGATTGACTCTGGATTGACTGTGATCTGAATCTAATATGGGACAAGAGGGCTGGGTGAAATTCAGAAGTGAAGAATTGGCTGCCTTTCAATTTATGATCCATTCATAATCCTGATTCTGATCCTACGCTCAGCTGTCAAAAACAGTTAACGAGACATCAAAACACATAGAGTCATAAAACAGCAAAAAGGCTTCTCTTTGTAAATAAATTCATAAATATAAATGAATTAAAAGCATAAATATACATATATAGTGTTAATATAAAATATGAATAAATATTTTAAAAAGTACATCAAACTTTTAAGTTACAAACACATTAAAATGTATATTATTATTATTTTTTTTGTGCATAAAAATAAATTTTACATTGACAACTAGAATATAAAATAAGCCTCATTTTTTATTATTATTCCTGTGTGTGTGTGTGTGTGTGTGTGTGTGTGTGTGTGTGTGTGTGTGTGTGTGTGTGTGTGTGTGTGTGTGTGTGTGTGTGTGTGTGTGTGTGTGTGTGTGTGTGTGTGTGAGAGAGAGCGATATTAATTGTGCAGTTTTTGTGTGAATATTTTTAAATGTAAATCATTGTATATTTAATTTTATCCCAGTGCAAACATACTTTCATTCTTAAAATATGAATTTTACTTACTATACTTTATTTGCTACCCCTTAACTTTTTTATATAATTTAATTTAATTTTTATTATAATTTTTTTTATTATATATTTACATAATTTAAAAAAAATAGTTCAGTTTATGTTGTGATCGCCAGGATTGCTCTCAATAAACTAACAGTTAATTGTGAATTGTTACTAGATAACTATTATCTTAATATCCTCAACTAAATATAAGTTCAAGGTAAATGAAAATAAATTTGCAATGCTTCATTGTTAAAACGAGATTAAAATAAATTGCAGATAAGTAAAATATTAAAAAAAAATATTCAGGCCCTTTTAGTAAGACAATGATGGAACGGGCAACATAATACAAATACAGCGTGCAAGAAATTGCACTCAAAAAATTATGTTTGCTTTTTGTTCAAACTACTTATTTAAAAGGAGCTGAAACAACACAATTCTTGAGTTTTTTGGGGGGACAACTTAATTGTTTTATGTTCAATCCACTTCAATTTGTAAAAACAAATGGTCACACTTCATTTTGATGGTCCGTTTGTTGAATTTAAGTTACATTGCATCTACATGCCAACTAATTCACATTAGATTATAAGTAGACTGTTAGGTTGGGGTTAGGGTTAGTGTAAGTTGACATGTACTTGCAAAGTTTCTTATAGTCAGTTAAATGTCTGTTGGGCAGTATCAACAGATATTAAGCAGACAGTCTACTAATACTCAAATGGACCATCAAAATAAAGTGTTACCAAATGAATAAGTTAACTTAACTCCTTCATGTTGTCCCAACACAAATCGAAAGTGTGGAACCCAGCATTTTTTACAGTGTGTGTTTGCATTGTGACGATTTGCAGCATGTTTTTAATTTGTGTTTGTTTCAAGAGTTCACACTTAGCTATGTTTTTTACTGATTGCAGGTTTGGCATGCTGTCCCGGGAGAGAACCCTGAGCTCGGAGATCATTGAGCCCAGGGCTCCCGCCTGGTTATTTAGCATAGAAGGGGGTGCGAGATCAGGTAGGTCTCGAGAGCTCCCCTGGTATAGGAGGAAAAGGGGGAGATGGGGTGATTCTTTAAATAAAATGAAGATGAGGGAGGTAAGAGAAATGGGCTATTTGTGTAGGCTTGAATTGATCTGATTGGTTTATCATTGATTGTTGATGTGAGACCAGCTGTGGTCAATCTTAGCACGTGATCATCTCCAAATTAGTTTATAAAACTTCACTTTATAAGGATTTGCAGTGTGTGCTGTCAAACCAATGAATATGTTTTCTTAAATTGCTGGTGTTTTGGGCTCAGTGGTTAGCACTGTCACTGTCACCACCAATTATGTGAATTGGGTAAACAAAATTGGCTGTAGTGTATGAGTGGGCTTGACAAACCACCTGTAGAAACACTCTTCTCTCTGATGCACCTGACACTTTATCTAAACTCCATCTTACAAGGACTCAATAATGAAAGCGATGTTTACTATAAATGTACCAAAATCATGTTGCACTGCTTGCTTTAACCTTAAATAACTCTTGCACAATATTAAACCTTAAATACCTCTTTTGCATAATATTCACCTTTAATACCTCTCTTGCACAATATCCTGCACAACATGTAAAAGTACTTGTATAGCCTGTCTTATGTGTATAGTTTAAGTATTTTATTTTATTCTATAGTATATGTTAGTTATGCATGTTTTTTTGTTTTGTTTTTTTAATAGCTTATGTCCAGTGTTGTGTTTGTATTTATGATTAATTTATGTAGCAACATTGTCCTGCGAGACACGACATTTCGTTTCTCTGTATGTCCACACATGTAGCGGAATGACAATAAAGCTCGACTTGACTTGACTTGAGTGTGTGTGTGAATGCGAGAGTGTATGGGTGTTGTTCAGTACTGGGTTGCGGCTGAAAGGGTATCCGCTGTGTAAAACATATGCCAGAATAGTTGGTGGTTCGTTCCGCTGTGGTGATCCCTGATAAATAAGGGACTAAGCCGAAGGAAATGAAAAAATGCTGGGTTCCACACAATTCCTTCATGTTGTCCCAACACAAATCAATTAAGTTAATGTAATTGTTTTAACAAATGTAAGTGGATCGAATATAAAACAATTAAGTTGTCCCAAAAAAACTCAAGAATTGTATTGTTTCAACTCATTGAATAAATATATATAAGTAGTTTGAGCAAGCAGCAAAAATATATATTCTTTTGAGTGTGTTTTCCTAAATTGCAGTGTGTTAAGCTCTCTCAGCCATTGTAATTATTCATTTTATTTTAATTATTTAAATTTACACATTAAGCATCGGACTGGATGTAATTTCAGTTCTGAACATCCCAAAATCCTTCACAGCATTGACTAGCGTTCAACAACCCTCATCCTAAATAAAATATTCCTACACACACCTGAAGCACCACTTCAGCATCACAGAGACTCCGCTCTCATCGAGACACCAATCCTGCAGGATCCCGAGAATGATTGAGGAACCAAACAAAATGAATACAATCAGCAAACACAAGGTAATAAATCCACCTGGCACGAATACTGTATTGACAAAACACACCTATTGTACAAAAGAAGCGGATGGGCTATTGCAAACAACCCACAGCACATCCATCTATTTGGACAAGAGTAAAAAATTACAAACTGGAGCAGATGAAGAGTCCTCTATCATAGTTATCGGCATCACAGGCAGATAGATAGACCCATAAACCTGCAATCATGCTCTGAGATGCCTGCGTATCAAAAAGAAAAAGAAAAGGAGAAGAGCAACAAAAGCAGTCACCTATTGTCCACTTCGGAGAGGTCACAGAGATTGAATACGGTGCTCTATTATGAGTTCAGGAATGTGTTTGTGGATCATCCGTAGAGGACAGACGCTTTTCTGTAATCATGACCTTATGAGCCAAAGGCAAGTTATTCCGAGCAGGACCAAGACCTACACTTTCCATCAAAAGGGCATCAAAAGAGCTTGATTTCTTTCTTTTCCAAACCCCCCACCAAAAAAAAAACAGGGCCACTGAAATGAAAGGTGGTGCTTAAAGGTGCTGTATGTTTTTGACTCTTCTAAACCATAAAAATACCAAAATATGTTTGCAGATATTTAAGAAACATCCTAAGTGTACATTCTTGTTTATCTGAAAAACAACGCTGAAGTCAGATATTCTGCTTTGAAAATGGACATTCCGTGCCGGAAGACTCTCTTTGTTTTGGCTCTTTTAACCTGCCCAATGCCAGTTTAGCCAATTATATTTCAGCACCCCGGGTTGCCTTGCTGGAAAACAGCGTATTTCATTCATTCATTCAGAAAGGCTCTCAAAGCATGCGTCCGTGACCGAAATGTGCCCTTCGGTGGACAGTAGCAGACTCCGAAATGAGACGCAGATTCAGAGTTCCACATGATGTTATGAATTAGCAAATAATATAAATATTACGAACGTAAACATTAGGTGAGCAGGTTACATTGTAACTCTGTGTCCTAACAACATGCTACATGACGAGATTTGCAGTGATAAGCAATTTGTCAGTTTGCACCAGACGCAACACAACAGAAAATATAATACAGCCAATCAGAAGCACAGAATATGCACTCACTCACAAAATTGTAAGGTTTATGATCTAATTAATACATATTAACCTCTTTATTATTAATAAATGAACATGCTGAATCACTACAGTATGTGTTGGTTTGTCAGAGTTCTAAAGGTCAGTTTCAGGCGGTTTATTTTATTTTCAAGGTCTGAGGTGAACTATCTGCTGCTGCTTTCAGTAGTATGGCAATAAATGTCATGTAAAATGGCATTCAAACTCACATTGTTAGCATTTAACACTGAATAAAGCACATAAGGCGTACCTGAGGTGATCATGTCATCATGTTTTCTGTTGTTCAGCTGCAAGAAAAAGAAGCCGTTTCTAAAATATCAATTCGAGGTGTTGGTTAGAACAAAAAACTCCTTTTAATATGAAAAATATTCCTTCTATCTTGTGCCATTACTTTTATTTAAAACACTATTTAAATCAGCCTTTAGGCTCGATCGTCAGACTCACTCCTTGGTCCTCAATCTAGAAACCTGAACTTGCGTGTGTTTTGATCCAGGAATGCAATATCTAGTTCAACCACTGGGTGTCAAACTTACATACTGCACCTTTAAATGGATAGTTCACCCAAAAACATAAATCCTGTCATCATTTCAAATTCAAATAGTATTTGTCACATACAGAGTCATACACAGTATGATATGCAGTGAAATGCTTACACAACCACTTATGACCTTAAAACAAGAATAATAATAATAATAACAATAACAATTTGAAGAAATAGAAGTTATGCAATAGAAAATAAAAGCAACTATAAACCATTTAAAGACTTTCGATCTAGAGTATGTGGTTGTAGAAAAAAAAGTACAAAGTATAAAAATATAAAAGAGCTATTTGTACAAACAGAAACATAGAAGTGTTTCTAACAAAGTGCCTTGGTGCATAAGAGAGGAAGGAGTGTAAACTAAATAGGTTGCTTGTCAGGCCCTCTCACCTGTATGAACTACACTAGAACTACACAGTATATGCCGAGGGTGAGTGCAAATGTGCATAAATGTCCAAAACATTTACTCACCCTTTATTTGTTTCAAACCTTTATGAGTTTCTTTCTTATGTTGAACACAAAAGAAGATATTATTAAAAATGTTAGAAACCGGTAACCAATATACTTTCAACAGGGTGTAAACAATCATGTTTACCTTGTCCTTGTTTTGTTCAGTTTTTGTTAAGTAATATATATATATATATTTTATGCTACAACATAATGACGTCATCCGCAAAGACGTAATGATAATCCTCCTATGTTAGGACTCAACATATCAAAAATATATAGTCAGCAATTATAATTTCAGTCAGTTCAAATATCACAATGATCTAAAAAGTTTCTTACAATTATGTTTTGTAACCCATCTGTTAAATACAAATAATAAGGCCATCGCTTTTAAACTTTCTTCAAAATAACTTCTGTTTTCAACAGAAGAAAGGAATTTCAAGCAGGTTTGGAACAAATGAAGGGAGAGTAAATGATAACAGAATTTACATTTTTGGGTGATCTATCACTTCAATTGATAACAACTCAAAATTTACAGAAATTAAATAATCAAATGTAAAATAACACTGTATGGTCATTGTATAAATAATGCAATAAATTAAATCTTTGTTAAAGTTACAAACGATACAATTTCTTGTGTCTAAAAGATTTAAACTCTCTTGAAATGCTCACACAGTCACAGGGCCTTAAAAAATCCTGGTCAACTATAATCCCAACTTTACATTGCACATGCTACGATGTGATTATTGCGCACATTGCGATATCAATGCTGAAACGATTTATTGTGCAGCCCTACTTAATAACCACAGTGCATCTGTCTTATCATGGCTGTTTCCAGCAGGATAACGCGCCATGTCACAAAGCTCAAATCCTCTGAAACTGGTTTCTTAAACATGACAGCGAGTGCCGTAAACTCAATTGGCCTCCACAGTCATCAGATCGCAATCCAATAGAGCACCTTTGGGATGTGCGGGAATGAGAGATTCGCATCATAAATGTGAAGCCGACAAATCTGCAGCAAATGTGTGATGCTGTCATGTCAATCTCTAAGGAACGTTTCCAGCACCTTATTGAAAATGCTATGAAGAATTAAGGCACTTCTGAGAGCAATTTGTTCCTATTAAACTGGCCAGTTCATTTAAATTTGAGTGGTTATCAATTAAAGAGATAGTTCACCCCCAAAAAATGGAAATTCTGTCATCATTTACTCTCCCTTCACTTGTTCCAAACCTGTTTGAGTTTCTGTCTTCTGTTGAACACAGAATAAGATATTTTGAAGAAAGCTAAAAAGCTAAAACCAAACAATATCTTCTTTTGTATTTAACAGAAGAAAGAAACTCCTAAAAGTTTATAATCGGGGTGAGTAAATATGAGTACATTTTCATTTTGGAGTCAACTATCCCTTTAAGAAGAATGTACACAGTAAAAAAAATGCAGGGTTCCACACAATTCCCTTATGTTGTCTTAACACAAATCAATTAAGTTAACCTAATTGATTTTGCAAATGTAAGTGCATTGAACATACAACAATTAAGTTGTCCTCCCCAAGAAACTCAAGAATTTTGTTTATTCAGCTTGTTTTATATAAGTAGTTTGGACAAGCTGCAAGTGTGTATTAGAAACAAATGCTGTAGATTTGGCATGTGTACGAGTATTAATGCCACATTATTATACCACACAGCCAAACTTTGATTACAGGACTGAAATTTCGATATCAAAGATAAATTAGGCCTTATTGACCTTATTCTGCAATGCGGAAGTGCGCTCGTTTTTGCGATGAAAAAATGGTTAATTGGATTTACTAAACTTTTTTAATGTAAGTGGTGGCAAACAATTTTATATATGTTTACATGTGAATTAAAAAAAATACATTTGGTTATGCTCAACTTAATTTGTTTGTTTAAATTTAGCTCAAAAACAATTAGTAAGTCCAATTAACCTTTTTTTCAGTGCTCTGATTCAGTTGCCTATGGGAGAAATGACTAGGAGTAATAAACTGCAGAAAACAGTCAAACTACATGCTCTACAAACAAGTGTGTTCATGACTATAAATAATTCATTCATTCATTAATTTTCTTCCACTTTTCCGGGGCCGGGTCGCGGGGGCAGCAGTCTCAGGAGAGAACCCCAGACTTCCCTCTCCCCAGACACTTCCTCCAGCTCCTCCGGAGGGATCCCGAGGCGTTCCCAGGCCAGCCAAGAGACATAATCCCTCCAGCGTGTCCTGGGTCTTCCTCGAGGCCTCCTCCCAGTGGGACATGCCTGGAACACCTCCCTAAATAGCATACAAAACAGATGCCCGAGCCACCTCAGCTGACTTCTCTCTATGTGGAGGAGCAGCGGCTCTACTCCGAGTTCCTCCCGGGTGACAGAGCATCTATAAGGGTGCGCCCTGCCACCCTGCGAAGGAAACTCATTTTAGCCGCTTGTATCTGAGATCTTGTCCTTTCGGTCATGACCCAAAGCTCATGACCATAGGTGAGAGTAGGAACATAGATTGTGCGTGGAGGTGAGCCCGACTATCTCTAGTTGGTACCGTTCAATCTCCTGCACAGGCTCGGACTCCTTCCCTCCCAGTGAGGTGACATTCCATGTCCCAAGAGCCAGTTTCTGTGCCCGACGATCGAGTTGTCATTGTCCTAACCTTCGATCACCACCCGTTCCACAATGCACCAGCCCCTTATGGCTCCCCTGGCAGGTGGTGGGCCTGCAGGAGGATGGTCCCTTATAACTTTCCCCTTATCCTTCGAGCTTAGCCGAGCTGGGTTTCGTGGGATAAAACTCAGCCACCAGGCGCTCGCATACGAGCCCCAACCCCAGAAGTTGAATAATGTATTTATAAAATATGAGTTTGCAACATCAAGCAGGGGGCTTAGTGGTTATGAGTGGTTAGCACTGTGGCCTCACAGAAAGAATGTCGCTTGTTCGAGTCCCGGCTAGGCCAGTTGGCGTTTCTGTGTGGAGTTAGCATGTTCTCCCCGCGTTCGTGTGGGTTTCCTCCGAGTGCTCTGGTTTCCCCCACAGTCCAAAGACATGCGGTATAGGTAAATTGAATAAACTGAATTGGTCGTAGTGTATGAGTGTGTGTGTGAATGAGTCTGTATCTGTGTTTCCCAGTACTAGGGTTGCGGCTGGAAGGGTATCCGCTGTGTAAAACATATGCTGGAATAGTTGGTGGTCCATTCCACTGTGGCGACCTCTGAAATAGAGACTAAGCTGAAGGAAAATTAATGAATAAACATGGAGCAGCATAACGAGCTGTTTTTAACATCTAAAAATCAATGGAAGTGAATGAGACTGGAGGTCTCGAGACTAAAAGACACACGCTCGTACTTTAAGAATAAGGTCAATATAAAAAACAAAAACAAATTTCCTCCATTTTATGCATGGAGGGTTTTTACAAAATCTGCCTCAGAGCACAAGAGGTTAGGAACTCCATTTTGTTTTTCAAGGACAGAGAAGCATCAGATGTGATGTCCAAATTAAAAGAGAAACATGAAAGAGCGTCTGCAACTGCAGTTTGAACAGTATTAAATGAGCACACGAACAGCAAAGACTTTCACATAATTCCTATATTCATCTGGGTTTATCAAGTGGCTGCCAAGGCTGCTTGTGTGGATGCGAGACATGATATGCATGTATAATTGATTTATCTGGCCTTGTTTGTACCAAATGAAAATGATGTTTCATTGCATTAGAATTAAGGATGTGTAACTAGAGCCTGCATTTGATACTGCAAGAATAAGACCTGAAACATATCAGATCAGGCTTATTTAATAAGGCTTCTGATTTTCGTCATGCAATACGTTATATGATGTAAATGATGAATGAGACAAAGGGCGGTGAATTTATAAAACAGTTAAAATGAGAAAAATAATAATAATAATAAAAATCAACGCAATACATAAAGTTCATTATATATTTTATACAAAAAAAAAAAAAAAACTATTGCTGGGCTAAGATTAATTGTGATTAATTTCATCCAAAATAAACGTTTGTTTTGACATGTAATGTAATGTAATATATGTAATATATGTGTGTACTGTGTATATTTATTATACTGTATATATAAATACACACAGTCATGCATATATTTGAGAATGTTTATTTAGATATAAAATATAATGCTACATTTATATATAGATACAACTGATATATAAATTTAAATATCTATGCAAAAAATGTTTTGTATAGTTTTGTTTTTATGTATGTGTGTGTATTCCATATACTCATGTGTATCAATCTATCGTGATTTAAATAAAAAGTTTGTTTTGACATAAGATATGTGTGTATTATATATATGATTGATTTTAATCTTTTTAATCTTTGCCCAGCCCAAAAAACCTTATATATTAAATTAATAGCTCAAATAAATTCAATTAACAGTAATATCAAATTATACAGCTACTATGAAAATGT
This sequence comes from Danio jaintianensis, assembly GCA_903798115.1. Lineage (NCBI taxonomy): Eukaryota > Metazoa > Chordata > Actinopteri > Cypriniformes > Danionidae > Danio > Danio jaintianensis. The sequence goes on along the minus strand of CAIGQV010016645.1, from coordinate 23,694,005 downwards.
CCAACTTTATCCAGATTCATAAAGTAGACACACATAAATAAATATGTACTACATAACGAAACTCATCTGCTTGATTGTCACTGTATCATCACAAAATGTAAACTGTTATAGAATTGTATTGTATTATATTGTTTTGCTATAGAATACTCAATGTAATTTCAGGGCAATTCGTAACTTTTTGATTTAGTGGCTAATTCGTATGAATTCGTATGATCTAATTCGTACAATTTAGTACAATTTGCTCATCATCCAATGACAGTTGGGTTTAGAGGCGGGTTTGGTGCCATGCCTCCTTTTTAAAATCGTACATATTCCTACGACTGAACTTGTAAGAATTTGTACGAATTAGCCACTAAACTGACAAAACGTAAAACACTTACGTTTTCTCGTGAGATCAGGTTGGAATACTTACATGCAAAAGTACATTACTTGGTATAAATTGGAAATATCCAATAATATTAGCTCACACACTGTTAAAACATGAATTAAAATATGATTGTGTGCAATAATTATCAAACAATCCTAGTCACAAACATCATTTAAGCAGACATCTAATAATGTGATTTATTCAAATAAAAAAAGTACAGATTTTTACCAGGCAAAGTGCAACAGAACTTGAAAACAGACTGTGATTTCTCTGAGATGTGTGATATTACACACACCTGGCAGCACTCAGAGATATACAGTACACTGTGAAAGATAAACATCAACTTTCAAGCACATAAATGCATCAATGAGTCCAGATTACATGATATCTACACTTACATTAACATTTTTTTTTACACAAGGAAATGTGCGTGCTTGACAGGGCAACATGGGTCTCTGGAATGATTTTTAGTATGTTACTGTGGTTTATAAGGCATTATGGGTTCAAGTTTGGGTTTCATCACCTTTTCTTGTAAAAAAACCAACAGTACATGCAATCGTGTTGTAATCTGGGTACTAGATTAATAATATCCCATGAATTATTCTCCAAATTTCTTTAAACCTTAATTTTCTGACATTTTCTTTATTTGTTGTAAGCTAGATTTATGTTTATTATGTTTATAAAGCAAGAGGAAAAAAACAAAACAATCGCTGTTCAGACAAGTATATATATATATTTTTTATCTGTCCAAACAATGGAAAGCATTTTGAATTAAAAATGTAAATGAAAGAAATATTTCAATTAACATCTTTTCAATGTAAATGTTGTTTTCTTTGCCATTGTAAATAAACGTTTCACAATGACAGACTGTTTCAGTCTATTGAACACAAAACTTAAATGTATGCATTACACACACAGGCATGTACAGTGAAATTAAACAATAAAAAAACATTAATTGTTGTTTTTCTTTAACTTATTATACTGTCTGTCCTCTTTCACAATGTTCCCAAAGTCAGAAAGAAAGCATATATTAAAAATACTTATTAATTGTTGAAAAAATGAAAAAAGACTGAAAACAAAACACAGTTACTGTATAAATAAAACACAGCTGCTGTAAACAAAACACAGCTACTGTACAAATAAAACACAGTTACTGTAAACAAAACACAGCTATTGTATAAAGAAAACACAGCTACTGTATAAATAAAACTGTGCTACTCTAATCAAAACACAGCTACTGTGTAAGGAAAACACAGCTTTTGTAAATAAAACACAGCTACTGTACACAAACACAGCTACTGTATAAAACATACA
>CAIGQV010016645.1:23656106-23683535 GCA_903798115.1 Danio jaintianensis | reverse complement strand
AAATAAAATAAAATAAAATAAAATAAAATAAAATAAAATAAAATAAATCTTAAGTTTTTAGGAGGAAAAAGAGTGGACAGTTCCAGTTTAAGGAAGTCACACTCCAATCTAAACTAAAATAAATTAAAATAAAATAAAATAAATGTACAATTTTTATTATGACCAATGAAAGGGAGAAGAAAATAAACTACTTAACTAAAGTGAACTAAACTAAACTATGTATTTACAGTATATATATTTTTAGTCTATCATTCTCTCATTTTTTTTAAGTTATCACTCAATGTTACAGTTAATAAAGAATTTTTGTAAGGCGATATACTGTGTGTTACACATTATAGACATATAATCAACACATTTTGATTAATTAACATTGTGTTGAGTGTGTGTTAATGCTTTTACACTTTTAATGTTGTTTATAAGACAAGTGTTTAAAGAGTTTATAAGAATAACGTCCCATCGTTTTTTAAATAGTTTATTATCGCATTCATTGAACACTTTTCTGATTGTTGTACAGTAGAACTGAGGGAACTACTGTAGGAATGCTAAAAAGGTGTAAACTCCAAGGCTTCAAAGCTTTTCATACTCTACAAAGCTTTATACATTCACTGATGTTACGATTAGATTTTGATTTTGTCAGGAGACTCTGAAAAAACATTTTAAATACTCTTGGATTTCTCTCCATTGACAAGGAACATTTTACAGATATTTTCCCACACTTTCAGATTTGCTATTCAGAGTTAACGCGGTAAAATCCCTTCATAACCCAGGAAATGACTTAGATTTTTGCTACAGTATGTTTTTGAAGGAAGTCACTTCTCAAGGCTGCTTTTATTTATCAAAATACTGTAAAACAGGAATATTGTGAAATATTATTACTATTTAAAATACCTGTTTTCTTTTTTAATGTGTTTCAAAATGTTATTCCTGTTCTGAAGGTGAGAAATGAAAAGGACGTCAATGGCAAAACATTTTAGATTGTTGTTTTGGTACCTTACTTTGATGCACTTTCTCAAATCATATGAACATATGGCCATATATGTTCATATGAACAATTGTGATAATAGTTATTCAGCTGTGATGCAGCAATAAACAATTGTCATCATTACATTGTTTTTACTTTTGTTTCAAATATTAATGCTAAAGGCACAATCACTTTTCCAAAGTCTGCAGTAATGAGGTAAACACTAAAATGTGGGGTTTAAAAGGCTGAGGCATAAGCTTATGCTGAGGCATAGACGTTTGAAGCTCCACCCACTTTTGAAAAGAGGGCTGGGACCACAATCTCATTTGAATTTAAAGCGACAGTCCCCAAAATGGCACAATTAGGATCAAAGCCTAAAATTGTCAGTTTCAAAGAGTTATAAAACAATATCTGTGGGATAAAAAGGAAGTCTGCTTACCAGCTGTTGCAGAGAGCAAAGCTTCTTCTTTTTGTTTAAAAATGCATTTTGACATTGTACTTGATGGAACGCATTTCATGGGGCTTAGATTAGAGATTAGGCGCCTTGATGTCAAAATTACATCAACTTGACATTAAGCATTACGTCAGAAAACAAGTCAAAAATGCTAATCGATTTGATGTCAAAACCTTGACGTCCATTTAACATCTATTTAACTCACCAAAACACTGACACAAAAAGTACTATTATTATTAAAGGTTTGTAGGAATAAAAATTATCATATGCATTTGTTTATATGGCAAAACATGTCTTTTTCACCAAGAAGGTCCACACTGACTCCAAAGGCAGATACTGATTAGATCAGGGCCTGGTGTGTGGACTTTGGGGGTTTTGCGATGTGGTCACATGATTGGTCAGTTTGTGTGTCTCAGTATTTGGGCTTTGGTCACAAAATAGCTGGTAAACTTGGCTCTGCCTCTTTTCTGGCTCTGATCTTTTCCTGCTCTGCTCCTCTCCTGCTCTGGAGGCTATCTTCTCTTACTCTATTGCTATCAGGCTATCTTCGGAGCCTACTCTTTTTGTCTCTCTCTCCCTCCCCCTGTCTCTGCCTCTCTCAGGTAACTTTATTTTACATTCAAGCTGGGTACAGTTAATGTCATATGTTTTTTCATCAGTTAATTTTTTATAATTTTATACAGTTATTTTGTAACTAATTCAGTTGTAACCATAGAGAATTATTGTCATTAAATAATTTCATTTTCAAGTATTTGTGAATTACTTTTGATTTAACATCAACACTTAATTGCTCCATATTGCAATACAATCACAAAATAGCAACGCTCTCCCACATTTGTAGCTATTATAACTGCCCTTATTTCTGTTTTTGGTATAAGATTGCAGAGGGATGGTTTGACTAGAAATGTACAGTTTTCACCATCATACTGATAACCTTTTTTAGTCATTCGGCAGAAATACAGTTCAAACCGCTGTAGTTAAAAATACCATTCCTTACAGGTTCAATTCCAAATGACAAATTTACACTTTATTTTGTATCCCTATAATGCATGCAAACTACATTGATGTCATGGACATCTAACATAGGCATAAAAAACATCAAATCTTTGACGAATGTGTGCGGCACTCACGAATGGGTTTTAAAAAAGCACAGCACGAGGTCCACATGACGCAATATTACGAACGTGATGTAATAATGACAATAACGGACCCATTACAAATAGGAAAACAGTAGGCCTATGTTATGATAAGCACTTGAAGATACGCCACATAACTTGGTAACATAACTTGGTTCTTGGTCCCCACTATGCCACCCCATTAAGAAAATCCAAGAATCACACCTAGATGTTGATGGCAATTTTGATCATATTCTATTTGTTTTGGTACAATGCAATGAAATGAAATAAGAATAACTTTTTTGGTGCACTTTCTCGCCACATCTCCTTAACATAACAAGCTCAAAAAATTCTAGAGTTTTTAAAGCTGTATTTATCCATGTCCACTTTTGATCAGATTTACAAAAACAGATCCTTACCCTCCTGCTGTCTTGGAATTCTGTATACACCGTTCGTCCTTTGGGACAAAAACAAACCTCTAAAATAAAGCAGCTAAATTTAATTTCAGTCCTCAAATCTATTTTGCATGAAGAAACAAACTCATCTTCATTACAAATACTGTGAATGTCTAGGTTTTCCTTCATCAGTGTGCAGTATTTCATGTATGCAGTAACTTGTTTTTGACAAGAGTAAAAGGCATAAATATGAAATGTTTTTAGCAAGACATTAATTTATTCATTTTCCTTCGGCTTTGTCCCTTTATTCATCAGGGGTCGCCACAGCGGAATGAATCGCCAACTTATCCAGCATATGTTTTACACAGCGGATGCCCATCCAGCTGCAACCCAATACTGGGAAACATCCATACACACTCATTCACACACATACACTACGGCCAATTTAGTTTATTCAATTCACCTATACCACATGTCTTTGGACTGTGGGGGAAACCGGAGCACCCGGAGGAAACCCACGCCAACACGGGGAGAACATGCAAACTCCACACAGAAATGCCAACTGACTCAGCCAGGACTTGAACCACTGACCTTCTTGCTGTGAGGCAACAGTGCTAACCACTGAGCCACCGTGTTGTCCTTCAGCAAGACAGGATTCATAAAAGTTAAAGCTGTGTGCATGTGTGTGTGTGTGTGTGTGTGTGTGTGTGTGTGTGTGCGTGCGTGCGTGCGTGCGTGCGTGCGTGCGTGCGTGCGTGCGTGCGTGCGTGCGTGTGTGTGTGTGTGTGTTTGGGAGGTCGGTGTGTTGGAGTGTGCCAGTAGTTTTTGTGGTGTAAAAATGTTTTTTTAGCTCACGGGTCAAAATTGACCCCTAAAACAACCAATGCACCCTAAATGTGTACAGCCATCATGAAAATATGAACATAGAAAATTATATATTTCTTCAAATTTTGGGGTCAATTTTGAAAAAGCCACCACATTTCGAGATAAAAAAAAAACATTGTTTTTTTTTTATGCTGTTAAAATGGTGCATGGGTCATTTTTTGGACCCGTAAGTCAACAGGAGGTTAATACTAGGTGTAATAAAAGGCTGATAGGTGGTAGACATCGCTTAACCTAGGGTTACAAAGATATTAAACCTTTTCTTTAAGTGTAGAAACTTTAGAAAGTTCATACTGCACTCAATCTGTTCCTATATGTCTCTCTCCCTCTCTTCCATTCTCTCCAGTGTCTCATTTGTCTGTATCTCTCGTCTCTACTTACCTTGAATGTGGAAAAGGTCACCCCACTTCTCTGAGCGTGTTGCGGGCCACGTTCGCAGGAAATTAATGGTTTGTGCCAGCGATTGCCGCCGCTCCCTCCCCGGCGTAATATTTTGGGTTTACTTAAAGGACACATTTATTGAAGGAATATATAAATATGGATTCCTGACAGGCACTTAGTTTGATGCATTTGTATATCAGGCCCTTTTTTTGGGCTTCATTGCTCAAGTAAAGTATTTCAGAGCCAACACATATATAATAGACAAAGAGCACGAGCTTTCAGCATAGCGAGGCTGCCTTGTGATCCGAGCGCTGACTGATGCTCTTTTGCTCAGACGCTGAGGGAAATCATTGGTGCATCCATGACTGTACACACAAAACTGTCGGATTAAAGTGGAAATGACCACACCAGTGACTCTAAGTGGAAAAAATCCAGTCAGCATGTCCTTGTAGTGACCTCAACGACATGTAATATTTCACATATTACACCAGTCATGTGGTCAAACATCTCATTTCTGAACATTAGTCTTCATTTTTTAAATGAATTGTAGCCCTAGAGTATCCCGATGACCATGCCTTTGCATTTTAGCCCATGCAAGCTCATGATTCATTACCATCTGCTCAATATGGCCTTGACTGTCCGATTGTTACATTAGAACCCTGCAGTCACCTCAACTGGCTCTATTAATCAAACTGACCTGCTCCGGAGACCCTTAAACATTTATAATTTCTGTCTTATAGTGCGGATAAAAAGGCAGTCTGCTTACAAGCTGTTGCAGAGAGCAAAGCTTCATCTTTTTTGCTTGAAAATGCATTTTGACATTGATTTTGATTAAATGACAAATCAAAATGACATTAACTTGACATTAAGCAAAAATGCTAATCGATTTGATGTCAAAACCTTGACGTCCATTTGACGTTCACACATTGATGCCTATTTGACCACCAAAATAATTACACAAAAGTATTAGATTATAAGAAAAGTTTTATTCATCTGAAAGATTCTATTCCGAATGACAAATTTACACTGGATTTCGTATCCCTGTAATGCATGCAAACTACATTGATGACAAAAGGACATCAAAAATTAGCATTACAAATTTTAGATTTTTGGTGTTTTTTGATGCCAGTGTTAGATGTCAATTTGATGTCGTTTTGACATCAAGGTAGTCAACTGATATCAAATCAATTTCCATTTTTGACCTGTTTTTGATGTCATTTTGTGCACGCTAGGGCCCTTGCTTATTTCCTCAAACTGTACATCACTTGTGTGGAAACACTCAGTGTGACCCATGAGTACTATTCATTTAGTCATTTGGCAGACACTTTTGTCCAAAGCGATTTACAATTGGAGACATTCAGCAAATCAACACAAAGAGGCAGTACACACAGGAAGTGCTAATTATTCAAAGGAATTTTACTATTCTAGAATACTATTACTATTTAGTATATATAATCTATAATCTGATTGGCTGAATGGTAGCCGTGCAATATTCTGCAATAACAGCACTCGTACAGCCTCTTCACCCTTATTGTATTACTCCGCCCACATAGAGTTACCAGCAGAGGAAAAAAATCACTACAGTTTGACAAATATTGCAGCTGTTGGACAACATAATGTACTTTTGAGACTTTTTAGGTGAGAATTTAGTTATTTAGATTGCAACTATGCAGTTTATTTATAAGGTTAGTGCCTATTTTAAATATTTATCATTTCGGAGCGTGTTGGTGGCCAAAGAAATTGACGGTTGGTGGCCACTAGATGGCAACAGAGACCGTATAATAAGTCTCTAGGGGAGAAAAACTCAGCGTTTTCTTTTCGTATTTCAAACTGCAGCTGAACAAACCATTATAAAACAGGTAAGTGACATTCTAAGTCGATCTCTCTCTTTTGTATTTTGTAGTGCTGTATTTATACCATAGTAATCTAGTGTTTGCTTTGCTTTGGCTTTTTCTGGTTTAATTATTGTGATATCCTGATTGCAACAGAGAAATACTGGGAAATCTCTATAGACTGATGGCATTTCATGCCGTTCAGCCTTATAAATCACCTTAATTTAGACATTATGCAAGAGAATCATTCAAATACTAGCTCTAAAGTGACGTTGTGTTTTTGAGCAACGGTTTCTGCTGTTCTGACGTCAGCTGCAGATGTGAATGAATGGTGGAAGAAAGTAGTTCCTCGTACAAAAGAATTTTTAGGAATCTCCGTGTTTGATTTACATTTTTATATACATGATTAGGCCGTTGAACAGTTGTATAAACGCAATATCACATGAGTAGCAGTGCGATATGGCTGTATATCGTCACTGGTGGGACACTAAGGCACTCAGCCGGCGGCCTTGAGCCAACGCACGCCTCCCACACAGTGCCAATATACTATATACATTACTATATATATATATATAGTAATATACTATACTATTTACTATTATACTATTCAATGTAAGAACCAGTGCTGCACATCTTAATAGTGACCAGTGAAGGATGTCAATGGCACCTATGATTTTGATGGTAATCTGTGTTATTTGGTATAAAGCAGTTAAATACCTTTTTCTCACAACGCAATCTATAAATAATCAAAAGTTAGCTCAGTAGGCACAGAGTAGGAGATCCTAGCTGTTTTAAGGTGCCACGGAATGCACTAATATACAATGTATTAAATTGTTTTCGGATATCTACATATCTGGCTTACAAACATGTGCTGCAGATTTCACAATATACAAATTAAACTAACAAAAAATGCATTTAAAGTGGCACTGAATGAATGTATAATTCCAATATGATTAGTGGTATATTATATTATGAATTTACTTATTGTTTAGGGTTATTTTTATTGAAACTGCAGAGTCAATGCTACGAAATTTTGTTCTGTGTACACTAGTATATGTAAATGACAATAAAGTAAATTCAAGTCAAGTCAATTTGTACAGATGAGACACTCTGTGGTCATGCATGGCTGCCTGCTTCACAAAACTGCTTCTTTACAAAGCCTTTCCCATTTTCAAAATAAGAGTCCTACATACATAGTACAGTACAGTAAGTATAATACAATTTTAGATAAACTTGAAAACAAGGGAACAAATTATCATTGTTGTAATCTCACAAGGAAACATTGTGGCTAATCAAATGCTGCCTGAGGCATGCATATTAATGATATGGTGAGGATTGTCACAGAGTTTTGTTCTCAGTGGCCTGTTTTTCACCTTGTTTTTACACTCACATGATTTGCATGAGAATGAGAAGGAAACAAAGGTGTTTGAGGCTCAATGTATGTGATTTCCATGTACTGAACTCTTATATTTCAGCTTTGCCTAGGTACATCCACATTTTCATTATACAGCACCTTCAACAAGTGTTTTTACATGTATGCTAATAAAACAAACCGATCAAAAGGGTTTTGAATAGCTCTGAAAGTGCCCAAAATATTTTACACTATTTTCACACATGTATTTAGCATCTAAATGGTTAAAGTAGTCAGTCAAGACACATTAACGCTACCATGTAATCAAAATGTGACCACTTATTAGAAACATTTATCATTTGTATCTTCAAGTGCAGAAATAAAAGACAGCCAGCCTGCTTACAAGCTGTTGCAGAGAGCAAAGCTTAATTTTGAGTTTGAAAGTGCATCAGAAATGCCACGATTTGACATTTTATTTGATGGAGCGCATTCAAAAATGTCATTATTTGTGTCCCTCGGTCAAAATCACTACATTTCATTCTAGCAAATGGGAAAGGTTTAAAGACAAATTTGGCTCGGCTAAGATTATTGTCATCATTTTTAACACCTTTTAGGGTGTTATTTTTATGCTGTGCGCCTGACAGACTTTAAACCAAGAGGCAGAGACAGCTTTCTGAAGCTACACACACACACATAACCACCCTTGCTGAGTGCTATTCTTACAAACGCGATGTAGCCAGAATAGCTCTAATGAATTGACCAAATAATTCACAACATGACACGATTCACTGCTGTGTTCTCTATACCTAATTCTCAGCTCGCATCTAAACGTCCCTGACATTTCTATCCAACCACTTGGATGTACTGTTTACCACATCCACAGTACAATTTAGCTCCAGTGAAGCCAAATGAATTGAAGTGTTGTTCATCAGTAAATTATGCTTCTCTGATGTCCAAATGCTGTTTGTCTGATATTGAGAGCCCGGTGACTCAATTTTGCTTGTTATTCTATAGACCATTTCAATGTGGCGATGTCACTGGCCCATGAAAATTTCCTGCTTGTTGTCAAACCATTTCATAACTGTAACAAGAGGCAATTCAATAATAACTTTACATTAAAACAAGCTGCCATAGGATTATTTATCAACATTTGGACTTTTTTGGATTCTCAGAAGCTATGGAAATTAAAAATGTAAAACAGGAAGTACGTTAGGACCATTGTTTTTGTTTACATCCCTCAAAATGGTCTATAGCGAGGAAGATTTCCGTGTACAGGTTTTGTTTTCTTTAACAAGCAATTCTGTGTGTGCTGTTTACTGGTCTGTCCACTTTATCTTTCAACTCGAAAATAAACTGTGAATGGTCATCGAATGTGAATGCATGTGTGTTCTGTAGTCATGGGAGGGAAATAACAAAACCAACTCTATTAAACAGTACAACCACACTGCAAAAAAAAATGCTTTCCTTACTTAGAATTTTTGTTTTGTTTCTAGTCCAAATACAGCGGGGAAAATAAGTATTGAACACGTCACAATTTTTCTCAGAAAATGTATTTCTAAAGGTGCCGTTGACTTGAAATTTTCCCCGGATGTTGGTAACAACCACATAGATCCAAATATGCAAAAAAAAAAATCTAATCTAATTAGTTTACAAATGAAGTTATGTGTAATAAAATGAAATGACGCAGGGGAAAAAGTATTGAACACATGAAGAAAGGAAGGTGTAGAAAAGCGGTGAAAGCCCAGACAGTTATCTGAAGTAGTTCTTCAGCAACCCTCTGCCCTCTCTTCATTGTAGATTAATATTAGCTGCTTCAGTCCAACATCTACATTACCAGGATGATGAAGATGAAACCAGGGTGGACATTTCAGCAAGACAATGGTCCAAAACACAGCCAAGGGAACTCTCAAATGCTTTCAGTGAAAGAAAATCAAGCTGTAGAATGGCCCAGCCAATCACCTGGCCTGAATCCAATAGAAAATACAAAATAAAGATCAGATTTTATAGACGAGACCCACAGAACCTTCAAGATTTTAACACTCTGTTGAACTCACACTTGAGCAATTCATGTGACTTCATTCTCCATATGAGAGGCGTCTTTAAGCTTCCATCATTAAAAAAAAGGCTTTTATTCATTCATTCATTTTCTTTCCGGCTTAGTCCCTTTATTAATCTGGGGTTGCCACAGCGTAATGAACCGCCAACTTATCCAGCATATGTTTTACGCAGTGGATGCCCTTCCAGCTGCAACCCATCACTGAGAAACACCCATACACACTCATTCACACACATACACTATAGACAATTTAGCTTACCCAACTCACCTATAGCGCATCACTTTGGCCTTGTGGGGGAAACCGGAGCATCGGAGGAAACCCACGCCAACATGGGGAGAACATGCAAACTCCGCACAGAAATGTCAACTCACCCAGCCGAGGCTCGAACCAGCGACCTTCTTGCTGTGAGGCGACAGCGCTACCCACTGGGCCACCGTGTCGCCAAGGAACAAACATTCTGGTAAAATTCTTTCAAGAGAATTGTAAATCACAAGGCAAACACCATCTACTGGCCAAGACAGCATCAGAAAAAGGAAAGAAAACAAATAGAAATTTATATAAATATGCATCATTTGGTTACACTTCCGAAAATGCTTTTCTTACTTAGATATTTTGTCTTGTTTCTAGTCCAAATATCTAACAATTCTTAAAAGGGTGGTCCACTATGATATCATATTTTAAACTTTAGTTGATGTGTAATGTAGCTGTGTAAACATAAACAACATCTCTGAATGTAATACGCTCAAAGTTCAATGCAAAGGGAGACATTGGCTTTTACAGATTTAGCTTAGCAAGACCTACAGCGAATGAAGTTTTGGGACTTTTTGGGAAAAAATACATCCTGGTTAGTGAGATCACAACGGCTTCCGGTTACACGCATTCACCATGCGAATACACCCTGTGCAGCGAAGGGGCGTGGCCAGAGGCGCTGTAATGTTACAGCAGAGAAAGCTAAAATGCCGTACAAACACTGCTATTTCCACAGAGCTTCTTCTGTTTCTGTATTTGGGCTTCCAAAGGACACGACACAAAGACAGAAGTGCTTACAGTTTAATTTTAATTATGTTCCAGAGAATTAGATAGTTAGAGAAAAGATATAGCTAGCATTTGACAAAGGACAGCTTCCAGAATCTCTCCCAGTTCAGTGCTATCTTCTGTTAAAACTCCTCCAACCGACGAAGCTGTGGATTGTGAGCCACAACCTGTAAGAATTTTTATTTGTTAAAATTGATCAACTACATCCAGTAGTTACACTACACGCTACATGCAGTTTCTAGCGTTAACGGTATGTTGTAGCGAGGACGTAAACAAGGATGTAAACAATGGGAAATGCTGTTTGGCACCGTTAACAATTTAGCTACAAATTCATATTTATCAGTCAAACCACTGTAAACACCCACAATCTTCAACAGTGCATGCAGTGTCTCGCAGGGCCGCTTTCCCTGCGTTCTACTTCTCAAATAACAAACTCGCAAAAGATATGTGAACGTTTCATATTGCTCACACGTGCTTATTCCGAATATATGTGATAGACACTTGTCAGATTTTATTTTAGAGAGCAGGCGTGAGGTTCAGCTGTGTGCTCTTAATTTTTCTGTCTGATTCAGTCAGCTAACGCTGCTAACAGCTGCTCTGACTTACTGTTTACACAGTGCAAAAGCTCATGCTTGTAGGGGCATGACGTGGAGCTGATCCGCGAATCACAGCACATTGTTAGCTGACCAATCAGAGCCTCTTGAGACTCTTCAGAGGAACTAGGAAATATGACAGTCGTTTTCATGTTAGCTGACTAGCTGTATATAATCAAAGTAAGATATATGAAAAAATAACGTGATTTTCTACAAGTGAAACATGAGCACACATTGCTTTGCATCTTATAAACACAACCAAGCCTTAAAAATACACTGTGGACTACCCCTTTAAATCAAGAAGCATTTTCTAGACAAGCAAAACACATTGTCTTGTTTTCAGAAACAGTATGTCAAAATTAAGTGATTTTTTCCCTAAAACAAGCAAAATAATCTGCAAACTGTGTAAGCAAAATAATCTTATGTCAAAAGGAAAAACAAGATTATTTTGCTCAGCGCATTGGCAGATTATTTTGCTAGTTTTAAGAAAAAACTAGAAAATTTTGGCATATTATTTCTTAAAACAAGACAGTATTTTCTGCTTGTCTAGAAAATGCTTCTTGATTTAAGAATGGTAAGATATTTGGACTAGAAACAAGACAAAAAAATCTATTTTGTTTTTTGCAGTGTAGTATTGTTTTTAAAGAAGCTCATTCATTGGACCTGGTTAGGATACATACTTGCCTCCTAAATAAAACCATTAGCTAAAGGTTGCAAAAACAAAGTCACACTAGAACAGAAAAATACTTGGCGTATACTGCTTTTGTATTCATTAAGTATATTGATTTAATTTAGCCATTTGATAAGGTGACCTACTCATGCAACCCTTCTGGCTGAATGGAAAAAGTAAGAAAGCAGATGGATCTGTTAGCACAAATAGACTTTTAAAAGTACCCCATTATGGAGGAGATTATGGGGTTGGAAGGCTGAACAGGTTGCTATTGTGTGTACTCTCTCACTAATGTTGATGCTACTCTTCTCCAATACTCAAATACAAAGGCGCAGTCTATCATTAGCCACAGATTTTTAGTCTTTTCAAGTTTTTTTTAGATGTATGAATGTCATTAATCTTTAAATGCATGTAAGAATACTCTTCCCGTTCCTATCAGAAAATGCATAGTTCATGGTCTAGCTATTTTATGGGTCAGTGTTAATGGAAGTGCTGGCAGAAACGCACACAGATCCGTGAGTCACTCTGAACAAACATGTTTACGTCTTCATTGCAGCTTCATTTAGCGCTAATGCTCCAGGTTTGATTTCACTCAGGGAGCGTGTCACAAATTGAGGGGTCTGTGTAACTGAAATGCGACTGTTTCCGTTCTTTCTTCTGTCTGAAATCTCAGGAGAGTTCAGATTGTTTTACCTTGTCGTGCTGTAAAGCTTGCTCTGCGTGTCACCCGGTTTCACGGGTTGGGATATAATCAATGCTAATGTGACTAGCGACGTGGCTCGCAGGCGTTCTGCTGTGAGTCACAGAGGACTGGAAAAATAGAAAATAAAAGCATGCCTGTTCATGCTAGGTTTTAGTTGCTATTCACATTAGGCAAGTTGACTTAACATAACAAAGTAGTGGCAAATGTGCTGCTTTTGTACTGTAGTTGACTAATAGGCAGTAAAAATGTTTTTTTTAATTTATATATTATATATTTTTATATATATTATATATATTTATTATATATATCTATATATATATATATATATATATATATTTCCCAAATGATTTTTACTGTGAAAAATTCCTTGCTTTGTTAAAAATCATTTGGGATATATATATATATATATATTTCCCAAATGATTTTTAACAAAGCAAGGAATTTTTCACAGTATTTCTGATAATATTTTTTCTTCTGGTGAAAGCAACATAGGCTCATTCTGAAAATGTAGCCCTGTATACATTTCTGGAGATCGCGAATTATGTACCCAGAAGTATGTACGTATAGTTGCATTTCACCTTTAAAACGAACGCTATGGGGTGGTATGATGTCATTCCTTTTCGCGCTTACCAGCTGACCGCTTACCTCCGTATGGACGGCTTTCCCGCTGTTACCAGTTTGTCCAGTTAGCTCGCCATGTATGTCAGACTTGAGATGCAGAGAGGAGCTGACCACGATAATGGGCTTCGAGTCCGGCGAAGAACGATTCCAGAAGGCAGGTAAGACAAAAACAGAAGCCAAAAAATGTAATTAACCAGTAAATAACAGGGTGAGAATGTGGTAAAATCTGAAAATGTGGTAAAAATCAGGCGAGCTCTTTTCTTTTTCTGGATTGCTTTTGAAAACTGTCGGCTGGGTTTAGGGAAGTGGGTGGATGGGTCAATCGGTGCTTTTGAAAACCCTATCGGTTGGGTTTAGGGAAGGAGGAGGGTGGGTCAGACGATCAGTCAGTCAATCAATCAGTCATTCAGTCAGTCAGTGAGTCAACAGCGGCCTCTGGTGGATTTACGTGAGAACAACAGGCGCGAATGGCACTCACGAGAGAAATGTAAGATCTGAAAAAGCATACACAGCGGCCTCTGGTAGGTTCGCGAAAACAAAAACTGCAAAAAACATTGTTCCTCCTGGGACGTATATTTGGCGCTCTCCAGAGATGTATATAGGGGTACGTTTTCAGAATGAGCCTGGGTTGGGAGAAAGTCTTATTTGTTTTATTTTGGCTAGAATAAAAGCAGTTTTTAATTTTTTTAAACCATTTTAGAGTCAATATTTTTAGCCCCCTTAAGATTTTTTTTTTTTTTTATTGTCTACAGAGCAAACCATCATTATACAATGACTTGCCTATTTAACCTAGTTAAGCCTTTAAATTGTACTTTAAGCTTAATACTATTTTGAAAAATATCTAGTAAAATATTTTGTACTGTCATCATGGCAAAGATAAAAGAAATCAGTTATTAGAAATTAGTTGACTTTAACTGTATATTTTTTGTAAAACACCAATTTGAAGAAAATTTTTTATATTTATGTAGTTTGAAGTCAGATTTTTTTGTAAATAATATAAGATGTCACTATATAAATTTTTTTAACAGTTTTTTTTTTTTTTTTTTTTGGTGTGACAGAGCAAAAATTAAGAAACACAACTCTTAATATAATAATATACAAATAACGTGAGAGCAATTTATCTCCATTGTTTGACACCTATCTTCATATAGTGCTATTTATTTTATGTAAAATTATGATTTTTTTTTTCTCTATGACTTGTCAGTCTTGTTGAACACTTTCAATAAATGTCACACCAAAAGACAACAAAACTTAATTTTATAGTGGTTCCAAAAAACTTCTGAGACAAAAAACACATTTTTCTTCAGACACATGATCTCAAATGGGGTCCTTTGACTAATTACAGTTTTCCGTGGAATTGCCAGATGTAAAATTAGCATATAGTGTCACACCAGAGAGCATGGTTTTCAGTGACAAAATGTATGGTTCAAACAATTGTGTAAAAAAAAAAGATTGCCATTAGCCACTTGTAAAATTAGGCCTGAGGTATTTATTAATGATTTAGCAATTTTTACTTTATAAGAGCTGTAATTTATTGAACTATGATGTATCTCAAAATATGTAAAAATGTAATAACACAGATTTTTCTAACAAGAGGTCCAAGGAACACAAAACATTTACATTTGATTTTATAATTAAACATTAATTATTTTATATTAAACATTTTTACTGCATTTTAAACATTTTGTATTTTAAACGTTAAACTGCATTTTAAACATTTACTGCATTTTAAATGATGAGGATACTAATTAGACACATTTTTGTCATGTGTGACAGTGAAAATGCAACATCACGTCAACAACCCATGTCTGTACTTCAGAGTTAATTCAGATATATTAAGACACTTTCTTGATGTCTAAAATCTGCTCCGTTTAACTGAAATCACCTTATATATGTATATATATATATATTTATTTATTTTTTTTGTTAACTTTTAATTTCAGTACCAATTCTTACTTTCTGTCTATTATCAAGATATTGTCTGTTTATTAGTATGTATAAAATACATATTCTGCATGATTTTATTCTACATCTCTAATCCTACCCTACACCTAAACCCAACTACTACCTTAATAACTATTAATAAGCAGCAAATTAAGAGTTTATTGAGCTAAAAGTCAAGTTAATGGTTTGTTAATAGTCAGAACTGTACCTTAAAATATAGTGTGACCCATATTGTTCCTTTGTATTATTGTAAAGGGTTACATTCATAACTGTTCAAGACTGAACATGATCATATCTGAGACATAATATAAGCCTCATCTCACATTTAATATTATGAACCTCCTGATTTTCGTTTCTTGTCGTGTTCCATGAGACATCCCCATTAATTTTGCCCAGAGTGTGTCGGTTACATCGAAGGGCTTTTTTTTCATATGTAATTTAGTTTAAAAGAGAGACCACACTGGATCAATAGAGGCTGAGTCAATGATGGATGGTACACCATTTATTAATTTCACCTCAGGACAAATTAAAACCACCCTGGGTTCTTAAACATGGAACGCATGAGCAGAAATAGTGGCCTGGATGGTTTCACTTTACGTAATCTTGAGGTTATTTTATAGGCTGTATCAAAATGTATGTAATGAACTGCTTTCATTTGATGGATTTTTAATTATTGTCACTCACTTTCACGGCTCAGCTTGTATTTAATGCATTTTAGTTCAATATTATTTGTATTAAAGTCAAGATGATACAGTACTTTCATAAAACTAAAGATTACAAATGTTCTTTTTATTCCAAAGGTTCCATTGATGGTTCTCTGGAACATCCGGAAACCTTTAACAAAAGGTTCTTTACAGTGAGAATGAAGAGGAGTGGTTCATTAAATTTGTTTAATGGATATTTTAAGAGCTGGTCACAAAAATGTCCTTTGGAAGCCTTTTTGAACTTCTATCTTTAAGAATGAAGTTCTGAAAATAGTCATTTTTCTATAGTGTCGAGTACATTTAACAATACAACGAATGTTTTCGCACAGTCTTAAAAATAAAGGTTCTTTATTTGGTTGATGGCTCCATGATGAAAATCGTCAGAACCGTCTCATTGCACAAAAGGCTCTTTACAATGCAAAATGTTTTTTTAGATTATTAAAATGTTTTTCACACTAAGAAAATAAAAAAACATTCTTGCTGTGAAGAGAATTTGCTGTATATTTTTTTTACACATAGAAATGTTAAAGGTTTTTTATTGGACAATGCACTCTAAAATAAGTTCTACCAGAAAGACTCGGGAGGCGGATAAACATTTTAACATTTATTGAGAAAGCGTAAAACATTGCAATTTCGGTTACTGTCCTTTGTATATAGCCCTTTGGCATAAGCCCTGTCGATGATGCAGGTCTCGTGAAGAGCTGGCAAATACTGCCTGAAGATGAAGGCAGCGCGGAGGCAACCCCCAGCGAGAACGGGGCCCAACCTGCTGGTGGTGGGGAGGATGGAGGGAACTTCAGCTACGTCACCTATGAACAGCGAAAGAAATTGTTTAGACGGCCTATTTATATAGCTCACTTGATTATTATTGGCTGAATTGATAATTATAAAGAATGACGTAGAATTAGAATCTTCCTGGTAGAATCTTCCTGGTAGAACCTTCGCTGAAGCTTTCACTTCCAAATAGGAAATATCTTAATAAATAATGTGTAATATTGAAATTAGGTTATTTAGATTAGTAAAATGTTCTTTAAAAATACTGATTTTAAGAACAGCATTCTTTAAATTGTATTGTAGGTTCTTTATTGGAATATTTGTTCATGGAACAATGCACTCTAAAAAAAGGTTACAAATATGAAATATCTTAAGAAATAGTGGGAAAAAAGTGGAAAAAAATTTGATTATTGAAATATTTAAATTAGGTTATTAGGTTATATTTGGTGTAACACCCATATTTTTAGGTTAGGTTATAAAAACTGTGATTTTAAGAACAGCATTCTTTAAATTGTATTGTAGGTTCTTTATTGGCATGACAGTTTTAACATGCTTTTGACATACATTTAACATATGAGAACTTTTAACATATGTGGTAATGTTTCATTCCTCAAATGGTTCTTTATAGAGGGAAAATGGTTCTTAAAGTTATTATAATGCCTATTAAAAGATTCTTTGTGGAGCCAAAGCAGGTTCTTTTATTGCATCACAAAAAAAAAAAAAAAAAAAAAAAAAAAAAAAAAAATATAAATATATATATATATATATATATATATATATACTAAAGTATACTAAAACCTCCTCTTTAGAACCCTTACTTTTGAACAAATATATAATAATATTAAAAACACTGTTGTAGAATGTTGTAGAACCAGCCATGGCAAGATGGAATTTTATTTTTAAGGGTTTATATAACCTGTTTCGGATTAAAAATGTTCATAGATATTGAAATATTCCACCAATGGAAATATGGAACCTTTATTTTTTTTAAGAGTGTTGTTGACAGGTTATTAAAGGAACTAGCAATAGTTATTGCATCACTGTGAAAACCCAGATTTGCACATTTTATTTTTAGGAGTGTATTTTCTCCTGATAAACTAAAGTGTGATTTTTCACACAGATTTTAGACAAAGTCATTTTGATTTCATATTGGACTTATCTGTATGTAAAGCAACAGCAAGCTTCAAAGACAAAGCAAAACAGGCAGTGTGGCACCAAATGAGAAGCAATGACCTACTGGTTTTCTTTTGAGTATTGACTGATTTGCAAAGCGAGAGAGGGAGACAGACAGACAGAGAGAGACAGACCTGCAGACAGGGACAGAGCTGATGGATGCTGAGGTGTGTAAGTAGGCTAGGTCAAACTCAAAGCCGAGGACATGTCCAACTTTCCCGGGCCCTGCCGCTCAGATGAACTCATTAGACGTTAATTAATCACATGAATCGATCCATTGTCACTTTCCTCTGTGGCTGCCTGAGAGAGAGAAAGAGAGACAGAGCTCAGGTTCTGCAGAAAAAGCTCTCCGTGTCAACATTCACATCCTCTAAGAGCGCTTTCTGCTGAGGCACCAAATCAACAGCAGAAATATGAGCAGGTTATCGGCTTAACAGGTTGGAATATGCCCTCTTTATATACTGACGGTCGCTATAGATCTATCATCATGCATGCAGGAAATATACACACTTATACTACCTTTCTCCTGCTGAAATGCTTATATGGTAAAGCTGAAGTGGATAAATGTGAAAATATTAAAGCTTTGACAATCTTAGGACTTTATTTCGCGATTTACAATGTTCTCGAGTTTAATAAGCCAGTATTACTGAAATGAGGCCTGAAGTGATGAAGGGAAATGTTTGGGAGTTGCTTGACCTTGAATATTTCCTTCCTTCATGGATGGTTGGATAATAAGTAAATAAAAATTTTATCAAAAATGGGCATGAACTTTCACTTTCTGAAAAATCTACAGTATTTTTACTAGACAGTATTATTGGGTTAATAAAAAAGTATGTTTACATGCATATTCTTAACCTGATTTTGTTTCAAAAAACGAATAATGCATGATTTTGTTGACATCTAATTGTGTTAACAGTTTTTTATTGCAGTAATGTAATATTCAATTCATCTTTATTTCTATAGTGCTTTTACAATGTAGATTGTGCCAAAGCAGCTTAACATAGATGAAGTTCTAGTAAATTGAAACTGCTTCACTCCAGTTTTCACAGATGAAGTTGAGCTTTGTTCAGCTCAGTGTAATGTAAATGTCACTGCTGAAAGCCAAAACACTGAAGAGCAAATCCAACGATATGGGCAGCTCCACAAGTCCCAAACCAAGCATCAAACCAAAAATCTAGCTCTGATGATCAGTTTATTGGTCCAGTGGCTACTGGACCAATAAAATGATCATCAGAGCTAGATTTTTGCTCATTACACTGATTTTGCTCAGCAAGTAAATACATCAACCTGCTTTCTGTGTGTGATATGACACCAGAATGCATCTCTACTGTGGATTTAAGCCCATACAGAGAAAACAAGTGATTTGTAGTAAAGGAGGAAATGTACTACTAACTCAGACACTTTCTTAAGTTTGTTGCTAGAAGGGATACAGATCTGGCTGGATCTATGATTATCATACTTACTTAAACATCTAATTTGGTCAGTCGTGGTCTGGTGGTTAGAGAGTTGGACTTGTAAGCAGAAGGTTGTGGGTTTAAATCTCAGTGCCAGCAGACAATGACTGAAGTGTCCTTGAGCAAGACACCTTACCCCCGTTTGCTCTGCAGTGATAATTGGCCTCTGCATAATACTTGTAAGTCGCTTTGGATAAAAGCGTCAGCCAAATGACTAAATGTAATGTAAATGTAAATGTAATTTTTACGAGGTGGGTCGTAACCCCCAACCTGGAGGATCAGGACATACACACATACACTACGGACAATTTAGCTTACCCAATTCACCTATATCGCATGTCTTTGGACTTGTGGGGGAAACCGGAGCACCCGGAGGAAACCCATGCGGACACAGAGAGATCATGCAAACTCCACACAGAAATGCCAACTGACCCAGCCGGGGCTTGAACCAGCGACCTTCTTGCTGTAAGGCAACAGCGCTACCCACTGCACCACCGTGCCGCCCCCTATGATTATCATAATGAGAATTATTTATATTATTCATTAAATTACCCCGGGCTGCACGGTGGCGCAGTGGGTAGCACGTTCGCCTCACAGCAAGAAGGTCGCTGGTTCGAGCCTCGGCTGGGTCAGTTGGCGTTTCTGTGTGGAGTTTGCATGTTCTCCCCGTGTTCACGTGAGTTTCCTCCGGGTGCTCCGGTTTCCCCCACAAATCCAAAGACATGTGGTATAGGTGAATTGGGTAAGCTAAATTGTCCGTAGTGTATGTGTGTGAATGGCTGTGTATGGATGTTTCCCAGTGATAGGTTGCAGCTGGAAGGGCATCCGCTGCGTAAAACATATGCTGGATAAGTTGGTGGTTCATTCCGCTGTGGCGACCCCAGATTAATAAAGGGACTAAGCCGAAAAGAAAATGAATGAATGAATTAAATTACTTGTTAAATTGTGTTTTATTAGCATCTACCTCTATCCCAACCCTAAACATACCCCTCACAGTAACGCAAAAATAGTAATTATCTTTGTACATTTGTCCCTAAAATTATGCTATATTGCTGTGCGCATGCCCAAGTATCCACAGCTGTATCCCTTCTAGACTTTACCCTTTCTTAACCCAAAGAATTATGAAAATATGTGTTCTCAGTATTAGATGTGCTACCGTCAAAATGCTACATCCTGAGAGGATAATTTATGAAGGCTAGTTCTGCTGATTCCACATAGTTGACTTAATATTTTCCACAGAGCCTGCAGGAAAATCATGCATTCACAATGGTATGAATTATTATGGGGTGGTCAAATGTATTTTTGTTTTAGCTATTAATTTAACTATTAATAGCATTATTTAATATTGAGATTTAATTTCAAGTTCATTCAATTTGTTCAAAGGGCACCTAGTTTGCCCCTTTTTCCAGATTTAATTTAAGTCTTTTGTGTCTCCAGAATGTGTCTGTAAAGTTTCAGCTCAAAACACCCATCAGATTATTTATTATACCTTTCAGAAGTTTGTAATTTTTAGCTCTTAGCATCTTGTAGCTGTTTTTGTGGACTGTGTGCCTTTAATGCTAGTCCTCCCTGCCCACCGTTCCCACGCCTGTCAGTGTGCCTCAATCTCCGCCCTTGGCTGCCTCAGATCACACACACACACACACACACACACACACACACACACACACACACACACACACACACACAGACAGCGCGCGCATTTAGCTTTGCACTGTTTTTGCACAGCAAATGTGACAGGATACACATTAATATCCACTGCTGTATGGATATCCGTTATGTTAATGTACAAAATAAACCTGATTTAACATCCAAAACCCGGGATTGAAGCATCTTCTTTTATAATTGTACTGACACGCGGCTGTGGTGATAAAGCTGAAGTAAATCGCTGTAATTCATTGCAAACATGCACTGTTTTAAAAACGTGTTAAACTTATAAAACTCACTCTTGATCACATTTGATGATGATTGATGATCCTAGCGAACTGAACAGATCTTTTAATCCCGGTTGCTTTGCGCACGTCCTGTCTTATTGATATGATTATACGCGTTACTACGGAGACATGTTAATACGCAGCTGTCAATCAATTCGGTGGGCGGGGAAACCGCACTCCTACGTTAAGTTGCGGTCGGCCTCAAAATGGGAGGGATTTGAATCCTATTTTAACGTCAGGAAATTTAAAAAAAAGAGACTTATTGTCTTTATATCACCCCAGTATGACTGTGGACACACTATACCTACACACAGTTCTGTCCAAACAGCTTTAAAAAGATGATTTTCATCATTGGTGCCCTTTAATGTTTATTTTAAGAAATTGTCACAGAAATGTCCTTTGGGAACCTTTTGGTCCTTTTGGAAGCTCTATTTTTAAGAATGTAGTTCTTAAAAGAGCCATTTTTCTATAGTGTTAAGTATATTTAAACAATCCAAAGTATGTTTTGCCACAGTCTTAAAAATAAAAATTATGGCTCCATGAAGAACAAAAAATTGCACAAGGTTTTTTTTTCGTTGCAAAATGGTTCTTTAGATTATTCATATGTTTTTCAGAAAAAAAAACACTATTCTATTTCATTGCTTTGAGAAGCCATTTTTACACAACCTTTTAAAATAACCTTTTTTTTACACAAGGAATGTTAAAGGTTTTTCAGAGATCAATGGAACAATGCACTGTAAAAAACAGTTTCAAATAGAAACTTTATCTTAATAAATAAAGTGGGAAATGTTATTTAGATTATTAAAATGTTCTTCGAAAATGGTGATTTTAAGAACAGCATTCTTTAAATTATATTGTAGGTTCTTTATTGGCGTGACAATTTCAACATCGCAATGGTATGAACCATTATGGGGTGGTCAAATGTATTTTTGTAATATCTATTAATTAAATTTTTAATATCATTATTTAATATACAGGTCAGTGCAAACTATTTTCCACTATGTAAGTGGCCACAATGCTTTCACCCAAAAGGGGGACTTTTTTTTTTTATGTGTTTTACCTGTTCGTTTATCTGAATGGATTTCAAAGGGGAAGTTTTTGAAAATGCCACTGTTGTCATGTCAGTGTAAACCCCCGAAAGCGAGAGACTTTGAAAACGATGACTTGCATGCATGTGTTTAGAGATGTGCAGATTAAAGGCAAGCGCAAACAAACATATGCAACAATGGCGGACCTCACATCAATAGAGATCATGATTTGTTGAATTGGTTGGAATCATGCAGGTCTGGAGTGAGTTATTGGTTATTATTACTACCCATTTCAATGATATACTGACCTTTTAACCCCTGATTTAAATCTTCCATCAAACAAATCATTAGTATCACAGAGCTACACTTTTATGCAGATTTTAGGTTTGATGCAAATAAAGATAAAAAATTACATTCAATTATTATTATTATTATTATTGTCGAGGAGTGACACGGTGGCTCAGTGGTTAGCACAGCAAGAAGGTCGCTGGTTCGAGTCCCGGCTGGGTCAGTTGGCATTTCTGTGTGGAGTTTGCATGACGTTCTCCCTATGTTGGCGTGGGTTTCCTCCGGGTGCTCCGGTTTCCCCCACAGTCTAAAGACATGTGCTATAGTGAATTGAATAAACTAAATTGGCCATAGTGTATGTGTGTGAATGAGTGTGTATGGGTGTTTCCCAGTACGGGGTTGCAGCTGGAAGGGCATTCGCTGTGTAAGAATAAAGGGACTAAGCCGAAGGAAAATAAATGAATTAACTCATTTTTGTCAAGATGACATACAAAAAACAAGGAAGAAAGCGGACAACTCACTCAAAGAATAAAATAATCAGACTAATATCACTGTGCAGCTTCTCAAAAGTTCCTCTGGTGATTCTGAAATGCTGAAATCACAGCTGGTGTTTATACTTTTCAAGAGTATATATGGCTTTTTTTTTTTTTACTCAAAGTTGCCTCTGCATATTTAGCTGGGGAAGGAGAAAGTGTTTTAATGTTGGCAAAAATGTCACACTTCAGCTTTAAATGCTTCGAATGTGCTGACTTAAGGCTCAAGTATTTTTTTAAGAAATAGCCCAGTATTCATTATACCTCAGGAGTGTTCTGTAACATTTATGAAAAGCGTACTTTATTTCTGTAGCTGTGGAACTGAGGTGGCAACACAAGTGTCAAATATGCAAAGTTTGAGCATGTGCAGTATTTACCTCAGCCGGCTGCAGACTGAAACATGAGGGCTTGTTATTTCTGAGACATTCAACCAGACTGTTGACACCTAAAGTAAGAATCTCGCTGACAACTATGTAAAGCTACTTTCTGACAGAATTGGAGGTGCAAATTGCTTTATTTTTCTCTCAGGCTTCTTAAGAATATGCTCAAAGGTTATGCTGTTTGAAATGTATAGTGCATAAAAATAACTCCTAGTAAATATTAGTAATATTTGTATCTTTCTTACGCCGCTAAGAATTGATTATCAATGTGAAATTAACATTAAATGCCTCTTAGTTGTCAACGAGAGTTTAAGGGTTTCACAAATTATAATTAAAAACCTTCTGACATTATGTAGGATTGGGTGTATATCTGTTTTGCCTATTTTAAAAGTGACATCAGAATACATTTTCACTTTTGTACATTTTTTTGTGTTTAGTTAGGTTTATACTGTCATCCCACAGCAAGAAGGTCGCTAGTTCGAGTCCCGGCTGGCCCAGTTGGCATTTCTGTGTGGAGTTTGCTTGTTCTCCCCGTGTTGGCGTGGGTTTCCTCCGGGTGGTCCGGTTTCCCCCACAGTCCAAAGATATGCCTTATAGGTGAATTGGATGAACTAAATTGGCCGAGTGCGTGTGTGTGTGTGTGTGTGTGTATGGGTGCTTCCGAGTACTGGGTTGCAGCTGGAAGGGCATCCGCTGCGTAAAACATATACCGGAATAGTTGGCGGTTCATTCCACTGTGGTGACCTCTGAAATAGAGACTAAGCCAAAGTAAAATGAATGAATGACTGTGACAATGATAATGATAAAAAAAAATGCCATGTAAAAAATAATGAAGCGACCACTTGAAAATTCTGTTTCTCTGGGTGTATTGGACTTAAAGTAAATTAAGTAAAATGTTAAAGTAAAATGTTAATATTTGTAATATTGTAATTTAGAACTTGATTTAAGAATATGATAACTGGTCAGAATAAAAAGTGTTTTCATGTATTGTGATTGCAGGTTATTCCACCAAATACTGATTTCTTAATCATTCTGCAGTCAAAACATTGATATTGTGATATCGTGTACATTCTAAAAATGAATGTAAACATGTCTGAAAATATGTCACCTTTATGTTATTATATGGACAAAATATTTAAATGACAACAATTTTATTTAAACTATATCGGAAATGTCATCAATAGTAATGATTACAGGAGGGGTGCCACACTCAGTTCCTGGAGGGCCGCAGCCCTGCAGAGTTAATTTCCAACCCTAGTTCAACACACTTACCCGGAGTTTTCAAACTAGCCTGAAGGACTCCGTTAGATCAGATGTGTTTAATTAGGGTTAAAGCTAAACTGTGCAGAGCACTTCAGAGAGTTTGACATCTGTGGTTTACAGAGACAACAGTGAAGTGGATTATTTTTATATATGAAGGGAATATCCCAGAAGGAGTCTGCTTTTTTGCTTGTGTTTGCAAAACTTTTCACCTGACTGCTTTACAATTTTAAGATTAATTTGAGATTGTTCGGTTGTCCTGTGTCACTTTTCAGATGTATAGATGTTTGTTTGAATACATTTTACATTGATAATGCTGGGCTGCAATGTCAGTCAATGATAAACTATATGCAACGATTATACTTGCAGTGTGTGCTGCGCTGGTCTAGGTCCACAAGAATGGAATGGATTGCCATTCCTGATCTTGTCTCAGAGAGGGACGGGGGAGCAGCAGCTCATTAGCATTTAAAGAGATATAAAGCAAAACAGATCACTGTGGACTGATGTTTTGTCGACAGGGTAAAAAGTGTGTTTATTTACCCTTCCATTAAGAAATTTAACCAAAGTATCTTATAGACTTTTCATTAAGACCCTAAAGAATTATGTTTTCATCCATTCATTTATTTTCCTTCAGCTCAGTCCCTTATTTATGAGGGGTCGCCACAGCGGAATGAACTGCCAACTATTCTGGCATATGTTTTTATGCAGCGGATGCCCTTCCAGCCCAACCCCGTACTGGGAAACACCCATACACACTCATTCACATACATACACTACGGAAAATTTAGTTTATTCAATTCACCTATAGTGCATGTCTTTTGACTGTGGGGGAAATTGGAGCACCCTGACGAAACCCACACCAACACGGGGAGAACATGCAAACTCCACACAGAAATGCCAACTGGCCCAGCCGGGACTCGAACCAGCAACCTTCTTGCTGTGAGGTGACAGTGCTAACCATTTACTTGTGTTAATTATTTACTTGTGTAAAATGGGCATCCAATGTAACCTTTAAAACATCAGTGGCCCTAGAAATGTCAGATTTTTTTTTTCATATCTAATGCAAAGACATTTGTACGCTTTAAGCATGGCTGATGTATCCAAACACTATTTCAGATGATGGTCATTAAATATGTATTTGTGTTGGTTTTCAAATGCAGCGGTTGTGTGTAATGATATTGTGAACAGTCCAGCACATATACTGTATGATGACAAATGTTCTCTGTTCATACAGGAATAAAAGAAAGACAATAAAGCCTGTTATTTAAGTTTACAACATAAAAACAGCACCACATAACTTCTGAAGTCTGTGTTTTAGAGTTAGCTGTGGATAAATGGATCAATATATTGATTTTGGCCCAGGCACTGACTTGTGGTGTGGCACTGCATTGTTGTTATGTGGCAGTGAATACAGTGTGCTGTAAAGATACTGGATGGTCACACATTGACCTAATTGCATGAAACGTTATATTATATGGTTTATGTACAGTAATGGGGGATTCTTTTTAATAAACAAATCAACAGCACACAGTACACAGGCTTTATTTCAAATAAACGACTATGCATACAGTATAAATTCCTATAAATTTTTCATTTTGACTCTTATTGTATTCAAGTAATAAATTGCCTTTTTTCTCAATCTAAAAACTCCAAACATTTGAATGTTAGTGTATCCAAGTTATCACAAAATTAAGTTATAAAAAACTATTGTAAACCCTTAATAATAATAATAATAAAAATAATAATAAGACATGTCTCTTGATATATAGGCATGTAAAAAATAGAGACCACGCAACTAGTCATAAAAAGTGAAAATATAAAGTGTTTTCAATTAGTGTGATTGCATATTGTGTTGTCTAAAAATGAATATAAACATGTCTGAAAACGTGACACCTTTATGTTATTATATGCACAAAATATTCTCTAAATGACAACAATTGTATTTAAAATTTATACAAAATGTAATCAATAGTTTACAGAATAAAACTATTCAAACGCGTAACTATAAATTCTAAATCAAGTGGTCTCTTAAATCTTATATATTATATTATATTATATTATATTATATTATATTATATTATATTATATTATATTATATTATATTATATTATAGGGGCGGCACAGTGGCTCAGTGGTAAGCACTGTCGCCTCAAAGCAATAAGGTCGCTGGTTCGAGTCCCGACTGGGCCATTTGGCATTTCTGTGTGCAGTTTGCATATCCTCCCTGTGTTGGCGTGGGTTTCCTCCGGGTGCTCCAGTTTCCCCCACAGTCCAAAGACATGTGCTATAGGTGAATTGAATAAACTAAATTGTCCGTAGTGTATGTGTGAGTGCGAGATAAAATTTAGATAAAATTTTGCCTAATGTTAATTTCTTGTCACTGTATTTGATTATTACATTTGTTTCAAAAGAGGACCATCAGCTCTTCAGATTCTACAAAGCGTCTCACTAAAACTTCATCGCTAAAACTTCACCATTACAGAAAAATGTGTGTATATTAGCCTTCGATTAGCAAATCCCTCTTTCCCAAGGCTGATGCTATAGGAATAAGCTAAAAGCCTTTTACTTCCCTCGCTGTAGTCTCTCATGCATATGCTGAAGTATTTTAACAGTAGATTAATGTGGCAACGCTGAGAGGACCTTGGAGTTGTGCATTCATGTGCTTGTATATATGTATATAGAGGTCAGACCTACTGTTACACAAAATTATAAATATTTTGTCAACTAATTATAGGGCATATGGCAAGAAAAAACAACAACTGTAAAGCAATAGAGTGAAACAGAGTCACTTAGCCAGTAGAGCTGTGCTCTCCATACTGTACAATACATAGAGAATAGAATAGAATAGAATAGAAACAATTAGAATAGAATAGAATAGAATAGAATAGAATAGAATAGAATAGAATA
>CAIGQV010016645.1:23638880-23649965 GCA_903798115.1 Danio jaintianensis | reverse complement strand
AAAGAAAGAAAGAAAGAAAGAAAGAAAGAAAGAAAGAAAGAAAGAAAAAGTGTGATTTCTCGAATGTAGCTAAAGAAAATTTTAAGAAGAATTTTGGCTGAATCTGTTGTCCTTGTTGATTCATATAATGCATGTCAATGGTCACCTGTATTTTAGATTAAAAATAAACACATACAAACAAGTCCAAATCAATTCATGTGGCTCCTAATTACACACTGAGGTAGTATTAAGTGAAACAATTGTTCTGTGAAATAAATTTAACATTATTTACAATATTATTAGCTTTAATCCACAGCCTGGTCGAACAGTTCTCGGCCTCCAGTCACTTGATGGTGAACCATTGACTGACATAATATGAATCACTAAGGACCACATATTCAGTTAAAAATCATCTTTAATTTTTTTTCTTGAAGAAAAAAGTTGCCTACATCTTTGATGATCAGAGGGTGAGTAAATTAGCAGGAAATGTACATTTCTCAGTGAAGTATCCTTTTAAATGGGACCTATTATGCAAAAAATCACTTTTAATAAGGGGTTTAAACACAGTTGTGTGGCAACAGTCTATGAATATAACCAGCTTCTAATGGTAAAAAAATATTACTTTTATTTTTTTATAATCACACTTCATAAAAATAGTCTGCAGAAACACTTTGATTGTCATTCTCCATTTGTGCGTGTCATCAGAGGGGGAAAGCCCCGCCCATTAGTGACAATCTCTCCCTCTTTAGCATAGGATGTTAGTCTTGTTTTTGAATCTGCCACTATGCTGACACACAGGCATTTGTAGCTCCGCCCTCTTTTAAAAAGAGCACAATCTCATTTGAGTTTAAAGCAACAGTCACCAATATAGCACAATTAGGATTAAAGCCTAAAAAGGGCAGTTATATGTAATAGGTTCCCTTTAATGGTAACACTCTCTAACACTATTTTCATTAGCAAACACATTGATATAAATGCAAAATGATTTCATTATTTAAACTTAAATCAATATTACATGTCCACATATTTACTTGGTTAATTTTGTTTAAAAGAAATTCTACTCACTATCAAATGAAACCAAAATCATCCTTTCCAGTCTCCTCTATCTCCCATCCAACCCTGAGACAAGAGATAGAGGATAAATTTACACGATGGCATTTACTTCCACTTCTCAATGAACAGGTGTTATTGATCACCTGCCAGCTCTCTGACATTCAGTAAGTGTAAAGTGAGTGAAGGAGAAAGTGTGTGCCTCCATTTGAGAGTTCAGAATCACGTTTTCCAGGTCCATTTGAAACCCTGCTCTCATAAAACCTTGCAAGCTTGAAACCATACCCTAATGCCCGTTTGGTTACTAAGAGAAAAATAATTTGCTAAAATAAGAGCAACAAAATTTGATTTTTAAAGAACAACCTAATAATAGTATGTATTTTTGTTTATTTATTATGTATCATTCATTGATTAATTTTCCTTCGGCTTAGTCTCTATTTCAGGGGTCACCACAGTGGAATGAACCGCCAACTATTCCAGCATATGTTTTACACAGTGGACGCCCATACACACTCATTCACACACACACTCATACACTACGGTCAATTTATTTTATTAAATTCACTTATAGCGCATGTCTTTGTACTGTGGGGGATACCGGAACACCCGGAGGGAACCCACGGCAACACGGCGAGAACATGCAAACTCCACACAGAAATGTCAACTGGCCCAGCCGGGATATAACCAGCGACCTTCTTGCTGTGAGGCAACTGTGCTAACCACTGAGGCACCTATTTATTATTTATTGCAACCATAAAATAACACACACACAAAAAATTTAAATTTGATATATAAATACAGTGGTGTGAAAAAGTTTTTGCCCCTTGTGAAAAAGTGTTTTTTGTGGTAAAGTGAAAAAGTAAAAGTGGTGGTAGTCTGATGGTCTGGGCTGTTTCGCTGCTTCAGAAACTGGAAGACTTGCTGTGATAAATGGAGCCATGAATTCTGATGTGTACCAAAATATCCTGAAGGAGAGTGTCCGGCCATCTGTTAATGACCTCAAGCTGAAGCGAACTTGAATTCTGCAGCAGGACAATGATCCAAAGCGCACCAGCAGGTTCACTACTGAATGACTCACTCACTTTATAAGTACTGCATGTCAGAGACCTGGGAGGTGATCAATAACACCTGTTCATTGAGAAGTGGAAGTAAATCCCATTGTGTAAATTTATCCTCTATCTCTTCTCTCACCAGCGGGTTCACTACTGAATGACTGAAGAAAAACAAAATTAAGACTTTGGAGTGGCCTAGTCAAAGTCCTGACCTGAATCCAATTGAGATGCTGTAGCATGATCTTAAAAAGGCAGTTGAAAACAATGAAAACATTAAAGTGTGGAAAAACTCGCAAAAAAGAAAAGAAAAAAGAAATCAGTAAAGGACAAACACATTTTCACACTATGCAGAATGTCCCAAGCATGGTTATTTTTAGGTTATTATTTTGCAATTATTAATATTTTCCCCCCAGAATGTTGATAAAAGAATACTTTAATGAACTATGACAACTAGTCTAATGTAACCAATTAACTTTTCCCTTTTTCCTTGGGAAATAAAGGTCACAACTTTCTCATTCGTGGCCAGAAGAATCCCAAGATTCATTGTGGAAAATGCTGGACAACATTTTTAAATCTAAATATTATGTTTACCTGGATATCTAATTATATACATGATTAAAATCCAAACAATTTAAAGTATACTCAAACTTATATCTCACTAAGATACAGTTTCATATAAAGTTTATAAGTATGATTTTGTATATAAATGGACCAAGGTGAACACACAGACAGGCTGTGAATGCTGTTTTAATTTCAGACAGTCTTATATCATATTTCAAAAAAGGCCAGTACAAACATTACTGTCGCTCATCAATGGTAGCTGTCACAGTTGCTGGGTGACAAGATCAATCCTCTCTAAAGGCTAGACATCCCTTTTAACAACACTTGGTTTGACCTTAGAAGTCTGGATCCTTCAAAGGTTATAGCCTCTAAATTAGGACACAGCTTACAACCGGCAGAGATCTGTAAAACGGCAGTAGTATTTAACGTTTCTTAGATTAAATTACTTGGATTAAGAAAAAAAAAAATCTACACAATGATTGCAAGTTCTCCTTGATTTTTATATTAGTTGAATGATTTCTCTGCAATGAAAGCTGTAAATGACTTCTGTGTGAACTGCTTTATTTAATACTTTGCTAAACAGCCCATTTGGGAAGCGTACACACTTGTTTATCTATGTAAAGTGTTTTTGACATGATCTACATAGTAAATAAAAAACAATGCTATAGATATAAAGAGGAAAGAAAGCTTAGTCTGGATCAAAAAAAGAAAAATGACATTTATTCATGGTTCACTTTCACACTATATATATATATATATATATATATATATATATTGTTTTTTGTTTTTTTGTCTAAATCTAATGAAATAAGACTACAGTACATCCTGTTATGGTGCATATTTTACAATGGAATTTACAAAACATCCAAAACCATGTTGTGTGCACACTGATCTCACGAGGAAACAACTATTTTACATATTTGCAGAAAAATCACTAATTTGTACAAAATCATACGATTTCACTTTGTTTGAGCTTTGCAAATTTACATTTGCCATTCTGACACAAACCTCTCATGGCGGCAATCTTAATAGCAGTCTTCTCTGATTGGCTAGTGATTTTTGAAGGACCCAAACAAATTCTTTGAAAGCAAAAACAAAAACTTTGGCAGCACATTCAATGTCAACGAATGTCAACAAAGTCAACTGTCATAGCCATGCCAGGTTCTCCCCTTCCACAATCACCCCAATCAGCCCAATCACTGTCACCTGCCTAATGATTAGCCCCGCACCTGCACGTCATCATGCCCATTACCACGCCACTATATGGTCTCACCCCACACACTCTGACCTTGTCATAACTGAAGGACTACGTACACTCTCCAAATAGTCAGTGATTTCCAATCAGTGTAAGGTTACTTACCTCCCTCTGTGTGATCTCCAGTGTCTGCGTTCTTTTCCTAGTGTGGTTTCTCCTGGTCTTCTATCTGGTTGTTGTTGTTGTCTCAGAGTCTGGTCCGTGTCTCCCCGCTCCTCTGACATCTGTATCTGGTCATCGCTTCTGCCATCTGACATTCATATATACCTCCATTTCTGTTTTGACTGCCTTCCTGTACATAAACTGATATAGATAGATAGATAGATAATGTTTGTCCACTTTGCAAAGTGCTTTAATAAAAAAAAGTTATCGGTAACACTATAATAACTGCACACTATAAATAATTTATTTAGCAAATAGTTAATGTTTTTTATTATTAAGCATTAACTCTACATTATAAGACATTAGTAAGCAGTTTATAACTACAAATACAAATGCTGTATTCTCGACACATGTATAATGCGCTTAATGATTGTATTGTTCATACTTGACTGAATTAAGTATTGTGGGGTTTTTTTTTTTAAAGATAATTTAGAATGAGTTAGTACATGACTAATAAACTATTCAAATGAACATTTATGCATCTTAATTTTCAGGCATACAGGGTAACTATTACTATATGTTAATAAATGCTTTATTGATTGTGATCTTGAGGACTGTTTAAGATTTATAAATCCCTTTTAAATGACAATTAAAGGTTCAGTTACGCTCTAAACAGAAAAAAGTAAATATACGACAAAGTGATTCAGAACATATTTTATCTTGTGTATTTCAAGATACACAAATGAAACTATCAAATGAAAATTCTATATTTGCGGTCTTACATCACTGAATAACACTGAAATGAAGATTGGTATATTGTTACATTATTATTATTATATTGTTGTTTTATTAAAGAATGTCCTATTTTGACACTCTTGTTATTCATTGGTGTAAGATTGCAAATATTTGTCATTTGATACTGTTTTATTTGTGTATCTCAATATACAAAATAAAAAAGATGCATTTTTAAACTAAACACGTTAGTTTGGATAGTGCAAAATGTCTGCTACAAGGAGACCAGAGGCTGTGGAGAACATCACAACTATGTTGAGGAAAAAAAAAACAGCCTGTCTGAGCCCTCTGTCCTTATGCTTGCATCTTGTTACATCATGTCCTGTTTTTGGTTTGTTTAGATCCCTTTGTTTGTTTGAAAGTAGACTGAGACCACTTGTTTGGTGCGCACCAGGCTTCTGATGGCAGTGTTCATTCTCATTCAAATCAACCGCACTAACAAAGCATTCACTCGAAAGTTTGTTTTAATCAAACCAAATCTGCCAAGTGTGAAAACACCAATAGATGTGATTATAAAAAAAATTGTATGCATGCTATTCAAAATATAACATACATAGCACACAATATTGAAAAAGTCCATCTATTAGCCCAATGACGAAACTAACAGCACGGTCGAAGGTTAAATGTGTGTAAGCCTTTTCTAGCGCTTCTGAAAAGAGTTATTTTAATTGATTAAAATTTGTTGACTAATTTCTCTTCTGACTTTACGAATAATTGAATCTGACTCCAAATTTGACTATTCCAGTTTTACATTTTATGTTTTTAGCTGATCATATCAGTAGATGTGATGTAATTAAAATTTTGAGATTTTCTTGGGTCCGATATTCTTAATTGTACGTTCATCAAGGACCAAACGCCGCTTAGAGTTCCACGCCCCGGGATTGCGTTTCTTCTCACGGACACTATCTCGACACTCTGAAATTAGTCAGAGGATGCAGGGTTAACTAATACCTAACTAGTCCGGTTGCCTCCTGCTCACTCGTACTAAAAGAGTAGTTAATTTAGTCATTTCCATACAACTTGCTAAATCAGTGATTAAATAATTAAAATGTCTTCATGCTGCTGTATTGACCTCCATACAGTAAAATGTGCCTTTAAAATATATAAAATCATGTCACAACACAGAGGTAGCGCAGACTCCTCATAATATACTGGATACAATGAATTCGGGAGACTTCAGAATTAACCAGGTTAACATTTATTTTTCAGATGAAAGAGTATCATGCCAATTACAGAACCAAATAATAAAAAGCCAAATCAGAGCATCAATTACCCAAAGATAAATCCAAGAGTTAGCGATGGATTGTGTGTTGCAGCATATGTCTTAATGCCAAAGCTCAGAGACACACACACTGCAATGGGGTATCTTCGCTACAAGATCCCAATGATATTTTTTCACCTTCCCCTTAAATACTCAACTCAGAACAAGCAACCATACAATCAAGACAATAAAAGCTTCACAAAGACCCTTGTGTGGTAATGAGTTGATGTGTAAACCATTTTCTCTGGAGTGGAGCATCTGGCAAAGATCTTATCAAAGTCAAAACCCAAATTAACAGATATAAGGGAATTTATGAAATATTACTAACATTTTAATAATATTTTGGCAAATTGAACGAAGTGACTTGAAAAAAGATTCATTCATCTCAATGAACGAGACTCAAAGGCCCAAATCAGTAAAACTGTCTGAACTTTCCATCACTAGTATTAAGTCATATTAGGTAACTAGGTTTCAAGACAGTTTGTGCCTACAGTAGCTATTACCCAGTACAGATATAATTATTGTAAAAAGTACATAGAATGTGCATGTTACAAAAGTTATAATATAAAATACTGTCATTCAAGAGGCATAAAAATAGACATTGACAATAAACAAGCAACTTCAGCAAATGAATATAAGTGATGCACTGCAGCAACTATTGTGTTGTACTGTAAACTCAATTGCTGTTAGCAAAACCAAACCAGACCAAAATAGATCAATAACACTGTATATTTTATGCATTGTGTGAAAATGCATTTCACACACACCAAAAAAAAAAAAAAAAGATTATGATACACGCTGTGGATAGTGTCATTATCACATTTTCCAGTGCTTATTGCACCTTCAATTATTATACCAGATGTTGGCTCACTCAAGGGAATTTACCTACTTCTTGTTTTTCTACTCTGAGAAATTATCTGCATTTTAACTAGTACAAGAGTGGTAAACTCTGCAGTACAGTAGCAGCACTAGCATTTGGCTTGTTTAGTTGAGATTTAAAAGATACTTATGAATTCCTTGTAGGCCAAATGTGCCTTCAACAACACATGATGCTGTTGTTTTCACCACATTATTCGCTAGGAGGCTTATTCTCCTTAAGTGGAAACAAACATCACCTTCATTTGACAGATGATTAAAATATATATATATTTTTTTGGTGTTTAAAGTTGGGGGAAAAAATAGGCTTTCATTAACAGGGTCTTCAAAATCTTTTTACAAAACATGGAAATCTTAAATAATTAAAAATCAAGGCATTATCATATTTTATTTTGGTAAATTAAGCATGAGGGCCTTTGCCTTTCATATAAGCCACTTCTGATACCAAATGATCAACTAGAAGTCAAGTTATTATTTGTTGTTCCTAAAACTTTTTTTTTTTTCCTACAAGACTTTTGTCAGGTAGTGTATATTGGGTCACTTCAGCTGCAAGTTGATTTAGTTCAAAGTTAGTAGGAACTCGCATTAGTATTTCCAAATTCCAAAAGACTAACCTGTCAGATGCGTCTCAGATGGACCTAATGCAATGTGACTAACAGCTTGAGCTCTATGCAGTGACCAGCCTCCCCTGAGAAACTAAAACTCTGGCTTAATTTTCATCCCTCCGGGTATGGATCAGTTCTCCACAGGGACGGTATGTGCTCGCCCCGTCACGTTTGGGGTGGCTGGCTTTTACAGAGAAATCCTGTTGGCTTTACGGAGCAGACACAAAGAGCAGACAGCTGTTTAATGGGATAACGGACAGCTATGGACAGACAGCTAAAAGAGTGTGGCCGAGGGGTGGAGAGCTTTCATAACTGCCGATAGACTGGGAAACTCTGATGGCAGTGAGGAAAAGGCTGATCTTTAACTATGTGTGTGTGCGTGTGTGTGTGTGTGTGTGTGCTAATGCTGTAATAATGGCCACACGGTTATTACGTTACAGAAGCACTGGCTTAAGACCGCTGTTAATGGAAGGTCAGTCAAACATTATCTCTGTTTGTTATTTCATCCTGGATCTCTCCCTGTCTCGCTTTGACACTGTGTCATGCTTGTATAAGGTGTTCCTCTTACTTTTTAACTCTCTCACACTCTCAAATACAACATTCTCTCACACACTTTCTTGAAATCTAACAAAAACATGCTATATTAAACAAAAAAAAAACAAAGATTTTTTTTTTAAGCTGGATAGTACAGCAGTAACACCTTGGTTCTTAAAAAAAAAAAAAAAAAAAACATGATTTTTTTCTATTGGCTTTTGAACATATATTTTCTATAAAGCTCATACTTATAATGAATTATAACTATGTTTATAATTATTTATAATCAATCACAACAATTCTATAAATGTATCTAATCTATAAAGACACAACAAACCTTATACTGTATTATAATGACAATTATAGCTACATTTATAATAATGTTATTAATAATTACTAGTGATGCATTTCATTTTTCATCATGACTGAATAATTAATACTTATAAATCCTGTATAATGTGTTATGAAGGTGCATTGAAAAATGAAATGCATCATCGATTTCAGAACAATATTTATGGATTATGGATTTCTCATCACTTTTTTCAATATTCTTAGATTCTTACATTTATTATTGTAATATTGGTAGTAATATTGGTAATATTCATTCATTCATTTTCTTTTCTGCTTAGTCCCTTTATTAATCTGGGGTCGCCACAGCAGAATGAACCGCCAACTTATTCAGCATATGTTTTACGCAGCGGATGCCCTTCCAGCTGCAACCCATCACTGGGAAACATCCATACACACTCATTCACACACATACACTACGGACAATTTAGCTTACCCAATTCACCTATACCGCATGTCTTTGGACTTGTGGGGGAAACCGGAGCACCCGGAGGAAACCCACGCAGACACGGAGAGAACATGCAAAATTCACACAGAAATGCCAACTGACCCGAGGCTCGAGGCTCGAACCAGCGAACTTCTTGCTGTGAGCCGACAGTGCTACCCACTGCGCCACCGTGGCGCCAATATATATATATATATATATATATATAGTAAGACTTTTCTCTGGAGAAGTACACTGCACTGGACTTCCAATCAACTACCAATAGATGTACCTGACAGAGTTTTTAAAGTATGATTCAATAATACAGAAAAAAAGGTAACACTTTAGGTTAAGTACAAATTCTCAATATTAACTACTGGCTTATCACCTGCCAGTTATTAAGATATTGGTTATTTATTATTATTTATAAAGTACATATTCTGCATAATCTTATTCTACATCCCTAATCTAATACCTAAACCCAAATGACTACCTTAACACCTATTAATAAGCAGCAAATTAAGAGTTTATTGAAGCAAAAGACAAAGTCAATGGCTTGTTAATAGTAAAAATCGTATCTTAAAATAAAGTGTGACCAAAAAAAAATTTATGCTGCTAGTTTCATTTGTCACAACATTAAGTTCTCCAGAAAGATAAAAAAGCAACTCACCTTAATTTTTTTGGAACATGTTCATTTGTTTTTATTGTCTTTTTATGACACAGATGGAGGCAAGGGGTGAGCATAAATCTACCTTTTCTTGCAACGTCAACATTTTTTTTTTTCACTGACCTACATAGAGACCCAGACCTGTGCTAGAGAAACACAGAGGAATCATGAGGCATTATGAAGGAGCTGGGAAATTTGATGGCGAGGGTGAGGAGGGCACATTTTTTTTTTACCAAAGAGCTGCTTGGAAAGGTTTTCTCAGGTCACTGATCAAACGGTTTTCTAAAAATGAATAGGAACTTCCTGTCACTTTCTGGATCAATGGAAACTGATTGATCCTCATGCTAATGCTAAGTCAGACTGAAAAAGAAGATGATGAATCAAAGCCGCCAAACAACTGACAGGTCTGCAGATGCGAAATAATATTGGGTTTATTTTTGCCTTGTTTAATGGGAAGCTGGTAATGAACTGACACTGGTCTTCAAATTCAAGCGGAAAATAATTGGTGCTTTACGTTACATTAGGAGTCTCATTTACTGTGTTTTGCTTTATTTCACACACATCGTTATGCCGTTAAGTGGCATCTTGCAATGACATTATTAGGCCTTAAACAGCATCTGCAGTTTCTAATAACTTTTTGTCCTCCCTAAATGAAAGGAAAACAAATAAATGGAAAGAAAAAATATTTTTTTTATGTTTAATACATGCCAACCTTATTTCAATGGTTGGCCTTATTTCAAAGGCCTAGATAGCCTTCTTGGACTAGCCAAGAAAATATATATTAAAAATAAAAACAAAACACTTACTAAATGTTCCACATATGACAGAAAGTCATGATGAAAATGAAGTAGCGACAGGTCTTTTCTTCAATATTGTATACATTAAGATTGGTTATTCTATCCTAGTTTAATATCCAAAGAGCAAAAGTAGCTTGAACAATGATGTGTGGGAATCCATCAAGCATTTGTTTGTGTGCGTGTGTGTGTGTGGGTCTGTGTTTAAAATAAGTCTCAGGGTTCATATGGGTGCTGGAAAATCTTGAAAATGCTTGAATTTTTGTCTAGTGTTTTCTAGCATTTGTCTAGTGTTTTCAAGGTTTGAAAAGTGCTTATATTTTTGAATAAAGTGCTTGAAACTGTTTAAAAGTGTAATTGTTTAGCTTTTATAACAATTAATCTTACCAAATAAGTAATATTAATTTACTTAAAACAAAATTTAAAATTAAAATAAAATATTTTGCACTATTTTATTTTATTTTATTTTTGCTTTTGCATGATCTATCTGCCTTTTTTTAATCTGTGCCTTTTGATTAAGCAATGTGTGAAGACAAAATGCAATGAGATTACAACCTCATGAGTGAACAATGCATGAAATTAAAATAAATATAATTGTAAGATGAAAGATTACACATTTAAGGTGTAAGTAAATTACATTCAAAATACTAAACAGCTAAATGACATTCAATATTGGGTTTGGGGGAAACGTGTCATTTTTTTCCCCCTTGGGATACTATACTATACTATAATACACTATACTATACTATACTATACTATACTATACTATACTATACTATACTATA
>CAIGQV010016645.1:23554734-23627589 GCA_903798115.1 Danio jaintianensis | reverse complement strand
ATAGATAGATAGATAGATAGATAGATAGATAGATAGATAGATAGATAGATAGATAGATAGATAGATAGATAGATAGATAGATAGATAGATAGATAGATAGAATGATAGAAAGATGGATGGATGGATGGACTGATATAAATATATAACAATGGATGGATGGATGGATAGATAGACAGAACAACAGAGTGAATGATATAAAGATGGATGAATGGACTGATATAAAAATATAACAATGGATGGATGGATAGATAGGTAGATAGATAGGTAGAACAACGTAGTGAATGATATAAAGATGGGTGATGGATGGATGGGCGATGGATGGACAAATATAATGGTCAGAATGGTACACAGACTGACAGATGTACAGTATTTAGACAGAAGTGCAGAACTACAGATATGCAGAAAGCCAAACTGGTCACCTACTGTAACAAAATCCGAAAACTACTCAAGCCTGTGGACAGAAATTGCAACAAATTGGAATGTTATCCGGTTTCACTGAGCAACCTTGAACTGAAACATCCCGACTCGGGGAGCGTGGCCTTGCCAGAGCCGGAGCAGAACAGACAGACACATGAAGCTGGACACACTCTGCTCTTAATGCACAAGAGATGAGGCAAAAACATAATTACAGTCTTAACCTCATTCTTTTCCATTTTGCAAACCACAACAAAGAAGCCCAGTGGAAATGTAATGCAAACTTCTATATTTGCTTGGTGAAACCCTGGGATGGTTTATGGTGTTTTGCTAAAGTAAAAAAAAAAACATGGTGTAACACAAAACCAATGTGAAAGTGACCTGTGCTCATATTTAACTGCATATATACTTTCAGATCCCAGATTTGTTTTTTTGTTAGCCACTGATTGCATCACAAGTTACTAGGGGTGTGATGACACGCTTGTAATGAATGTTATTTTACTTCTATTTTAATAAATTCTATGCAGTAAAGGACATGCAAACACTGCTAAATATTTTGTTATAAACTCTACTGACTGGCTTCTCCCCTGTACAATTTCACATGAGAAATCCCCCCTCCAATATTTAATGATAATTTCACCCTCACGCTCCATCATAACATCACAACTTACGAGACAACTTTTCAACTCAACGAGATCTCGTCACACCCCTACAAGTTACCACAGCTTGCACTTTAGCAAAATGTTTTCCTCTGTTATGTTTCTAGTTATGAACTTAAACTGGTGTTGCTTTTGCCTTTGAGTCATGTTGTGTTGATAACATTTAGTGCATCTTCAGACTTATTATAAGCCTCAAACACTGATAGCAGCTGACATATTGTCTAACATATTGTTTTAAGAGCAAAAAGTAATAAATAGAACATCATCAAAGCAATCGTTTAGAACTCCTCAAGAGTTCTGCATAGGCAAGAACCACTATTGTTTCCATCAAATGTAAATGTGAAAACAAATAACATTTTTGATTATTAGAATAGTTAAAAAAGGTCTCAGGTCTCTTTTTTTATTAAAAAAAAAAATTATTTGTTATTTTTTTATTGAACTATGTCACAGGTAATGCACCCCTAAAACTACACTACAATAAAAGAGTTTTGTGTTTGTACACAAAATGCTTTTCTTACTTTTGTCTCGTTTTTAGTCCAAATATCGAAAAACTATTAAATCAAGTAACTTTTTTGACATAAAAAATATATTGTTTTTGTTTTCCGAAAAAAATGGCACAATTAAGTGAGTTTTACCTTGAAATTAACAAAATAATCTGCTAGTGGGGTAAGAAAAATAGCCATATTTTTTTCTTATTTTATTCTTAAAACAAGATTATTTTACCTACCCCATTTGGCAGATTATTTACTTGTTTTAAGGAAAAACTTAAATATTTTT
This sequence comes from Danio jaintianensis, assembly GCA_903798115.1. NCBI lineage: Eukaryota > Metazoa > Chordata > Actinopteri > Cypriniformes > Danionidae > Danio > Danio jaintianensis. Next base: position 23,625,739 of record CAIGQV010016645.1, on the reverse strand, counting down.
GACTTGTTTTTTTTTTCTTCTGAAAACAAGACAATATGTTTTACTTGTCTAGTTTCCAAATGTTTGTTTATTTAAGGATATTTGGATAGAAACAAGACAAAAACTCTAAGAAAAGAAAAAAGAAGTATTGTTTTACAGTGTTCAGACAGAATTTCTACTTAAAACATCCCAGCAGGCACACAACGTCATAAGACGTTAATATTAGGTTAGATTTAGGTTGTGATGTCAGGTGACCAAAATTCAATGTCTAGCAAGCATCTAAGGACAACGTTATTTTGATGTTCAATAACGACGTCAAATGACATTGATATTTGGTTGATTTTAGGTTGTATTGGAAAGTGACGAAAATCCAACATTGAGCCAACATCTTAAACCAACGTCATATTGACGTCAAATACTGACATTTATTTGTCAGGTATGGAAACAAAAATCCAACGTCTAATAGATGTCATAATGGTAACATCCACACAACGTCAAGCTGTAACATCATAAGATGTTGATATTTGGTTGTTTTTAGGTTGCTTTGGAAAGTGACCAAAATCCAACATCTGTCCGACATTGGACACTGACGTCGGTCTGACGTTGGTTTTTGACGTCAACCCAATTTTCAGTTCCACCCAAAATGCAACGTCCCCATGACGTCAATCTGACGTCATGTTGACGTCCTATGCCTGCTGGGATGTTTCTATTGAACATAAATGAAAAGCATTGCAGCTGAATACAAAATCCTGTTAGTATTAAAGAAATTAATTACAGTATAAAAGTATACAACAGCCATACCTCACTTTTCTGTGAGATCCAGGCAGGTTAACCAACTTTACTCAGCAAAAACATTTAAAAAACAAAATTAAAATGCAGAAAAAAAAGCTTTGAATGGAAGACTGAAATGGAAGACTGAGCAGAAATTGAGTTAGAGAGAGAGAAAAAAAAGCTGTTTCTTGTTTACAAAGAAACTCAATCACTTAGTCACAGTAATGAAAGAAAGTGATGCAGGCTGTCATAATGGCAAACCTAAATATGACAAACTACTTTTTAAACACACTTGCCTTTAATTTAATTAAGGCCTTCACAAACAACACCCTGATCTTGAAGCATATAAAGCACCAAAATGCTCTTTTCAATATTTTTATACAACAATAAAAACAAAAAATGCTGTGTCTATAGAGCGTTGTGGAACTTGCCATCACTCAAACCTTGGTCATAGATTGGCACCTCTTTTTTTTTTTGCCATCACCAGCCCAGATCTTTAAACGCCAGTCTATCGCCACCCACCAAGCCTGTCGAACAAACAAGCATTTGAAAAGGTCAACATGTCTAGGAACACCACTGTAGACAGACCATGCTGAACGTCTGAAATCATAGCTGACTGAACAAACAAGTGGTTTGGCGGCAATTTAGCTGGCTGTAAAGAAAGCTCAGTGTAGTACGCTAAACAGAGAAACCCAGCAGTCACTGAGGAGTTTTAGGACATTTTGAAGCAATAGGAGAGGAACTTGGTACGTCCTGAGACGAATATAAATAATAACAAATGGGATGAGTGATTAAGAAGAAAAAGACTGAAATAAAATGATGCAGAAGCATGATACACTGTAATAAAGCCATAAGCTGACTTTACTTAAATAAAAAATGTATTAACCCCATACTTTTAAAGTGATTAGTTGCCTTTATTTTAAAAAGTGATTAAACATGTTAAGTAAATGATATATGTGCATATTTATAAAAAAACTAAGTTGTGTCAATTTACAGTTCCAAGTTCCAATAGGTTTACTCACTTTTTTAATATCCATCCATCCACCCATCCATCCATCCTACTGATATCCATCCATCCATCCATCCATTTATTCATTCATTCTGCTGATATCCATCCATCCATTCATTCTACTGATAACTATCCATCTATCCATTCATTTTGCTGATGTCCATTCATCCTTTCTCCATACATTAAACTTGAAACTGTATTTTTACAAACTGGATATTTGCAGTCTAGGAATTCAAAACAAAAACAAAATGTGAAGTTTGAAAATACGTCTATAAAAATCTGCCTTAAAAAATTCAGTTGTCTTAAATTTCAGATGTTCAATATTCAAGTTAAGAAATGGCATATAATATTCAGTTTTATTAAACTACAACTTTCCATAATTCAAATGAACACAATTCAAATTCAGATTGTTTTGTCATTTTTTAAGCTCCATAGCATTGTCTGTTAAATCTGAGAGTGCGGCTGCCAATTAAATAGGGTAAATTACCTCTAGAAACCAGATTCAGTGTTCTCTAATTGTGATCAGTGTTTTTATACTGTGCTTCAGAAGAAATATAACTCATCAAAACTGCTGTTCTTGAAATGAGACTAAGCAGTGACCTCAACACAATCTCATAGCAATTCATAACATTTTTTATTAGTGGCTAATTCTTATGACTTTGTATGATCTCATTTGTTTATTTTAGTATAATTAGCTCATCCTCCAATGATGGTTGTGTTTAGACATGGGGTTTTGGAGCACAACTCCTTTTAAGAATCATAAGCTTCATACAAATTAAATTAGATAAAATCAAATGAATCAGCCACTTTTCTGTCAATATACAAATGAGTTACGTTTTCTCATGAGATCGGGCTGGTGACTTCGAAATTTAGGAAATTGCTGGAAATTCTTCCATTTGAGTCTCCACTGTATATATAAAATATACAACCCAGGCCATTCTGATTATGTTCCGCTATATACATTTCTGGAGAGCACCAAATACGTCCTTGGAGCTACGTTTTTTTGCAGTTTTTTGTTTTCGCGAATCTGTCAGAGGCCGCTGTGTATGCTTTATGAGATCTTAAATTTCTCTTGTGAGTGTCATTCACACGTGCTCTTCTCGCGTAAATCCACCAGAGGCCTCTGTCGACTGACTGACTGACTAACCGATTGACTGGCCCACCCTCCTCCTTCCCTAAACCCAATCGATAGTGTTTTCAAAAGCACTGATTGACCAGCGACCACCTATTTCCCAAAACCCAACCGACAGTGTTTTCAAAAGCAATCCAGAAAAAGAAAAGCCCTTGCGGCCGCCTGATTTTTACCACATTTTCAGATCTTACCACATTCTCACCCTGTTATTTACTTATTTTATTTTTTGGCTTTTGTTTTTGTCTTACCTGCTTTCTGGAACCGTTCTTCGGCGGACTCGAAGCCCGTCGAACTCTGCTCTGCATCTCAAATCCTCTGACATACGCGGCGAGCCACTGGACAAACTGGTAACACCGAAAAAAACGTCCATACGGAAGTAAACGGTCAGCTGGTAAGCGCGAAAAGGAACGGCGTCATACTGCCCCGTAGTGTTCATTTTAAAGGCGAAATGCAGCCATACGTTCCTCTGGCTACATAATTCGTGATGGCCAGAAATGTATATAGGGCTACGTTTTCAGAATGAGCCTATGTTGCAACTATATGGACCCAGCTATAAAGTGTTTGAGTGCATTCTATTACTGTTTTTTTTTTCCAGTGTTTGCTAACTGATTTAAAGTCAAGAACTCATCTCATACTACTTTCTAAATATGATTCGGATCCATCATTTAATATAAGTCTAAAGATTTTATGTCTTTTATCTCTACGCAAAAAAAAGTAAGTCTGATTGCTTAGTAAAGTATTAGCAATATTCCCTTTAGTATGCAATAATAATCATTCACCATACAATGTCACATTCATAAGCGGGATTTATCTTTTAAATGTGTCTAAAGGCAAATTTTAAAACTTACTTTTCTATGATTATTCACATTATGTAAAACTGAGCACTGTGATACACCCCACCCACCCCAGACCACCCGTAGTTCTGCATCAAAATGTGCCGAAAAATGATTACCAAAATAGCCCGATGCTACAGGGAAACATCTTGGAATTGGTGATTCCAAGAACTGTCTGTGAGTTTCTGAAGAAAGCCTAATGCCAGCGGGGTGCTGGGATATTGGAAAGTTTTCGCAGATGATAACCCTCTTAATGACTGCATGTTTGCGTTACGTAACTAAGCACCATAGCACACTCAAACAGTAATTACAGGACACAAATGCATAATGAAATAAAAGTGTGGCTTTTTTTTAAAGGCGGTTAATTGAAACAGGAGCCTCTGTAACAACAGAGAGACGCTTGTGCATTCGCCTGTTTACCAATCGATCAATGATGCTCTCGCAGACATCCTTGCAGGTGCTGATTGCGCTGCTAAATTGAATCTCGCTCATTTCAAAGCACAACAGTCCACCTTTGACATTTTCAGTGACCCTTTTACTGCCACTGCAGACAGTGTGTCGGTGAACATTAAAACAGCTGCCAGATCTGCAGAACAGAACAGTCTGAAAGCAAAGTTAAGCAAGCTAGTGTGCACTATTATATAGCTTCCATTTTGGTCACACTTTACAATAAGGTGTTATTATTCATTCATTCATTCATTCATTCATTTTCTTTTCGGCTTAGTTCCTTTATTAATCTGGGGTTGCCACAGCGGAATGAACCGCCAACTTATCCAGCATATGTTTTACACAGCAGATGCTCTTCTAACTGTAACCCATCACTGGGAAACATCCATACACACTCATTCACATACATACACTACGGACAATTTAGCTTACCCAATTCACCTATAGCACATGTCTTTGGACTTGTGGGGAAACCCGGAGCACCCGGAGGAAACCCACGCCAACACGGGGAGAACATGAAAACTCCACACAGAAATGCCAACTGACCCAGCCGAGGCTCGAACCAGCGACCTTCTTGCTGTGAGGCGATCGTGCTACTCACTGCACCACTGTGACGTCCAATAAGGTTTTATTAGTTAATGTTAATTAATTAAATGTATTTACTAACATGAACTAAGAATGAGCAATACTTGTACAGCATTTATTATCCTTCATCCATCCCTTCCAACTCCTGTGTCCTAAAGTCCCAGCTAAATTAACCCATGAGGGACATTTTTGTTAGTTTTTTTTTAATTACACCCATCTAAACTCCTCGGATCCACTTAAATGTCATTTCAGTGTACTCCCAGTACTAACGTGAAGAGTGAAACTTTTACCACTCCGCTAAACACGTGATTATTAACATTAAAAAAATCTATATATAATTTTTGTAAAACCATTTTAAGGTCATTATTATTAGCCCCCTTAAGAAATATAAGAAATAAGAAATATAAATATATTTATATATTCGATTGTCTACAGAACAAACCATCATTATACAATTACTTGCCTAATTACAATAACTTGCCTAATTAAGCCTTTAAATCATACTTTAAGGTGAATACTAGTGTTTTAAAAAATATCTAGTAAAATATTATGTACTGTCATCATGGCAACAATAAAAGAAATCAGTTATTAGAAATCAGTTATTAAAACTATCGTTTACAAATGTGTTGAAAAAAAATCTTCTTTCCTTTGAACAGAAATTGGAGAAAAATATATATAACAGGGGGCTAATAATTCAGGAGGGCGAATAATTTTGACTTCAACTGTATACACAAAGCTTGAAATCTCTATATTTAAATGATCCACTTGAAGGCAAATGTTGGTAACACTTTATAATAACTACACACTATGAACCCTTTATTAAGCATTAGCAAAAAGTGAATTCATTATCTGTTAAGCATTAACTCTACATTAATAAACGTTAGTAAGCAGTTTATAACTGCAGCTACAAATGCTTCTTGACTTATAAGCACATGCATAATGTGCTTAATAATTGTGTTTCATACTTTGTTAATGATTCATTTTAAGATCATTCAAAATGCGTAAGTAAATGATTAATAAACTATTGAAATCAACGTTTATAATTCTTATTATTCAGGCATATACTAATAGTTAATTTGTATGTGAATATATGCTTTATTAACTCAACTTCATCCAATTTTGTGACCTAATCTAAAGTGAGGACTATTTATGCTTTATAAATCCCTTATAAACGACAATTAAAGGCTCAGTTAAATTTTAAACAGGAAAAAAAAAAACATAAAAGACTTTCTATTCATTTGAAGATACACAAATGAACCTGTATCAAATGAAAAATAAATCTTTGCAATCTTATCTAAAATAAAATTACTGTACAGTTTAAACATTGCTAATTAACATTGAAATGTTGCATCATATTAGATTGTTAAATTATTATATTGTTGTTTTTTCATCCAATTTTATGTTGTATTTTGACACTCCTGTTATTCAGCAATGTTTAAACTTCACAATAATTTTATTTTTTTAGATAGGATTGCAAAGATAATTGTCCATTTTATACTAAGCCTTTAATTGTCCTCACTTTAGATTAGGTCACAAAACTGCATGAAGTTGTGTTAATAAAGCATTTATTAACATACATAGTAACCATTACTACATGCCTGAATAATAAGATATATAAACGTTGATTTCAATAGTCTATTAATCATTTACTATCTCATTCTGAATGATCTTAAAAACCACCAACTACTCTTAAATACAAATGGTTTGTAAATAATGCAAGACTTAATTTAGTAATGAAAAATCAACCAGTCACAAAGTATGAAAACACAATTATTAAGCACATTATAAATGTGCTTATAAGTCAAGAATAGAGCAATTGTAGCTGCAGTTATAAACTGCTTACTAACGGCTATTAATGTAGAGTTAATGCTTAACAAATAATGAATTCACTATATGTTAATGCTTAATAAATGATTCATAGTGAGTAGTTATTATAAAATGTTACCCAAATGTTCTCTGGTTTTGTAATCTGTATGAAACAAATAAGATTTTTTATTTTATAGATGGATGGATGGATGGATGAATGAATAAATCCTCTTGCCTTCTGACTTTAATTTCAATTCTATCACTTTTCTATGTTCTGTTTATGTTAAAAACACATCTATCTGTAATAGATTAAGTGGGTTTTGTCATATCTACATGCTTTGATTACTTCTATTGTTCTCATGTGTAGGCTCCTTTGGATTAAGTGAATAAAAAAAAAGGAAACCCACATAAAACAAAAAACAAAAACCAACAACAACAACAACACACAAAAAGCATCTGAGTGACATTGCTAATGACAGATCTAATAATGGATGTGTGACACTGTTTACCTTCTGGGATCAGACGTGACTAACTGTCTTGTTTCAATGCATCATATGGCTGGTTAAGCAGAACATAAACGCATCCCTGGTAATTTAGTGTATCGATCCTGCTGCCAGTGACTCAGATAGCAGAGGTATCTAGTCAATGACCAATAGCCAATAATGTCTGAATTATTTCTATATAATACATCATCAATATACTGTAGCTCAAATCGATCAATAATCACAATGACGCTGGGTACTGTTGCAGAAAAATGACCTCAAAGCTAACTAATACAAACTCCAATGTCGTAAAGGTCAGAGAGTTCCTGAGGAATGGAGAAATGTTTAGCAAACAAGCCTCAGACTCACTACATTCTTCAGTCTAACCAGTAAACAACAGATTTTACTACATTAACATTTTTTTTTATTTTTATTATGATTTAGAATGAAGCTTTATCTTTATTTTATTAGATTTTTCAATTTATTTATTTGTTTGTTTGTTTGTTTGTTTGTTTGTTTGTTAGTTTGTTTCGTTCTCTTTGTTCCTGTTTTGTTAAGACAGTTTGTGGTTAAAAAATTAAAATGAAAGAACCATTGTCACTGAATTTATTTATTTTATTTATTTATTTATTTTCATCTATGTATTATTATTTTATTATTTGTTTTATTATATTATTTATAAGATTTGAATTACAAAGTCATGAAAACTGGTGCAGATACAATTAATAATAATAATAATAATAATAATAATAATAATAATAATAATAATAATAATAATAATAATAATAATGACTATCATACATTTTTGTGTGATTTACAGAAGCATTCACTGATATGACATTAATTGTAATAATAGTTTACCAACCAAAATTAACCAAAAATATTTACAAAAAAACATTTAGAAGTAAGAATCATTTGACGTCATATTAAAAAATTCTATTTAAGAATCTCAAATTTGTAATTAATTGTAATTTTAAATCTTTTTTACTATCCTTTTTTATCCATTTGTCATTTAAAATATAATAAAACTTAGCATGACCATTATATATTTTCTATATATATTTAAAGAAGTTTATGTCCTAAAAACCATGTATCCCATTTCATTTTTACATAAATATGTTACATAAATAAATATATATTTTATTACATAAATATAAATGTTTCCTAGAAACATTCAAATAGATACAATTGATATGTGTTTTATGTATATACAGTTCTCTGCATATATGAGCATAATGTAACAAAATAGATTACGATAAGGGTCCAAAAATTTGTACACACAAATTTATGCGTTAGTGAAAAATATTAAATAAAAATATAAAAAGGAGCAAAAATCAAGAGAAACAAAAATATGGATCAAATTTAGTTTGTAGTTTTTCATTATCTATATCATTTAGTCTGTTTTTCATTATCCCGAGGTCTCCATAATCCTAGACCAGGCCATATCCTGAGCAGATGCTGTGGCGGTCATGAAGGAGTGGAGAGCATGAGGCTGGTTCCTGAAAGACCCCAGCAACAGACGAGTCTCCACATTGATCCCATGGGCCAGCCTGTACACCTGCTGGTGACCTACTCACACACATGCAGTTTATCCACGATGAAAGTCCAGCGTTCTCCAGCCTCTAGCCAAGACTGCAGCTCTGCACAGGAAGTTTGGCCAGAGGAGAAATGGTCGTGCCCAACTGAGCCTAGTTTCTCTTGAGGTTTTTTTTCCTTCACTTTCTTCAATTGGTGAAGTTTTGTTCCTCGCTACTGTCGCCACTGGCTTGCTTGGTTTGGGACTTGTGGAGCTGCGCATCGATGGATTTGCTCTTCAGTGTTTGGACTTTCAGCAGTGAAAATTAAACCACACTGAACTGAACTAACTCTGAAAACTGGACTGACACTGTTTCAATTTACTAGAACTTCTGTGTTAAGTTGCTTTGTCACAATCTACATTGTAAAAGCGCTATAGAAATAAAGATTAATTGAATTGAATAGTTTGTAATTTAAATTTTTTGCAATATTGCGCTTGCATTTAAACGTATTATCTTTCTATTCTTAAGGTTCGGTGACCAAACTGTTATTTTAATGGACATAACTGTATAATAAATCTGTTTCGTTCAAATGCACCAAAATATATGACCTATATTCACAGAGAAACAAATAAAAATATACATTTCAAAAACGGAGTGCACTCATTTATGCTGAGCACTGTAAAATCACTTGTGAATTTTAATTTTAAGCAGACACCAAAACACTATGTCATCTTTGACACATATAATCTCTCTCAGCATTTCATAGTGGCCAATATTTAGCATCAAATCATAAACGTGTAGCTTATCTTGTTGTTTCGGCCTGTATACAAACCATCCACCGCATACATGTCGTGTCATCCTTATTAGACTCCTGCATGCTGATGGTTAACTGCCATATCTCCATGTTGTCCTTGATGGAGGAGACCATATGTGCCAGAGATTAAATCCAGATTAAATCACACAGCGGTTGTGGTCCTAATGAAAGACCGCCCTCAGCTTATCTTTTTTAAAAGGAAAAAAAAAAAAAATCTATTCTCCAGTGTTAACCTCGCACACACAGACGTCATGCTACCATTTCAGGCCATTCTCACTGTATATCTGTCTGACTGTTTCTGTTTCAGCGTTAATGATGCCATACTCCCTAATCCCTATTCTAATCTCTTCTGTAAAATATCTAACTGGCTCAACAGTCGCAAAGGCTCGCGGTTGTTGTTTTGACCTGTGAGATCCACCAGGTTTGTCCTTAAGTGCTTCCCTGGTTGATGTTCGTTTATCAAATCTGCCCCTGTGTTTGGACGATTCCGGAGGATTATCCATATAATCCATAACACTGTGAACTTTCCTTGAAGCTGCTTTTTTCTTCCTTCAGTCACTCTGTGTGATCCGGGGTCTCATTTAGAAAGGAAGAATCAAGAATGTCTGATTACATGGTGTCATGGCTTTGCAATCACGTCATTATTGTTGGATAGGTTTTTTAACAGAATTCACTAGTTCAGACTTGATTGGGATCATTACAGGGAATCGGTAATGCACAAACCAGGAGTCCAGTCAGAGGTATTTAATAGATGAATTTGAGTGTATGTGTTTTTTTCAAAGTTAAATTAAATTATTAAATTACTAAACCTTTTCAACTATTATAATGGAGGTCAATGGGGCAAAAACAGCCACGAACATAATGAAAAGGTAATAAATTAGCCCTTTATTAGTGTATTGTTGAGTTTTTTGGAAAATTTTTGAAGCATTTTCCCAAAATATGCGTCAAAATAAGATTTCCATTTGGTTCCACACTGAGAAAGTTTTGACTTTTACATGGTAAGTGGCGTGCACACAAAACTAGGGTGGAAATATGCGTATGCCACTTACCATGAAAAAGTTGTAATCTATAAAAAATCTTAATGGGAAAATGTCTGAAGCTGTGAATGAACTCTATTTTTGAGAAAATGCTTTGAAATAAAAAATAATAATAATAAATCAAAATACACTCTTGGCAAATTTACTACCCGTTGATTATGTTGGTGGCTGTTTTTGCCCCATTGACTTCCATTATGATGCCATTTTTTTATTGCAAAGCCATGACGCCATATTATCATGCATTTTTGGTGGTTTTTCCTGTTGGGAAGAAATATGATAAAACAGATCCAGTTCCCAATTACCTTCATTCATTCATTTTTCCTTCAGCTTAGTCCCTTTATTCATCAGGGGTCGCCACAGCGGAATGAACCGCCAGCATATGTTTTACGCAGTGGATGCCCTTCCAGCTGCAACCCAGTACTGAGAAACAGCCATACACTCATCCACACACATACACTACGGCCAATTTAGTTTATTCAATTCACCTATAGCGCATGTCTTTGGGGGAAACCGGAGCACCCGGAGGAAACCCACACCAACACGGGGAGAGCATTCAAACTCCACACAGAAATGCCAACTGGCACAGCCGGGACTTAGAATTATGCAAAAAAAAAATGATCTAATATATATTTACAGCAGTTTCATTTAGTGGATGTTGTAGTGGTTTAACAGTTTAATAGCTTTAGTCAGTTTGACTGATGTAAGTTGAGATTACTAAAAAAGTTATTTTGATGCAACTAAAAAATTAAAGGGAGCAATAACAGTGTATATCGATTTGTGCCTTCAGTTACAATACATATTTTAAAAGCTGTTTTCTCTAAATTTGTTTTTTTTTCCGCTATATAAATATTCACTTTAGAAGCACTTATTTTTACAGAGGGAATTGTTCATACATAATATGACTTACATAAAATGATTATACATAATATGATCATAAATAACATTTATCCTAAAAAAAAATCCTGGCTGTTCACAGTATTTTCTTAATTATGACCAATACATTTTTTTTTTACTCTAATATGTCAAAAAATGGTGTCACGGTGGCTGGACCAGTTGGCATTTCTGTATGGAGTTTGCATGTTCTCCCCGTGTTGGCGTGAGTTTCCTCCAAGTGCTCCGATTACCCCCACAGTCCAAAGACAGGCAGAATAAGTGAATTGGAAAAACAAAATTGGCCTTAGTGTATGAGTGTGTGTTTGAATGAGAGTGTATGGGTGTTTCCCAGTACTGGGTTGCAGATTGAAAGGGAATTCGCTGAATAAAACATATGCTGGAATAGTTGGCGGTTCATCCTGCTGTGGTGACCCCTGATAAATAAGGGACTAAGCCGAAGGAAAATGAATGAAAGAATGAATGTCACAAAAATACAAGAATTTTGAACCTGACTTCATGCAGTCTTCATTTTTTTTTTTGTGCTAGAAAAATGTGCAAATCAATGTATATTTAAACATGATCACCTGGGGAAGTCTGACAATTTTTTTACTTCAAAAAAATATATAAAAACAAGAATTTTGAACCAGACTTCATTCAGTCTTCAGATTTTGTTTGTGCTAGAAACATGTGCAAATGAGTGCATACTTAATTAAATCGTGCCTCATTTGCATATTTAAACATCATATTTACACAAAAAATCACCTGGGTAAGTATGATGATTACTATTTTTTACTACAAAAATTGTTTTAGACTTCATTCAGTCTCCATATTTTGTGCTAGAAATATGTGCAAATCCGTGCTTATAAATATTTAATAATTATATTATTAAATAATGCATCATTTGCATATTTAAACATCTAAAAAAAACTAAATGTCATCAATCACCTGAGGAAGTATATGATCGCTATTTCTTACCCTATTTATGCAATTTTACCCTATTTACCTACAGTGTCATACGTTCAAACAAATGTAAACTTTGTGAAATAAGTAATTTTGCAAATAATTACTGTTTGCAATGCAGGCAAGTGTTCTGGGGGTTTATATGAGTAAGACTGTTCCTCAGTTGGATGGGAGATTTTGCAAACACTACAAATTTGGTTCCCAGCCCTTTCATTCTGTCATTCTAATGGAACAATTCCTGACAATCTGCATATTCTTCATATTTAAACAAATGGAAAAAAAAAAAAAAACGTCCTTCACGGTGCTTCACAAAACCAGATAATCCGTCTTTTTTATTTTATGTTTGTTGATTTGAAATCTGACAATCAAGCATTTTCAGAACGTTCATACCCAAACACAAGCCAGTAAAAGTAGCACAGCAAAAACCAAGAAAGCCAATTCGAGAGATCAAAAGTGTCATACACTCTCTGCAGACATAAGCCTTTCAACAAAATAATCCACAGCAAACATAAACCAATGGTCATACAGTAGATTTTTAGATCTGAATAGAAACATTTGAAACCACTTATTGAAAAATGTAAATGTAAAAAGAAAAGTTTTATTTTTTTTACATTTTTGAAAGGTGTATTTTCTGTCAGCAAGGCTGTATTTATTAGATAAAAATAAATAAAATTAAATGTTATATACTGTATGATTGAACTTAAATATACAGTAAACTAATTTAATTAAGTGATACAATGTTAATATACCAACTATTGAGTACTTATGTCTGTTTTATACAATGGTGATAAATTGACAACTGTCAAAAATAGGTGGTGAGTAAAATATTTTTTTTCAATTATATATATATATAATTGACAAAAACAACAAAAAACTTAAACTTGATAATGACAAAGGTTAAATAAAGTGAAAAGAACGTCCTGGTTACATACGTAACCCACAATCCCCGAATAGGGAACGGAGACTACGGGAGTACTACAGACGACCAATCACTCTGAAGAGTAAGAAAACGGGCCAATGAATGCCAAAATGAATTGGCAGAGCTCAGCTCCACAGCTGACAGTGATTAGCCATTAGTGCTATATAAGCTACCCGCTGAGAAGCGAGCACTAGAATTTGCCTGCTGAAGAGCCGATCACTCAGCTAACAGCTGGAGACTTACGCTATGTCTATGCCTATTCGGGGAACGTGGGTTACGTACATAACCAGGACGTTCCCCTTCATATGGGAACTCCAACGTGCATCTGTTAACAGACTACGGGAGACTGTATGGAAAACGCCACAGCAGCTAAGCCTGTCACGCTCCTGATGTGAAGTTTGCCAAACATAGCGTGAGCGCACAAGCAACACCAAGAGCGCAAACTTCCAACGTCCCCTAGGCCCAAAAAATTACCATTACATGGGAATAATTACAATTTAGATCGGGGGTCGTAAATGTGCTTTTACCTAGCTAATATAGTCTATTAAATTCTAGGGATTTTAGAAATACGACAGTACGTTGGGAAAGCGTGCCAGTCCCCGAAGGGGGAGGACGCTGCGGAGACCACCTGCTACCCAAGAGGGGAGACTTGATGGCAGTAAGGACATATGGACTAGCCCTATGGAGGGGGAGTGCTACATATGTAAGCTGGTTAGCGGGTAGAGAAGACACGGGTCCGCCTGGTCAGGGGGAACACTCCCTGGCTGAAATAAGCATATGGGATCACCATCGGGGACCACGCATAGCTGGCACCAAACCTCAGCATGTGGGTAGACCAAGAGTGGGCATACCAGACATCACACTGAGCCAGGCACCCGGCTCCTCCACTGAGTCGGGTGCTGGGGGCCTCAGAAGAATTCTCTAGGGTTCGCCAAGCGGGAAACTTATTAGCAGAATAGAAAAGGCGCACATATCTCCGGGTTAGGGAGCATGGCGCAGCAAGCATTTTTGACACCGAGTTTAATTTAGTCTCGATTGACCGGAGTGACCCAGTAATCGGGAGGAAACCGACTCCACTCGAGGATTATAAAATCTCGTGAATGTGTTAAGTACTCGCTTGCAGGCTCACTACCACTTTTAATATTAAAAGGGGTGGTAGGAACCTTGGCACAAGCTGAACCGGGGTCTCAGGTAAACGTGAGAGTAGGCCGGTCCATATTCCTGGCACGATTCGCTGACCGAAAATGCCACCGGAATCCTAACCCTCCTGACTGATACCAACGCGACCAGCAGAGCTGCCTTCATGGACAGAAAACTTATAGATACTGAGTCGAGTGGCTCAACGGACCTAACAATAACCGCTGGGGCTAGAGAGATCCCGAGAGGGCAAGAGAGGGGGGCGGGGTTGGAATTAACCATCTCGCACCACGCGCCTCTGAGGAACCGGCTGATAAGGTTATTCTTTAAATAATACTTATTTAGTATTTAGTTAAAAATTTTATTTTAAATTGTCGATATGTTCAGATTTCTACTTAATCTTTTACCAAAAAATGTTGGCAAACAGAGCTATTTATTTATTTATTTATTTATTTATTTATTTATTTATTTATTTATTGCAGCTTGTATTTTTGTCAAATGAATTGATCATCAAATAAATTCAGCTTTCAAAAATATTTTACAAATTTGAAAAAAAAAAAGTAAGATTTTTAACTATTTAGTATTAGGTTGGGGGCGTCACGGTGGTGCAGTGGGTAGCACAATCGCCTCATAGCAAGAAGGTCGCTGGTTCGAGCCATGGCTGGGTCAGTTGGCATTTCTGTGTGGAGTTTGCATGTTCTCCCCGTGTTAGCGTGGGTTTCCTCCGGGTGCTCCAGTTTCCCCCACAATCCAAAGACATGCGCTATAGGTGAATTGGGTAAGCTAAATTGACCGTAGTGTATGTGTGTGAATGAGCGTGTATGGATGTTTCCCAGTGATGGGTTGCAGCTGGAAGGGCATCCGCTGCGTAAAACATATGATGGATAAGTTGGCGGTTCATTCCGCTGTGGCGACCTCAGATTAATAAAGGGACTAAGCCAAAAATAAAATAAATGAATGAATAGTATTAAGTTAAAATTCCATTTTATATTGATATTGTCAATATGTTCAGATTTTTATTAAATTGTTTTACTAAATCATTTTGACAGCTTTTTTTTTTTTTTTATTATACCTTTAGTAAGGAATTTATTTATTTGCTTATTTATTCTTGTATTTTTCTAATAAATTCAGCATCCAAAAACATTTAAACACTTTTAAAAACACTTCAATTAAAAATGTTCAAACTTTAGACCTCAAAAGCATTGTGAGTAAAAAATTTAGTAAAAAAAATTATAGAAGCACACAGAGGCCTGCGTGCATTTCTATTTTTTGCTTTGTTAATACATATACAAGTTTGACACTAAAACAATTTCCGCTCTTTGCAACAGAAACACATGAACGTGAGAACATCTGTCCCGCTGTCAGCCTTTTCTTGTTTCAATACATATTATTTTCCCCTTTAAGAAACCAAGAAGACTTCTCAAAAAGGCACGAACACAGCAAGCACACTGCAAAAACCAACACTAATGTGTCACAATGCTTTCTTTCCCACTTAAACCTCTCTTCTTCCTCTATTTTTAAAATGGTATCTTCACAGCCCGTTGCCCAGAGTCAATCCTAGCAACAGCAAACTCAAACAAGTGCTCACTGGTAAAGAAAGCATTGATAAAATGCTAGTTAGAAAGCACTCAGGTCTGACCAGCACTTGTATCCGTCCTTTAGAAACAGAGACTTTCTGAATGCACAGCAGTTATTATTCCACACACAACTCATTCACTAAGCCAAATCAATGCATTATGTGAAGCATTAAACACTATCATCAATGAGAGAAATGCAAATGCAGCGCTTCAGCAACATGAGATAGATGTAGCGTTAGCTTCCCAGATGCAATATGGCTGTGATTAATATCCATACGTAAAGTGAAATTCTTGCAAACGTGCTTTTTGAATATTGAATGTCTAATATTAATGTTAGCATTTAATAGTTGCCTTTAATATTTAATTCATGGCATTCACCAGTTGATTTCATTGTAGTCTTGAGAGTAATTAAATATGTTTGGCATCATTTAATTTAAAGGGGACTCTTTTTACAAGATGTAAAATAAGTCTCTGATGTCCCTAGAGTGTGTATGTGGAGTTTCAGCTCAAAATACCCCACAAATAATGTTTAATAACTCTCTGAAACTGCCCCTTTTAGGTTTTGATCCTAATTGTGCCATTTTAATGACTGTCGCTTTAAATTCAAATGAGATTGTGCTCTTTTCAAAAGAGGGCGGAGCTAGCTATACATGCCTATGTGTCAGTATAGTGGCAGATACAAAAATGAGAGTAACAACCTATGCTAATGAGGGAGGGATTGTCACTAATGGGCGAGGCTTTTCCCCTCTGATGACATATACAAAAGGGAGAATGTCAATCAAAGTGTTTCTGCAGACTGTTTTTATGAAGTGTGATTCATTCATTCATTCATTTTCTTTTCGGCCTAGTCCCTTTATTAATCTGGGGTCGCCATAGCGGAATGAACCGCCAACTTATCCAGCGTATGTTTTACGCAGCGCATGCCCTTCCAGCTGCAACCCATCACTGGGAAACATCCATACACACTCAGTCACACACATACACTACAATTTAGCTTACTCAATTCATCTATAGCGCATGTCTTTGGACTTGTGGGGGAAACCGGAGCACCCGGAGGAAACCCACGCAAACACAGGGAGAACATGCAAACTCCACACAGAAATGCCAACTGACCCAGTCGAGGCTCGAACCTTCTTGCTGTGAGGCGATCGTGCTATCCACTGCGTCACTGTGATGCCCCCCTGAAGTGTGATTATAAAAAATACAATTTGTATTTTTTTACCGTTAGAAGCTGGTTATATTCGCAGCCTGTTGCCATACAACTGTGTTTAAACCCTTCGTAAAAGTGATTTTTGCATAATCGGTCCCCTTTAATTTAGTCGTTTATTTCATGCATTACTTCCATTAGCAAATCTAGGTTTCATTTGTAAATGTATTTGCTATCAAAACTTTATTCTCCATCATTTAATAAAACAAGATATTTACGTAAACTGAACTCAAAGATTTAAAGGGAAAGTTCACCAAAAAACTTTTCTTTCTTCTGTTGAACACAAAGGAAGATATTCTGAAGAATGCTGAAAAAAAACTTTTTATTTAGTTTTTCTACTATAGAAGTCGATGGCTGCTTTTTTCTACAACATTCTTCAGTACGTGTTCAACAAAAGAAAAAAAAAAATCATAACATTTTAGAACCATTTGGGTATGAGTTAATGGAAAATTCATGTTTGGGTGAACTGTCACTTTAAGCAGTTGTAAAAATGCAGATTTAGAAAGTGATTGAAATGCAGACCATGTTCACACGAAAGCGGAATATGTGTAACTTGTTGTTTCACATTACATTTAATTAGGATTAGGGCGGCGCGGTGGCGCAGTGGGTAGCGTTGTCACCTCACAGCAAGAAGGTCGCTGGTTCGAGCCTCGACTGGGTCAGTTGGCATTTCTGTGTGGAGTTTGCATGTTCTCCCCGTGTTCCCGTGGGTTTCCTCCGGGTGCTCCGGTTTCCCCCACAAGTCCAAAGACATGCGCTATAGGTGAATTGGGTAAACTAAATTGTCCACAGTGTATGTGTGTGAATGAGAGTGTATGGGTATTTCCCAGTGATGGGTTGCAGCTGGAAGGGCATAAGCTGTGTAAAACATGCTGGATACGTTGGCGGTTCATTCCGCTGTGGCGACCCCTGATTAATAAAGGGACTAAGCCAAAAAGAAAATGAATGAATGAATGAATCAGGAGTAATACATTTGAAGGCACTTGAAGTCTTTTATTGATACTAATAATTGCATTGAATGTGACGATTCAAGAAATACTTCGCCATTTGTGTATTTTACAGTTCAGATACACGTCAGTGATGTATTCAATATTTTGTATTCAAATGTTTGTATTTTGTATTTAAACTGTGAATTTTAACCACCAACAAGTCTAGTAATATAAATTTTTTGTACTGTTAGTCTTTTTCTATACAGCAAAAAAAAAATAATAATATTAATGATAACTTTTGTATTGTTTCCAGAACAAATATAATATTCAAGAAGAATCTTCTAGACAAGTAAAAACATATATATAATTTTTTTCTTTTTAGAAATAATAAGTCGAAATTAAGTTAAAACAAGCTAAATAATCTGCCAATGGGTAAGAAAAATAATCTTGTTTTCGGTTTGAAATAAGATTACTTTACTTACCCCACTGGCAGATTATTTTGCTTGTTTTAAGGAAAAACTCACTTATTTGTAATGTATATTTGGACTAAAAACAAGACCAAAACTCTAAGTAAGAAAATATTTTTTGCAGTGTATCTTCAAGCAGTTGTCAAATACAAAATTTTCAGTTATTTACCTTTTGTCAGCATTAAAAACTGAAGTGTGGTGCTGGAATTCAGAATTAGTATCAGTGAACGGTAAAGTCCCACCTTCTTTGATTTGATTGGATGACATGTTGACATTGACGTTTACTGTAAGGCAAATGATGCAGAAGAATTAGTATCAGTGAACTGAAATGTCACTCTTTGTAGATGATATAGAAATGAATGAAAATACTCTTCCATCTCAATTGTTTTGGGCTTTGAATATGTTAGTCTAATGGTTATTTGTAAGCTAGTGTTTCCTAAACAAAGACAACATTCTCATTTGGAAGATAAAGCATTCAAAACTTTAGAATTCAAAATTTAAGGTGCGTCCCAAATCGCATACTTATGCACTATTCTACGCCATTTTGTAGTATAAATAGTGTAAGTAGTACATTCACACTGAAATATTTGTTTTATTCTAAAAAGAATAAGTGCACTTTAAATACCCGGATGATGCACTTATTTAACCGTTAAAAAAAGTGTGGAATGTTGGACACCATACACTCAACAGCTGCAGTTTTGCTCATGTAGCGGAAGGGGCGGAGCTATTGGGCGCTGACGTTTGATTAGTTATTTTGGATTGTGAAAGCAAAATTCTCCCACATAATTGATTATGCCGCATCCCGATGGTGAATACGGTTATACTCATGGCAGGTACTATTGTTAGTTTGGTCATTTATTTCACTAATTTGACAACCATCAAACATCATCTGGGAAATGG
This sequence comes from Danio jaintianensis, assembly GCA_903798115.1. Lineage (NCBI taxonomy): Eukaryota > Metazoa > Chordata > Actinopteri > Cypriniformes > Danionidae > Danio > Danio jaintianensis. Next base: position 23,606,358 of record CAIGQV010016645.1, on the reverse strand, counting down.
TTTGAATGTTCCATTTGGGATGACACTACATTCATATACTATGCTGTTGAGTGTGTAAGTGCAGAAGTACATAGTGCATAGTGTGCAATTTGGGATGCAGCTTTACAGTCTCTCACTTTTGATCAACAATTTTAATGACATAACACCTCACCTTAACTTCTCCCAATAATTTCTGTCCACTCAAATGGTGTCTAGAAAAAGAAACATACCCAATCAATTGATTCAGTCAATTACCCATGTTTAAAATAAAGGGTAACACTTTACAATTGATTACAATGTTAATCAATGCATTTACTAACAATGAAACTTAACAATGAACAATACATTTATTACAGTATTTATTCATCTTTGTTAACATTAATGGAAATAAAGCAGTTCATTGTTAGTTCATGTTAACTCACAGAGCATTAACTAATGTTAACAACCATGAACTTGTATTTTAATAATGCATTAGTAAATGTTGAACTATGATAAATAAATGCTGTTCATTATTAGTTCATGTTAATAATGCATTAACTAACATTATCCAATGAAAAGGGCGGCACGGTGGCTCAGTGGTCAGCAATGTCGCCTCACAGCATGAAGGTCGCTGGTTGGAGTCCCAGCTGGACCATTTGGCGTTTCTGTGTGGAGTTTGCATGTTCTCCCCGTGTTGGCATAGGTTCCCTCCAGGTGCTCCGGTTTCCCCCAGAGTCCAAAAACATGCAATATACACTCACCGGCCACTTTATTAGGTACACATGTCCAACTGCTCGTTAACACTCAAATTTCTAATCAGCCAATCACATGGCAGCAACTCAATGCATTTAGGCATGTAGACATGGTCAAGATGATCTGCTGCAGTTCAAACTGAACATCAGAATGGGGAAGAAAGGTGATTTAAGTGACATTGAACGTGGCATGGTTGTTGGTGCCAGACAGGCTGGTCTGAGTATTTCAGAAACTGCTGATCTACTGGGATTTTCACACACAACCATCTCTAGGGTTTAAGGAGAATGGTCTGAAAAAGATAAAATATCCAGTGAGCGGCAATTCTGTGGGCGCAAATGCCATGTTGATGCCAGAGGTCAGAGGAGAATGGCCAGACTGGTTCGAGCTGATAGAAAGACAACAGTAACTCAAATAACCACTCGTTACAACCGAGGTATGCAGAAGAGTATCTCTGAATGCACAACACGTCCAACCTTGAGGCTACAGCAGCAGAAGACCACACCGGGTGCCACTCCTGTCAGCAAAGAACAGGAAACTGAGGCTACAATTCACACAGACTCACCAAAATTGGACAATAGAAGATTGGAAAAACATTGCCTGGTCTGATGAGTCTCAATTTTTGCTGCAACATTCTGATAGTAGGGTCAGAATTTGCCGTCAACAACATGAAAGCATGGATCCATCCTGCCTTGTATCAACGGTTCAGGCTGGTGGTGGTGGTGTAATGGTGTGGGGGATATTTTCTTGGCATACTTTGGGCCCATTAGTATTAATTGAGCATTGTGTCAACACCACAGCCTACCTGAGTGTTGTTGCTGACCATGTCCATCCCTTTATGACCACAGTGTACCCATCTTCTGATGGCTACTTCCAGCAGGATAACGCACCATGTCATAAAGCGCAAATCATCTCAGACTGGTTTCCTGAACATGACAATGAGTTCACTGTACTTAAATGGCCTTCACAGTCACCAGATCTCAATCCAATAGAGCACCTTTGGGATGTGGTGGAACGGGAGATTCGCATCATGGATGTGCAGCCGACAAATCTGCAGCAACTGCGTGGTGCTATCATGTCAATATGGACCAAAATCTCTGAGAAATATTTCTAGTACCTTGTTGAGTCTATGCCACAAAGGATTAAGGCAGTTCTGAAGGCAAAAGGGGGTCCAACACGGTACTAGTAAGGTGTACCTAATAAAGTGGCCGGTTAGTGTAAGTGAATTGGGTAAACAAAATTGGTAAAAAAAAAAAAAAAAAAAAAAAGTGTGTGTGTGTGAATGTGAGAGTGTATAGGCGTTTCCCTGTACTGGGTTGCGGCTGGAAGGGCATATGCTGCTTAAAACATATGCTGGAATAGTTGGTGGTTCATTCTGCTGTGGCAACCCCTGATAATCAGGGACTAAGCCGAAGGAAAATGAATGAATGAATGAATGAATGAATGAATGAATGAATGAATATCTAATGAAACTGTATTGTAAAGTGTGACCCAATAAAGTTAACAATCAGGTAAGTGTCAATCATTATTATTCATTTTGATTTAGAGAAACAAAGCCGTGTTATTCAGACTCACAGTAAAACAAAAAATAATAAAAATAATAATAATAATAAAATGAGAACCAAAGAAAAAACTGAAATTGCTACACAAGTCTCCACAGAACAACTGCGGCATCGAAACCAAAAAACTTTCCCATTATAATCAACAAAGCACAGACATGGTGTAAATAAGAGATGCGTAAACAGAGGTTTACGTAAACAGATTGATTACTAGTCGATTGTTTGCGGGACTCTACAACTCTTCTCACATTCGCTGAACCGCAGGCCTTAAACAGCCACACGTGTGTAAAATCACTCTGGCAGCTTCAGTGATTATAATGGGACGGAAGTGTTGTTCTGTCTTTGGCTTTTCTGCGTATAACTTATTCACAATCTGAGGCACAGTTTTGTTTTTCATGCCGCTTAGATTTCCCGTCTTGATTTGCTGATGGATCAAACAGCAGGAGATAAATTCGGGAACAGGTTTTATATAACCAAACATCTTAAACCAAAACCAAACCATAACCAAACCAAATCTTAAAATGTTGTTGTTGTTTTTTAAAGTGCATTTTACCTTTGGTGAAAATCAAAAGGCAGCCTCAAATACTTGTCTAAAACCACTGATTTCCTGCAGAGACAAACAACAAATCTTTCATGTCATAATATCCACTGTTTATCTATGATGTTCTGTGTTTGTACTGAAAGATTCTCATTTGTGTAATATTAAAAACAATATTAGATGAACTTAGCGTAATAATAATAACAAGAATTAGTAGTAGAAAGAGTACTGAAAAGTAAAAAGTAGTAGAAAGAGTACTGAAAAGTAAAAGTACTATTATTTGGCAAAAACAATGTAGTGCAAGTAAAGTATGTGTTCTAAATACTACTCAAAGCATGAGTAAAAAATTAGCTGTCACAGTCTGTGCTGTGTTGTCATGTGATGTCGTGCTGTATCCCATGTGCTTGTGTTTATGTCACGTGACTCCTTTGTTCTGTTTTCTCGCTGTGTGTTAATGTTCATTAGTTCCACCTGATGTCTCACCCCTATTTGTAATCTGTTCAATCTTGTTTTGTGTATTTATACCCCTGTATGAGTTTAGCTTTTTGTCTGTATTGTTTCGTCACCATCTCGGTCCTGAGTGTTGATGTTTCAGTGCCTGTAGTGAGTGCACTGTAAAACCCAAAAAGTTAAGGTAACTCAAACCATTTGAGGAAACCGATTGCAACAAACCATTTAAGTTCAAAAACTAATATTATGAGTACTGTAAACTTAATCCATTTGAGTAAACGAAGCAATTTGAGCACAGTAAAACCCAATAAATGAAGAGAACTCAAACCAACTGAGTACTGTAAAACCCAATAAGTTAAGGCAACTCAAACCATTTGAGTTAAAAAAAAAAACTAATCTATATGAGTACTGTGAACTTACTCTATTTAAGTAAAAGTAATGAGGTATTTAATTAACTCATTACCTTCAACACTGAGTTCCCCTTCATATGGGAACTTCAACGTGCGTCTGGAACAGACTATGGGAGTGCGTCAGACGACCAATCACTCTGAAGAGTAAGAAAACGGGCCAATGAAATGCCAAATTGCATTGGCAGAGCTCTGCTCCACAGCTGGCAGCAATGAGCTATCAGCGCTATATAAGCTGCACGCTGCGGAGTGAGCCTCAGAATTTATTTGCTTCAGACCCTAAAACGAGACTGAAGACCTAATCTGCCAACCTGACTTCAAAGAAAGTTCCAGTGTTTATCACCAGTGCGGGAGAAGACGCAACAGCGGCGTTCGATCTGGGTTTCACGTCCCCTGGGCGTTTCACTGGTGCACTAAAAGAGCAGTAAAAGAGCAGAATTCCCTAAGAGAGCACACGGTCGAGTAGCGCGTCTTTTTAAAGATGTCGTTCCGACCGTGCATTTCTGGATGCGGTGGTTACCTCTCCACGGATGACAGGCATGAGCATTGCGTCACATGTCTGGGGGTCCAGCATGTGGATGCGGTGCTCGCGGACAGTTTTTGCCCTCACTGCGAGGGCTTAACTGTTGCACAGCTAAAGTCGCGGTGCACTCTTGCATTAGGGTGCGTCACCCCTGCTGCTCCCCGCCATGCGGTTAGCACACGGGCAGACCTGAGGGTTACAGTGGGGGCTTATCCGTCGCCTTCGGGCCCGCGGATCCCTCACTCCTCAGCTGGCTCTGTCCAAGCTTCAAGTGAGAGCGCTGGTCCATCCCCCGGGATGGCCGCGCTCTCATTAGATGACACCGGGGACGTGATGTCCATCGCTGCAGACCCTCCAGGCCCCCCGTCCCCTTCTTCCCGGAAGTACACAGTGAGCTCACGCGGGCATGGAGGGCACCCTTCTCTGGCCGGTCCTCGTGCACTCCCGCTCTCACCACCCTTGATAGCGGAGCAGCCAGGGGTTATGAGGCGATTCCCCAGGTGGAGCGCGCTATCGCGGTCAATCTTTGCCCGCGGGGCGCCTCCACCTGGAGAGGTCCACCCAAACTCCCTTCCAAAGCGTGTAGGTTATCTGAGTCTCTCACGGCCAGAGCCTACACTGCTGCGGGACAGGCTGCATCCGCTCTGCGCGCTATGGCCACCTATCAACGCTACCAAGCGGAGAAGTTGGCTGAGCTGCAGGAGGGTGGTTCTTCCCCGGGCTTGATGCATGAGCTCCGCACGGCAACCGATTATGCTCTCATGACCACCAAATCGGCTGCTCGTGCCCTGGGGAAGACGATGGCATCATTAGTGGTCCAGGAGCGCCACCTCTGGCTAAACCTGGCTGATATGAGAGATGTTGACAAAGCTCGCTTTCTTAACGCTCCCATATCCCAGGCTGGCCTGTTCGGCGACACCGTCGGGGACTTTACCCAGGAGTTCTCGGCGGTGAAACAGCAGTCCCAGGCGATGGGGGAGGTCATCTATCAGCGGGCTCAGAAAACTGCTCTCCCCGCTGCCCCATCCACCTCGGCTGCCCCTCGCCGAGGGCGTCCACGAGGCGGCTCCAAAACCTGCTCCACTCCCACTGCCCGCTGCACCGGCTAAGCGGCAACGCCGAGCCTCCCGCGGGATCGAAGAAGAGCGGTGGGTTATACCAATCCTATCTGCGCGTTTTGATCTGTCATCTGTTCAGGATGCTGATCAGGGTGCTCATGCAGAAACGCATCCCCCAGTGCGTCCGTCCGCGGGATTGGTTGCAGCTATAGACCTGAAGGATGCTCACTCCATGTCTCGCTCTCTCCCTCCTAAAGTGCGACGGGGCCCGAGCATGGCAGTAAATGGTCCTCCCCTTCAGGCTCTCCCTGTTCCATGCGTGGAGGATGCCCTGTGCCTCTTTGGCGCACGCGCATCTGCATTTTTGATTATTCTTTGACAGGGTTAATTCTTTCAGACCTTGAATTAGTCGATTATGCATAGGGACCTGGTGCTCTGGCACCTCGGCCTGTTAGGGTTTCGGGTCAACCGAGAATGAGCAAGCTCTCCCCCGGGCAGAGCTTCTCTCATCTCGGGTTGGAGCTGGACCCGGTCTCCATCACGGTGCGCTTTTAGCGCGCTGGGCTAGTGCTGCCCTGTCCGTTTAATTTGGCAGTTATGGTGGTTTCACTGAAGTTTTTCAGAGGCTCCTGGGGCATATGACACCGTTTGGCTGATGTGTGATGTCTGGTATGCCCACTCTTGGTCTACCCACATGCTGAGGTTCGGTGCCAGCTATGCGTGGTCCCCGATGGCGATCCCATCCCATCCCACTTTTTCTTAATGGTTGTCAGTACCTCTACAGTCTACAGATCCAGGCCTGAAAGTTGGCGCAGGTCTGAGATGATATGGCTGAATGGAGGTGGGAGCAAATTAGCATATTCACGTTTCGTGTTTAAAATGAGGTCAGGGTGTAGAGTTATAATTAAGCTATTTTAAGATATGAAGAATTTATTTTCGGCAGCACGGTGGCTCAGTGGTTAGCACTGTTGCCTCACAGCAAGAAAGTCGCTGGTTCAAGCCCCGGCTGGGTTAGTTGGCATTTCTATGTGGAGTTTGCATGTTCTCCCCGGGTGCTCCGGTTTCCCCCACAGTCCAAAGACATGCAGTTTAGATGAACTGAATAAACTAAATTGGCCGTAGTGTATATGTGTGAATGAGTGTGCATGGATGTTTCCTGCTGTGTAAAACATGTGCTGGATAAGTTGGTGGTTCAACCCAGACAATATATCACTGTAAACTATTAAAAATCTTAATAAAAATCTATTTTTTGCTACTTTTTAAAGGTTAAAATTTGTCAGACAAAAGATCGAGGTCTCATAATGCAATAAAATAAAAGCAAAAATAAACGGTGAAAAAAATAAATAAATAAAAGCATGAATCACAAAATACGCATATCATACGCATAAGATATTTACATTTTTTTTTTACAGTGTGGAAGATGTTACCCAAAATTCAAATATGTCTCATTCATAAATTCACTCATAAATCTCCTATTTTACTCAGAATTTAGAGACTGGGTTGGGTTCCAAGCACCACTTTACAAAATGTCTGTTCACTCCTACAATTGTCTGAAGAAAAAAAAAAAGGGGGGGTTATATAAATATTTCAGAAATATCAAAAAATAAATCATTCGCTGCAATTACAGTCTGGTTGGCATTTTGTGGCTTATTCCTTGTGTTTGATTTGTATCTTTTCCACCTGAAGGCCCATCCATCATGATGACATTTGCATGCACTGTTAAAAAGATGTTACCAAAAAAAGGAAAGAATGTAAAATGTTATTCCCAGAGTCATGACAAAACCATCAGTTTTGGGGTTGAAAATCTCCTAATTCCCTAATTAAAAGCTGTGAACACAACAGTCTCTTGCACATGATTATGAGGATACAATCAGGGAATTTGAGGATGCTCAAAGTAAAGTTGCACCAGTGAACGCTTGAAAGCAAATTGCTCCTTTCTCTGATGTGCTGTCTTCAACCGGAGCCATACAAATTAATCAAACATTTCACTGTGTGCTTTGCAAAAGAAGTACACATTTTGCAGAAATTGTCTTTGCTGAGAAGTTTTAGAAGCTTTAGAAAAATTCTCAACTTACTGATGCTTTCTCCTATCGCTCTATGCAAATGAAAAATCTCATCTAGACTGCCAAAGAAACCAAAGGTGTAGCAACAATTATAATATATATTTTACACATTCAATGTTTTATGGATCTCCATAGAAATGCAACAGAAACTATAAATATTACTATAAATATAAAAAGCTATAAATATTTGGATCACATATAAAAAAAAAACAAATAAAAAAAGAAAACAGATATGATCACAAACTGTAACTTGTGGGCCGTTGCGATCCATATACTGCACCCTCCATTGTGTCCCTGTCAGAGCACTAATTCGGTGATGTTTACATCTATCTTTTGTATATTCCTCAGCAATTTAGTGATTGGCATTATAATGTGTAAGTGCTTTTATATTTGACATCAGTTTGTTTTACTTAGACTAAGCAGGGAAAATCTACACCGTAAAAAAATTGTGTTGTTTCAACTTAAAGTAAGTGTTCGTGCTGCCTTAAAATTTTAAGTTTACTTAAATAGTGAAGTTGTCTTAACTCAGGTTAAAGTTGACAGGACTTGACAATGCAAGTGTAATAGACGCGATCTAAGTTTAGTTAACTTAGATAAGTTGTTGTAATTAAGAATGATGTTGATAGGACTTTATAATTCAAGTGTGATGGACATGGTTTAAGCTTAGTGAACTTAAATATTGAAGTTGACTCTCTCATTCACACACACACACACACACACACATATATGTATATTAGGGTTGCACAACACTGGAATTCGGTATAAATCTATACTGAAATTTTAAAAACGTCCATTTCCCGCTAACATTTGAGCACATTCTTGAACAGCGCTGATTTGCCGGTGTGTTCATGTGCTGAACAGAAATGACTGTGTTGGCTGTGAAGGTCATCAGTTCATCGAACTCACAGCTGTTTACTAAGTGTAACCACAGATACAGGGACACTGGAGCGTTTTAAAGCCACGATTCATCAGCGGATCGCTCATATGTTAGCTTATAGACAAACCAGCTGATCAACGTGACTTTGAAACACTCCAGTGTCCCTGTATTTGTGGTTACACTCAGTAAACCGCTGAACTGCTCAATCGGTGAACTGATGACCTTCACAGCCAATCACAGTCATTTCTGTTGAGCACGGGAACACAACGGCAAATCAGCGCCTTTTAAGAACGTGCTCAGTAGCACTCAAATGTTAGCGGGAAATGGACGTTTTTAAAAACTTCAGTATCGATTGGTACTGAATTCCAGTATCGTGACGACCCTAACATATATATATATATATATATCACAGACTTCAACTAAGTGTAAAAATCTAGATTGTTCTGTGGGTCTCGTCAATCAAATCTGAGCTTTATTTTGTATTTTCTATTGGATTCAGGTCAGGTGATTGGCTGGGCCATTCAACAGCTTGATTTTCTTTCTCTGAAACCATTTGAGAGTTTCCTCGGCTGTGTTTTGGATCATTGTCCTGCTGAAATGTCCACCCTGGTTTCATCTTCATCATCCTGCTAATGTAGATGTTGGACTGAAGCAGCGAATATTAATTTACAATGAGGAAGGGCAGAGGCTTGCTGAAGAACTACTGAGAGATTTCAGCTGCTGTCTGGGCTTTCACTGCCTTTCTACACCTCCCTTTCTTCATGTGTTCAATACTTTTTTCCCTCTGTCATTTCATTTTATTACACATAACTTAATGAGTTAACGAATTTACTTTGTTTTCTTTTCCATATATGTATTTCTTTGGTTGTTACCAACATCTAGTGAAAATTTCAAGTCAACAGCACCTTTAGAAATATGTTTTCTGAGAAAAATGGTGACGTGTTCAATACTTTTACTAATAATTTTACTGTATGCAGCGACACTTTTCCCCACCCTTCATTCATATGCTTGTGATGGAAACCGCAATAATACCCACACATGGAAAATGCCTCCATAACTGCATGACAGTCCCGGCTGACCTTTAACTAACAGGAGGAGAATCAGTGCATGCGTGTATACCAGATGAGCCGGCAGATTATAGATTCGCCACAAGCAAATATTCATGTTTATGTAGTCATACATAACAATCAATGAACTGGCGGGCACACCGAGCAAATTGCAAACATTCATATGGGTTCAGTGGGTGTAATACAGCAGGTAATTTAAGAAAGAATTGAACCGGGATGTAGGTCATGCTTGTTATTGGGAAAATAATTTACAACTACATTGTTTATGGACCGCAGCTGTGGCACGCTGTCGATTTCCACAGACAATACAATACAATTTGTCGCTCTCTTGGTTTAAAAACAAATGAACAGGAAAATTTAACACATTATTAATACATTACTGCATTGACAAAGAGTTATAGACTTTGCAAAATTGTCATTTTGAGGTACAGCAGCCTTAAATACATTTTAAGTATATACTGTAACTGTAAACCCTTTCTCTGTTCATTTATGATGAAATCTATTGAAATCAACAGCCATAGACTGTAAATACGTACACGTTAAATGGTTAGTTCATATGAAGCCACTAAAGGGATAGAAATTGTGAGGAAATATTAGTTTTAAGATAAAATACTGAGCTCCAGTGAAGGACAATGTTGTGCTTTGTTTGGATTCTGTTCAATGAAGAACCGACTGGTTGACTGCAATATTTTAAGCTTTAATATTAAGCTGAACATTTCCATTTTTGGTGAGTTTTTGGTGGCCTGCTTTGTGATTGCAAAACTTCACAATAAATATTTTGAGGTAAAAAATAAATAAATAAACACTTTAGTTTAAGTACCATTTCCCACTATTAACTACTAACTCATTATATTGGCTGATTATTAGTACTTTTATACAGTATGATCTTATTCTATATCACTAATCCTACTCAATTTCTAAACCCAACTATTACCTTAATAACTATTAATATGCCATTATTTAATACTTTATTCAGTTTAAAGTATTTGGTAATATATAATGGGTGGTAATATATAACGGTGTGAATTGTACCTTAGAAATAATGTGTTACTGTAACACTTTACGGTAAGGGTGTATGAACTCACGTTTGAATTATGCATTTATTCATTCATTAGTATCTCTTGAATTATCAGGAACTAACGTGAGTTCAGTGTATTTCATTCATGACATGAGTTGATGGATGTACAACACATTAATTAAGACATTAATCAAGATACATACATCTTTTTTTTTGTTCAACAGTTCATGTTTTGAAAAAAAGGTTATGCTTAGATTTACAGTAGATAGTGGGATTGGTGACTTTAATGTTATGTGGTTTATTAAATTAATTTTTTTACAGATTTATGTGTAGTATAGGTTATGTTTGCTATTTGGTTATGTCCAACATTAAGGGTGAGGTAAAGGGATCAAAAAAACTAAATCATTTATTGATCAAATTATAAATCAAATATAAGGAGGATTGTATGTTTATGGTAAAGTATAAAAGTATACAAATTCATAAATATTTTAAGGATTAAGGTTCATTTATATCCGGCATAACAATACCAAGATTTAATTATTGCAGAAATTAAATCCATATGTCAACACAAAATATACATAAAAAATAATTATAAATAAATACAATTGCACGAATAAACCACACAAAAACAAACATCTACATAAAGCATTTTAATATTTAATTTTAGCGGTAAATATGTAAAAGTTTCAAATGTACACCAGTATCAGTCAAAATGTACAAAAATGTAAATGTTACGTCCTAATACCTACATATAAACCATGAGACCAGGCTGAGCATTGCTGCTGATTTAACGGAGTTGTACTGTTTAAGAAAAAAGCAGATTTTCTAATTTAAAGTCCTTTTGTGTTCACATTTTGTGCAAACGCTTGACATTTCGAGTTCATGTTCATGTCATTTAATAATACCAGCCTCATTAAACATACTGTTTATTAGTATTTTGAAGAACCAGCTCACCACTTCAGTTGAGGGGCCACACACACACACATGATAAGCTACACTTAAAAAAGAAAAAAAAAGATTTTCTTACTTTTTCAAAAATAATATGTCAAAATAATGTGAGTTTTTCCTTAAGACATGCAAAATAGTCTTCCAACGGGGTAAGCAAAAATAATCTTAGTTTTTGCTTTGAAATAGGATTATATTGCTTACTCCACTGGCAGATTATTTGCCTGTTTTAAGAATGCAGATGAATTGCAAACCAATGTAGAGTTTGTCAAGAGAATGCAGAAGATCGGTGCATGAATGCAAAGGTCCTCTGGGAGATGCAATATTTTTGCAAGACGATGCAAGAGATTGTCATTTCATATGGTCTTACATGAAAAAAGAACTGCTTTAAGATACTTTAAGATCTCTTTATGGGTTTATAATGACATAAGGGGCAAGTAAACAATGACAGGACATTCATTTTTCAGATAAGCCATCATTTAGACGACAACAAAATACACCTTTAAATCATTGAATAAAGATAAAGTCATGAAAGAGACATGGTGTTAGACATCCAGCGAACCAGTTTGACCTCAGCACACAGAACGCATCGTAAACAGTGAAATACTGCCAACCGGAATCAGCGTCTCTATCCCTGTCCTTATGCTGTATATCTCTATATAAGCAGTGATCCCTCACTGGATCTCAAAGTGAGGGATTTGCCACAGAGCAGAGACAGATGTGCCATGCCCCGTCCTCTCTTACCACAGTCTATTTGTTTAGCAGGATTACAGCCTGTCATCTCCGGGGACCGAGGCTCTCTTAAAGGGCCGATGCACCCAAAGGACCCATTCACATAACCAGTTTGTCCCCGAATGGACTCCCACCGCACTTTACCTGGCGGGACAGCAATTCTCTCCCAGCCAGGGATGTTTTTCCCAAACAACAACGTAACTCATGGCTAAACTACAATGGTATATGATGCATTGTTTGGGAATTTAACAATGTTGTGACAAGCATTTCCCAAAACCATAGTTGCAGATCTATTTAAACCACTTAAGTTAAAATGTAAAACATCTGTAATGACGCTCTTAATATAATATAAAAATATATTTAAAAAAAATTATTAATGTTGTTTTAATACTTAGGTAAACGGCACATAGAGGGCCTATGTTTCTTCTACAAACATTATTGAGAATATTGTAAAACATAAAACTACTTACAACAGCTAACATGTAGGCTAATCTCATTTATAAATCAAATATGATAAAAAAAATCATTAAATTATTGTAATTTATTTGGTGCATATATCTACATTTACATTCAGAAATTATTCATTCATTCATTCATTTTAGCTTAGTCTCTATTTCAGAGGTCGCCACAGCGTAATGAACCGCCAACTATTCCAGCATATGTTTTACGTAGTGGATGCCCTTCCAGCCACAACCCAGTACTGGGAAACACCTATAAACACTCATTCACAAACACGCATGCACTAAGGCCAATTTAGTTAATTTAGTTAGTTTAGTTAATAATCCAATTCACCTATAGAGCATATCTTTGGACTGTGGGGGAAACTGGAGCACCCTGAGGAAACCCACGTGAACATACAAACTCCATATAGAAATGCCAACTGACCCAGTCGGGACTCGAACCAGCAACCTTCTTGCTGTCAGGTGACAGTGCTAACCACTGAGCCACCATGCCGCCCTTCAGAAATTATTATTACTAGTATTATTTGTAAGTAGGCTATTGTTTTATTATTATTATTATTATTATTATTATTATTATTTTAAAGATCTACTTTTACAACTTTCACACACTCAAATGAAAATAGAAGATGTTAAACTTTCGGCACCGCCTTATACTTCAGATCCATTAAACATTCCGCTGAACCAAAATAATCTACAGTGCTTCAAAATCATAGAACAGGAAGAGCTAGATAAACTTATAAATGCTTCTAAACCAGCTACATGTATGTTAGACCCAATTCCAACTAAATTACTGAAAGAATTGCTACCTGTAATAGGAGAACCTCTTCTTAACCTCATCAACTCTTCTCTATCTTTAGGCCATGTTCCAAATCCTTTCAAGCTAGCTGTTATTAAGCCTATTATTAAGAAACCACAACTGGACCCCAGCAACTTAGCTAATTATAGGCCTATTTCAAATCTTCCATTTATGTCTAAAATACTAGAAAAAGTTGTTTCTGCCCAATTATGCTCCTTTCTGCAGATGAACAATGTTTTTGAAGTGTTTCAGTCAGGTTTCAGGCCTCATCACAGTACAGAAACCGCATTAGTGAAAATAACCAACGATTTACTCTTAGCTGCTGACCAAGGGTGCATCTCGTTATTAGTTTTACTTGATCTCAGTGCTGCATTTGACACCATCGACCACAATATCCTCATAGATCGCTTAAATTCTACAGGTGTCCGGGGACAGGCTCTACAATGGTTTAAGTCATACTTAACTGACCGTTACCAGTTTGTAAATATAAATGGACAGCTTTCTCAGGTCAGGCCAGTACAGTATGGGGTGCCTCAAGGATCAGTTTTAGGCCCTTTGCTGTTTACAATATACATGCTACCCCTGGGAGACATTATAAGAACACACGGGATCAGCTTTCCCTGCTATGCAGATGATACTCAATTATATATTTCAACAAAACCTGATGAGACATCTGAACTGTCTAAGCTAACTGAATGTATTAAAGATGTTAAAGACTGGATGACCAACAATTTCCTTCTCTTAAATTTAGACAAAACAGAAATATTACTTATTGGGCCTAAATCCTGTACGCAGCAGATCTCACAACTCGACCTGCAATTAGAGGGACACAAAGTTAGCTTTAGCTCTACTGTAAAAGATCTGGGTGTTATACTAGACAGCAATTTAACCTTTGAAAATCATATCTCCCATGTCACAAAAACAGCCTTCTTTCATCTGAGAAATATCGCTAAGTTACGAAGTATGCTATCCATCTCAGATGCAGAAAAACTAGTTCATGCTTTCATGACTTCTAGGCTGGATTACTGTAATGCTCTGTTCGCTGGTTGCCCAGCATCCTCTATTAATAAACGTCAGCTAGTACAAAATGGAGCTGCCAGAGTTCTTAACAGGTCTAGGAAATATGATCATATCACCCCAATTTTATCTTCCTTACACTGGCTGCCTGTTAAGTTCCGTATTGATTATAAAATATTGCTTCTTACCTATAAAGCTTTAAATAATTTAGCACCTGTTTATCTAACCGACCTTCTGTCTCGCTACAATCCAACCCGCTCTTTAAGATCTCAAAACTCAGGGCTGCTGGTAGTACCTAGAATAGCAAAGTCGAGTAAAGGTGGTCGAGCCTTTTCATTTATGGCTCCTAAACTCTGGAATAGCCTTCCTGATAATGTTCGAGGCTCAGACACACTCTCTCAGTTCAAAACTAGATTAAAGACCTATCTTTTTAGTAAAGCATACACTCAATGCATTGCATAACGGTATGATGCATGAATCTGCTCCACGCAGGTTTTTGCATCTCGTTTATATACACTATGAACAGCAGCTATGCTAATTATTATCTTTATTCTCTATTTCCACCTGGGGATACTCATCCCGAGGCCCCCAGAGACTATGCAGTGCCACTAATGCAATCCAAGACCTGTGAAGAGATGACCCCAAGGTTTCCATAATCCCAGACCGGGCCGTATCCTGAGGAGCTGCTGTGGTGGTCATGGAGGAGTGGAGAGAAAAGGACTGATTCCTGTGAGACCCCAGTGAAAGACGAGTCTTCTCTGACGTCCAGCGTTCACCAGCCTCCGGCGCCTAGACTGCAGCTCTGCACAAGACGTTTGGCCATAGGAGAAATGGTCGTGCCCAACTGAGCCTGGTTTCTCTCGAGGTTTTTTTTTCCTTCACTTTCGCAAATTGGTGAAGTTCGTTCCTCGCCGCTGTCGCCACTGGCTTGCATGGTTCGGGACCTGTAGAGCTGCGCATCGATGGATTTGCACTTCAGTGTTTGGACTCTCAGCAGTGAAAATTAAACCACACTGAACTGAACTGAACTTAAACTCTAAAAACTGAACGGACACCATTCCAATTCACTATAATCTTCTATGTGAAGCTGCTTTGACACAATCTACATTGTAAAAGCGCTATAGAAATAAAGATGAATTGAATTGAATTGAATTGAATCAAATACTCAGCACTAAAACCACACGTCATACTGTCAATTACAGTTTCCGTATTTTGTGGTTCACAAGTGTTTTCCGTTTATTTACGGTTGTGAATTGCATTATGGGAGCTTGATCTCTGCTCTTTTGATGCTGAAAATTCAACTCTGCAAATTAACAAAGTGACTTTTATTAACATTTTAGTAGTTTGTAATAATATAATGTATAAGAAATAACAAATAGAGAAACAAGTCTGTAAAATAACAGAAATGTACTGGCAGTTTATTACAAGGTTTTTGTACCATAATATACAACACCAACCCAGACAATATATCACTTTCAATTATTAAAAATGTTCATAAAAGTCACTTTTCCCAACATTTTTAGCTTAAAAGTTGTCAGAAGATCAAGATCTCATAATGCAATTCAAAAGCATAAATAAACAGGGGGAAAAAAACAAAAAACAAAAACATGAATTATAAGATACATTTTTTTAAATAATATAAAATAAAACCATTACCAAACTTTAGAGATGTAACTGAAATTTCAGCTTGCAAATCATATGAAGTCACCTATAGCTTTCGTCACGAGGCAAGGCTGTGTTCAAAATGGCATAAACCATCTCGAAGTGCACTATGAAGGAAGCGCAATTGTCAATCTGTAGATCATTTAAACTGAACTGTAAAACTACTTTGAAAGCAAATGACATTAAATGTGAGGGAGACAACTTTAAGCTTTTATTTTTAAATCATTCGAAGTGCACTGCACTGCAAAAAAAAAAAAAAAAGCCTTTCTTACTTGTCTTGATTCCAAATATCTAAAAATCGAAAAGCATTTTCTAGACAAGTAAATACTGTCTACATTGTCTTGTTTTCAGAAATTTTTCAGAGTTTTTTTCTTAAAACAAGCAAAATAATCTGCCAATGGGGTAAGCAAAATATACTTATTTCAAAGCGATAAGATTATTTTTCTTACCCCTTGGCAGATTATTTTGCTTGTTTAAAAAAAAAAAAAAAAAACTAAATTTTTACATATTTCTGAAAACAAGATTCTATTTTTTAATTGTCTAGAAAATGCTTCTTGATTTAAATTTTTTTTTAGATATTTATACTAGAAACAAGACAAAAACTTGTTTTGCAGTGTGGATGGTGAAGTGTTAGAATGTAATAGAGCATAGGAGGGATAACTCGGAATATAACACAGCCAGGAACTCTGCTTCTAGCTACAGAAGATGTGTAGTTCCAACCATCCATCCAAGATTTTAATGCTGTTTGCGAATGTTCGTTGGAACGATGGATTCAGGAAACACCAACTATTTTTGTAAAGACAGAACTTGCGCCCTTGTTTGGCTAACTATGGTTTTGGGAAACTCACCCCTGAGTGTTTTTCAACAGGTCTGAATGGGAAATGGATGTTGATTTGATCCAGAGCGTGCGATGACACCTTTGACACAGTCCGCATGGGCTCTGTGATAAATATTTAAAGAGCGAGAGAAAGAAATGTTTGATTGGAAAGAGAGAGAATTATGTGGGAAAACAGAGTGGGTGTGTGAGGAGGAAAGATGGAAGGCAAATGGCAGTCGACACGCTGCGCTGATTAGATATTCCTTTTGAAGGTAGGTGTGGTGTCAGGTTTGCTTTGAGAGGCTTTTCTGAGCTTGATGTTTCTGGGGTAACAAAGATGTGTCGAAGAAGCATTCGCTGATCTGAAGACTTTGTTACTCGCTTTCCTGTGGCACTTTGCATGCAGCTGGCTGCTAATTTATTAAGCGTTGATGTTTGGCATCTTGTGGGCAGACATGTTTGACTAACGTTATCTGCCGTGGAGGGTTCACGACATCTTTATTTTCACACAACGTGCACGATTTTGATGTGCTGCGGAGATTATGCATGAACAACAGTTTAAAAAAATATAAATGTTCAATGGCAGTGGGTAGCACGTTCGCCTCACAGCAAGAAGGTCGATGGTTCGAGCCTCGGCTGGATCAGTTGGCGTTTCTGTGTGGAGTTTGCATGTTCTCCCTGTGGGTTTTCTCCGGGTGCTCCGGTTTCCCCCACAAGTCCAAAAACATGTGGTATAGGTGAATTGGGTAGGCTAAATTGTCCGTAGTGTATGTATGTGAATGAGTGTGTATGGATGTTTCCCAGTGATGGGTTGCAGCTAGAAGGGCATCCGCTGTGTAAAACATATCCTGGATAAGTTGGCGGTTCATTCCGCTGTGGTGACCCCAGATTAATAAAGGGACTAAGCCGAAAAGAAAATGAATGAATGAATGAATGTTCAATGGAAACTTTTATTTTTCAACTTTTCAACAAGCACTTTGAAGGAATAGTTGAAAATGCCTAAAATGGGAATTCTTTGATTATTTACTTACCTGTATCCTTATATTCTCCTTTAAAACACAACAGGAGAATTTTTCTGTTTTATTGTGGACATATCTTTCAAACTGCAATAATGAAAACCATACATTTACACTATAAAATTGGCCAGTGGTACATTATTTTACAGTCCTTAACCCATAGTTATCTTACAAACTTTTATGATTTTTTTTCTTAGATAAGAACATTGTAAGTACATGTAGTATAAATTAAGTGCAATCAACAGGCCTCTATTGCACATCTCCAGACATTATAGCTTTGTGACACACAGATCCAGATTTAAATGTTTGTTTTCTATTATTGGAATGTCCTAAATGCCAATATAAAAACAACTTTTCCAGCAATCATCAGTTGCTTATCCTGGGCCAGATTGCAAGACCAGCAGTCTCAACAGGCCATCCCAGACGTCCCTCACTTCCTCCAGCACTGTCAAGTGAATCACACAGGCATTTCCAGGCAAGCCAGAAGACATAATCTTTAGAGAAAGTCACAGGTCTTCCCTGGGGCCTCCTGTCGTTGGGACAAGCCCAGAACACCTCTCCAGGTAGGTGTCCAGGAGGAAGCTAATTTCTTCCGCTTGATAGATAAAGTCTTCTTTATTTATATATGACTTTTATAATGTAGCCCCAACCAACCAAGCCAGAGGTGACAGTAACAAGGAACCAAAACTCCACCAATTGATGGAAGTGGCAAACAAACCTTGAGAGAAACCAGGCTCAGTCGAGGTGACCAGTTCTCCTCTGGTCAAATGTAAAGGGGCAAAGCTGCAGTCTAAGACATTGGTTGACTTGTGAATGATGAGCATTGCATCATGCAGAAGTTGCAGGTCCAAGTAGGGTTATCACTTCAGATTAGCCAAAGGGATAATTGCAGAGATTGGTCTGTCACTGGGGTATTTGCTGGAATCAGACTGGCGGACTTGACTCATCAATGACCACGACAACCATCTGCCGGATCCAAGATTATGTGAACCTTGGGATTAAACCTTGTATCTGAGATCTTGTCCTTTCGTTCATGACCCAAACCTCACACCGATAGGTGAGAGCATTAACATGGATTGATTAGTAAATCAAAACACCTAGCAATCCAGAGATGACAATAGCGAGGAACAAAAACTCCACCAATTGACGAAAGTGGCGAACAAACCTTGGGAGAAACCAGGCTCAGTTGAAGTGACCAGTTCTCCTCTGGTCAAATGTAAAAAGTCAAAGCTGCATTCAAAGACATTGGTTGGCTTGAGAATGATGAGCATTCATCATTTAGAAGTTGCAGGTCCAAGTAGGGTCATCACTTCAGGCTAGCCAAAGGGATCATTGAAGAGATTGGTCTGTCACTGGGGTCTTTGCAGGAATCAGTCTTGCGCTCTTGACTCATCAATGACCATGGCAACCATCTGCCGGATCCAAGATTATGTAAACATTGGGATTAAACCTTGTATCCGAGATCTTGTCCTTTCAGTCATGACCCAAACCTCATGACCATAGGTGAGAGTAGGAAAAAGAATTGAATGGCAAATCGAGAGCTTTGCCTTTTGGCTCAGCTCCTTCACCAAAACTGACAAAGACTGTCCCTGTCCACACTATGTAGGTCCAGGCCAGATGAACCAAACAGAACAACATCATCTACAAATAGCAAAGATGATATCCTGTGGTCCCTGAGCCAGACCCCCTCCAGCCCGAGGCTGCACCTAGAAATTCTGTCCAGAAAAATAAATGAACAGATCCAGTGACAAAGGCCATCCGTGTGGAGAACAACATACTGCCAGATATGTGAACCAAGCTCTTGCTCCGACCTGACCCCATACTCCCAGAGCACCCCACAGAGAATGAAACGAGGGACACGGATGAATGCATTCTCCTGGTCCCTTTTTTTTTCTTTTTTTTTTCCTTCAGATCATATTCTTTAGTAAAACATTAAAGAAGAATTTTAGCTTAAACTGAAGTCCTTGGCGATTCATAAAACGTCAATGGCAACCAGCAATTTGAGAGTCAATAAAACATATGCAGACAAAACTAAATTAATACATGTTTCTTGATGACACTTTGATGTCTTCAATGTCAAGAACAATCAAAACAATAAAGAACGTGCAAGAAACTGAACATTATCCGTTATTTCCTTTCATTCACAGCCTCTGCAACCAGTCCAACCAACATTTCTTACTATTAGCATACGTTGGAACTATCTATCTATCTAATGTTATCTTCACTTCCGACCTTTTCTCCCTTGTGACTATTTCTCCCAATTGTGAGCTTGTAGGCTGCTGCAATTCTAACTGTTTATATTGATGCACTTTAAACTAGCATTTACTAGTAATCCATAACATGAGTAAAGGAAAAGATAATAAAAATAACAATAAAAAACCCTTTATAAAGTTACGAGAGGGATTACAATCCACAAAGAAGTGTAGATTTGTCAGGTGCTTTCGCAAACAAAAACATCTTCGCTAACTGCTGCAATCTAATGTGAGTGACAGGTTTGCTGGAGGAGAGGGATTATTGCTTTTATCTGTAGGATAGAAGAAAACTGTCATGCAGGGAGGAAAAAATACAAAAAGGGAATGAAATGAAGACAGATTTCAGATTCCAGGATCCATATAAGTAACTTGTACAGCATGTGTCACTCACATTAGTTTCTATTTATAGTCTCCATAAAGTAATTTCCACCAAAACATAGCCCCAATCCTAATAGATTAATTAAATTTACATAAATCGCATGCTGTAAAATTAAGGTTTAAAAAATATGTCGAATTAGCTCAGTTTAATTAACCAAAGTGACCAAGCAGCAAAAATCCATTTATCCATTAAGTCAACGTGAAAGGACTTCTAGTCAACGTTCCAACTTCTAGTCTTTGCACTTCATTGTCTGTGTTTGGAGTGTGTAAACGGCGCTGCTCTAGATTTCATTTGGGGAGTGAACTGACCGCATAACCATCTGCTGTTGTGCATTTCATTGCTTGTTTTGGCCAATCTGCATGCACAATGCTTTGAGATCACATGAAGTCTCTCATAATAAACTGCATCTTCATATCCCATAACACCCATAATTTTCTATAATGTGCCTGCGGTTAGAGTCGTATTTGTCTCCATGCTTGCCTATTAGATTGCATGTATGTCGATATGCCTTGAAGCAATGATTACTTTGCAGTCTATATGCAAAGTAAGTTTGGATGCAAAACTGGAAGTTTGGATGCAAAACTAAATCAATGGATGCAAAATGTATTTGTGGCTTTTTAGCTAACAACTTTTTTTTTATGCAATTCTGAGGGGAAAAAAAGGAAGATATGCAAGCTACTGTACATTCTGGTGTAAAATCTGGGGTTTTGTTTAGAAATGTGCATACACAACTTCCTGTGCAAAGGTTGTGATCTATAAAAACTTGATGGTAGAACGTGCACAGCTGTAAGTAAACTAAGTAAGCATATTTAACTTAAATATTGACTTAATTGAACCACTCTAAATCACCATATGAGCCATAATCTGACACGGTGGCCTCACAGCAAGAAGGTCGCTGGTTTGAGTCCCGGCTAGGTCAGTTGGCATTTTTGTGTGGATTTTGCATGTTCTCCCCTTGTTCGTGTGGGTTTCCTCCGGGTGCTCCGGTTTCCCCCACAAGTCCAAAGACATGCGCTATAGGTGAACTGAATAAACCAAATTGACCGTAGTGTATGTGTGTATGTGAGAGTGTATGGGTGTTTCCCAGAACTGGTTTGCTACTGGAAGGGCATCCGCTGTGTAAAACATATGCTGGATAAGTTGGCGGTTCATTCCGCTATGGCGACCCCTGATGAATAAAGGGACTAAGCCGAACGAAAATGAATGAATGAATGAATGAATGAATGAATGAATGAGCCATAATCCATAATAAACTAATTAAAATATATTCTGGCATCCACTTTTAGGAAGGTTTACGCATTAAACGCATGATTTTATTAATCAGACCACTGGATAATTTTTGCCTCACTATTAATATTTTACATCTTGCAAATCGGTTGATATCTCACAATTTGTTTACAGTTTGCATTATGACTTTTTTTCTCTGAATTTTGCATTTACTGATTGTGATTTAAATTTTATATCTCACAAGTATGCCTTATCTCTCAGAATTCTGCATTTGTGTTTCATAATTTAACCATAAATGTCATTTGTGTCTCATAATTTAACCATAAATGTCATTTGTGTCTCATAATTTACTGTGTCTCATAATTTAATATGTAATTTGTACATATTTTGTGAATTTTGTACACTCAATTGTGAATTTGTAGGCTATTTAATGTCTGCACTTTTATCTTAGAATTCACACAGTGGTCTATATCTTGCCATTTTCATTTTATAAATTCATTCATTCATTCATTCATTTTCTTTTCGGCTTAGTCGCTTTATTAATCAGGGGTTGTCACAGCGGAATGAACCGCCAACTTATCCAGTATATGTTTCACGCAGCGGATGCCCTTCCAGCTGCAACTCATCACTGGGAAACAACCACACACTCATTCACACACATACACTACGGACAATTTAGCTTTCCCAATTCACCTATAGCGCATGTTTTTGTACTGTGGGGAAACCGAAGCACCCGGAGAAACCCATGCAAACACGGGGAGAACATGCAAACTCCACACAGAAATGCCAACTGATCCAGCCGAGGCTCGAACCAGCGACCTGCTTGCTGTGAGGTGACAACGCTACCCATTGCGCCGCCCATTTTATAAATATGTATTATAATATTATTTATTAATTAATTATTTATTATTTAATTATGCCACATTTCTTCTTGATTTTCTCAGAATTGCATGATTTAAACATGCAACTGCGAGTTTATCATTTGAAATCATAACATATTTAACTTGAATATTGCCTGAACCACTTTAAATCATCATATAAGCCATAATAATTAATAAATATATTAAATATATATTCTGGTGTGCGTTTACTTTTAGGAAGGTTTCTACGCAGATTTTATCAATCAGACCCTTGGACTCTTTTTGCCTCACTATTAAGAGTTTACCTCTCGCAAATCGGTTTATATCTCACAATTTGGAGTTTTACATTTCTATAATTTCAAGTTTACATATCACAATTCTTGAAATTCTGAGTTTAAATTCACAATTCTGTTTATATCTTGTACTTTTGATATTTTGTCTCTTTATTTTGCATGTACACATCATGGTTACATCTCACAAGTGTGCCTTTTTTCCTCAGAATTCTGGATTTATATGCCACAATTCACCCTTCTTTTTAAAGGCTTTTTTAGGCTACGTTGCATTTCTGCACTGTTATCTTAGAATCCTGAGTTCCCACAGTAATATACTGTATATGTTGCCATTTTAATTTTATTAATATTCATTATAATATTATTTATTACCTATAAATTATATTAGAATTAAATTATTCATTATTATTTTATTATACCACATTTATTCTTAATTTTCCCAGAATTGCATGATTTAAACATGCAACTGTGAGTTTATCATTTGAAATTGTAACATACAAACTCAGAATTCTAAAAGTAAGAGTTTTGTTATCTTATTTTATGAGTTGAAATTGCATGATAAAAACAAATCCAAATTCTGAGAAAATCCTTTGCAAGAAAAAATATTATAAGATCTCTGAATTGCA
Source organism: Danio jaintianensis (assembly GCA_903798115.1). Taxonomy (NCBI): domain Eukaryota; kingdom Metazoa; phylum Chordata; class Actinopteri; order Cypriniformes; family Danionidae; genus Danio; species Danio jaintianensis. Next base: position 23,583,010 of record CAIGQV010016645.1, on the reverse strand, counting down.
GGACAAAATCACCTACCAATTACCTTTTTAATCCATGCCGGAAACAAGCTGCAGTAGTTTACTGTATGAGTCATTGTGTGTTTTACAGAGTGTGTTTTTATATAAATCACTGCTTTTGGTGTAAGTACCAGTAATCAGTGCGGGTGGGTGAATGCAAATGCTTCATATATTTTCCGACTGGATCACCTGAGGCAGTGGAGTAGGTCATGCGTGTATATTCTCTCTCCTCCTGATGCACACACTCGCACATCCTCCCCAACTGAAAGACGAATTGTAAATGTCAGTACGGTGAGTTGACGAAGCCTCAAGCTTTCCACCAAATGATTTCAGTTTTGAAACCTTACAGAAATAGCCTATTTGTGAAATCGGATAAGATAAATTATATCAAATTAGCCAGCACTTTTACCAATCTGTCCACATTATACAGCTGAAGAGCAAAAATGTGATATTCCAACCAGTGCATCAGAGGTAGTTATCATATAAAGCTGACTGCAAGCGAGTTGCTTTCGTAATGTCCTGCGATTTACAAATAAAACACATTAGGAAAACCAAAAACATAACTAAACAAAACATGTGAGTCCATTACTATTGGTGCCCTTCCAGCTGCAACCCATCACTGGGAAACACCCATACACTCTCATTCACACACATACACTACGGGCAATTTAGCTTACCCAATTCACCTATAGCGCATGTCTTTGGACTTGTGGGGGAAACCGGAGCACCCGGAGGAAACCCACACGAGCACGGGGAGTGCAGAAAATACAATTTTGTGAAAAAAATTATGTTTTACTTTCTTGTAAAATAGACAGAAATTATTAAATGAACATGTTAATAAAATAATTCTTAATCACACAATTAGAAGGTACCCTGCTGAAAAAAAAAAAAAAGCTTAAACCAGCCTAAGCTGCTTGGCTGGTTTTAGCTGGTCGCCCAGTCTGGTTTTAGATGGGTTTTGGCCATTTCCAGGCTGGTTTCAGCCATTTCCAGCCTGGTCTTAGCTGGTCAGGCTGGGAGATGACCAACCAAAACCAGCTATGTCCAGCTTAAACCAGGCTGGTCAAGCTGGTTTTAGCTGGTCATTTAGCTGGTTTTAGCTGGTAAATAATTTACTGTTCACATAAAAGTTGTCATTGATTGAGATTCAAAATTGTATTCTATTCAAAGTCCCTACTTTGTTTAGCATTTATTAACGATACTGTTAAATTCACCATATATTATTATATGTTATTACACAGCTCTCTGGAATACTTGTTTCTGATTAGTCAATCATGACTTTCCAAAGTATGTTGTTACCAGAAAACAACCACAGAAACTAATAACACAGGCTCATCTGGGTAACACAAATCATTTTTCCACCCGCTAGTGAGTATATAATGTATAATATAATACATGATGAGTGTATAATACATATATGATTTCTGTTACGCCGATGTTCTTCTGACTGAATAATATGTATGTTAGTTCAGACGGGTATTTTTGCTGTTAAGCCTTTCGGGCTTTACTGTATTCTGCAAGAACAACTGCCTAGATGTTCATTATTTATGAATTGCCATACAAATAAAAGTTCATCTGTTAACAATAGGTCATGCTGGCATTGATAAATATTGTAACAAATGTATTGCTCATTGTTAATGCCAGCTAATGGATTAATAAAATTAAATATTCAGATATTGTAACGTGAACTCTTTAATATTCTTTACTGAATTCTGTAATATGAGCAGTCATGAAAATACTTTTAACTAGGGATGTCCCGATCAGGTTTTTTTGCCCTTGAGTCCTAGTTATTTGATTGAGTATCTGCCGATACCGAAACCCGATCCGATACTTCTATAATACACAAAAAAGAATAAAGAAAAGCGAAGAAACAGATCCAGGATGTTCTTTATTTTCTATTTAATTCACCTTATTTTAACATTCAACAACTCTGTTAACAAACACAGCACTTCTGTGAGGCAGCTTGAACAATCAAGTAATAAATAACATATATTCTTCACTTTTGGACTTTAGTGCAACCGTAAATATAAAAAAAATCTAATATAAAAACAAATAGCACCTCAACTTAAAATATCCGGCAGGCAATCCCAAGTTTCCATATCTCACAGTTTGCTATGGCAATGTTGTCGTCATCAACTTTACAATACCTCCAGACCGCAGACATACTCGCGCTTTCTGCTTCAAGCTGCTTCCGTGTTCTACTTTGCCGGCATTTAACCAATAGCATCTCTGCAACAAAGTGATGTCATGCCGCACGTGTTGCTGTTTCTGTGTGAAGTCAAGAAAGAGGTCTAACTCTGTGCCACCACATAACTATAGATGTTTTATTTATATATATATTCGAGTCCTGATCGGGAGGTAACGTTATACCAGACAAACATTATAATCCAGTCCTCGTCGTCTCTGACTCCGTAACCTTCCAGTGCCATGATCTCCAAACCTACACATGTGAGGTGAGCACCAACAATCCCCCAGTTTCCCGCTCTGAACGGGCCCTTTTGCTGTTTGCGTGCATGCATGTTTGTTTGTTTAAGTTCTTCCCCTTGTAAAAAGCCCACGCATCTCCGTTGTGTACAGTATGTCGTTGCTCATGCCAGCTGCTCTCCGAGAGCCACAGGAGTTCCCTTAGTTTCCATGTTTTAATTAGCCTCAGTGGGTCAGCACACATTTAAGTGCTACAGCTCACTCACACCTACATGTGCGCACACATGCACTTTTCTTCTCACCGAAATCAGCTATAACTCGGCTTTATATGGAGTCCAGCAGGCTGTCTATTTCCATGCTTTAATGAATTAAGGTCAGGGGAACAGTAAAAGGGAAATAATGATCAAATGTGACTTCCTCATCTCCAGTGTGTGCATTTTTTTTAGGTTTATTGAAAACGAGGGTCCAGGAAAAGGTGACATTATAGTGTCTATTTTTAATGGTGAGCGCGTGCCTTACTTTTCTGAACATCGCTAGATTTCAAACATCAGCAAAACACCTCGTCTGCATCCAAAACCACACATAAAGTCTGTTAGAGAACATGCAAATTAGCACTTTTTGATGTGTGTGTGCATGAAAGGGTTTATTGAAATTTTTTTCTAGAAAGTAATCAACTGGACAGTGTTTATCTACAGTAGCTGTGCATAGTCAGACCAGTTCTCATTGGCCAAGGGACAGTTTGACTGACAGGTTAAGCAACCAATCACAGCATAAATAGTTCAACATTATATTTAGGAGCTCTGAAAATGTAAAATTGGTGTTCATAAAATTGCAGATCTGTGGTGTTTATTGCATAAACTGCACATACTTGAAGGAAAATAAGTAATGCAATAAATAATCCATCTATTTCTTATGCCCCATGACACTTAGTGTGAATTGTGGGAGAAACTTCAATTAAACTGGAGGTTTGCTGTATGAATTCTAAAAATAAGCATTTTAAGACATGTTTATATTCATTTTTAGGCAACACAATACCATGATTGATTAAATTATTGATTTAAAAGAGCTTAGAAATCAAACATTTGGTCAGGTTGGGTGGATAGATTTGCTCTAAAATTGAAATCAGAACATTATAAAACAGCAAAGATTTTACTCAAACCCAAACATAGTAAATACAGAGAAACTTCAAGTGAAATTTCAAGTAATCTCAATTTTTTTCCAGAGCTCTATCTATAGTTTCAGTTTCTATTTTAAACTGAGGATTATAGACTATTAATGCCTGCAAATATAGACCATTGATTCCTTACTTGCAAGTGAAGATGCTGAAGGTGCTAGTTTGAAGTCTCCTTTTGATGGATAGATGGATGGATGGATGGATGGATGGATGGAACAAAACTTTACCTTAAAATACTCCCAAAACGATGTGAAGCATCACTGCCTTTGTTGTTTCTGGTAAATCCAACACTGTGCTGTTTGGGAATGTCTGAATCGAAGGCATGTCTGTGTTCAGATCCATACACTGCAAAAAAAATGAATAAAACACATAAATCGTTTCGCCTATAAATATTTTCATCACCCCCCCAGTAAATAGATCTAAACAAGATACATTTCACATGAAGCAAATAAATCTTGAATTAAGCTTTTCTTTCCCCGTTGGCACAAACAAACTTGTTAAATTTATGCTTCAGAATGCCAATGAAGTACGAAATGTAAACTTACTTCAATCAAGCTGGAGAGAACTAGCATCAGCCTTCATCTCAAGGGCAGTTGGTGAATAATCATCGTAAGTAGATAATTACACCGGTTTCTTCTTCCGAGACCTAAAACATGCACACAATCCAAAGCATCAGCAACAACCTGGAAAATGCTTACCAACCACCCAGAAAATCATACAACTATACAGTATACATAGCAATCGACTTACTTTTTTTTCTGTCTGGGAGACTGTATGGCCTTAAAACTTCAAACTACAAGATTTCTGGGTAGGCTTTATCTCATGCCAAGCTCCTTTCTTTTACTTTTTTCCCAAGTTTTGTTATCTTTTTTGCTCATTAAAAACACAGAACGTCCTGAGCCAATCAACCTGGAAGGGTAAATAAAGCAAATTAAACCGCTCATTAAAGCAAATGTCTAATTAGCCCATCACATGGCAGCAATGTGATACATTTAGGCATGTGGACGTGCATGGTCAAGATCTGCTTAAGTTCATGTTGAACATCAGAATAGGGTACAAAAGTGATTTAAGTGATGCCAGAAAGGCTGGTCTGAGTATTTCAGAGATTGTTGATCTACTAGGATTTTTACACGCATGGTTTTAGAGAATGGCCCCCAAAAAAGAAAACACCTGCACTGTAAAAAAACTGCAGGGTTTCCACACAATTAATTTATGTTGTCTCAACACAAATCGATTAAGTGAACTTAACAAATTTGAGAAGTTTTTTAAGAACATTTTAAATAAGTAGTTTGAACAAGCAACAACAATATTTTTGTGTGTAAGCAACAATTCTGTAAGCAAAATTGCATTATTGAATGCCTTATTAATGACCAGACTGGTTTGAGTTGAGAAAAGCAACAGTAAGACCCAATCCCAATTCTATTTTTGTACCCCTACTCCTTTCCCTTTGCCCTTGAAACAGAGTGTGAATGGCGAAGGGCTTTAAATTTATCCCTAAGAAATGGGACAGCACTACAACACCAGCACACTTCATATGTCGTCGTGAGCTCTTACTTCATATGAGATCAACAACGGTGACTGCTGTAGTTATTCCAGTTGTGTTTTTTTTTGTATTTAGCTTCAGGAAATCTCAAAAGGCAACGATATCATGTTATCATAATGATATAATGTGGTAATAATCTCGTAACTGTACTGTGCATTTACACCGTGGCCATATTCATCTATGTAAAAGAAATCAACATTATTATACCAGACACTGTCAAAAGGTCATTTCCAGTCACTAGACTTTTCTGACAGGGTATTTGAATGACAGATGTGAAAGTATGTTGTGGGACTACTATACAGGCGTTATTACTATGGATTACAGATATTAAAATTTTGCGGTTTTTTTATGTATTTTTTTTAAAGCAGGATCGTAAAACATAAACACCGTTATGAATGTAATAAAACATGCTTGTTTGATGTAAAAATTCTTAATGTCAAAAAATACTAATTTCTGCATCCCCTGACTCGTGTGTGCAGCCATTGCCATTGTAGCTAGTGTATTCAGGGAAATTTCCGTACCCCTTGGTTTCAAGTGTGGTCCTGGAAAATCTCAAGGGCTAAGTTTTTAAGGGCTATCTAGCCCTTTCGCTTAGCCCTATGCCTTCAAGCTAAAGAGAATTAGGACACCCTTCACGTGAACCTGCAAAACAAGGGGTAGGGGAAGGTCTAAGGGGTAGAATTGGGCCTAACAAAGATAACCACTTGATACAACCAAGGTCTGCAGAAAAACATTTCTGAAGATAAAACACATCAAAATCTTGAAGCAGATGAGCAACAGCAGCAGAAAAGAGCATAGATAGCGCAAATCCTGTCAGCTAAGAACAACAGACTGAAGCTACAGATCATATGCGTTCAACAAAATTGGACATTAGAAGAATGAAGACCTGACCTGATGAGTGTTGATGTGTACTGCAACAGTTGGGTCAGAATTTGGGGAGAAAAAGATAGAAAAAAAAGACATAAAAAACTGGATCCATTCTACCCAGTATCAATTGGTACATGCTCTTGCAACTAAGCAGCGCTTAAATGCCACAGGCTGGGTGCCTTATTTCCACTGTGGGCCCATTTTGTGATGGTTGCCTCCAGGAAAATAACACACCATGTCAAAATGCTTGAATAATCTCAAACTGGTGTCTTAAACATCACTACACTCAAATTGCTCCACATTTACCAGATCTCAGTCCAATAGAGCACCTTTGGGATGTGCTGGAATGAGAGATTCACATCATAGATGTGCAGCTAATAAATCTGCAGCAACCGCCTGAAGCCATTATGTCAATATAAAACAAAAATCTCAGAGGAATGTTTTTCAGCATATTACTGAATCTGTGACAGTTATGAAGGAAAAAGGGTTCGACCCAGTACTAACTGCATAATGTAAATCAGATAAACCTAGCTAAAAGGTATAGTTCTGTCACGGTCACACAAGGAAGTGTAAACTTCAAGGGTGTTTAATCAAGTGATATGCACAACAGTAGTTAGGTGAAGTAGGCGAATGGTGTCGAAGAAGGTGAGCGATCTCACACACACACAGTTCAGCAGCACAGTTCAGTTCAAAGGCTATTGCCAACATAAGAACAGTCACTTCCCTAGAATCGGTGCATTGGCATTCACAGGAGGAGCACATCCATGGAAGAGCGTAGAAGAAGCCAGAAGAGAAGACGAGGCGGACCATGCGTCTTTGATTCCAGCCGCTGACTGAGTGAGTGAGGTGAGTATTTAAGGTGTGTGGTAATTGCAGGTGCAGGTGCGGGTGATTAGTAATCAGGTGAGGGTTCACGGGTGTGGTGCGTGGTGGATGGTGAGTGAGAGCGATGATTGGGACAAGGAGAAGGAGCAGCGGGTGTGACAAGTTCATTCATTCATTTTCCTTCAGCTTAGTCCCTCATTTATCAGGGGTCGCCACAGCGGAATGAACCGCCAACTGTTCCAGCATATGTTTTACACAGTAGATGCTCTTCTAGCCACAACCCAATACTGGGCAACACCCATACACTCTCAAATTCACACTCATACACTACTGCCAATTTAGTTCATCCAATTCACCCATAGCGCATGTTTTTGCACTGTGGGGGAAATCGGAGCACCCAGAGGAAACCCATACGAACACAGGGAGAACATGCAAACTCCACACAAAAATGCCAACTGGCCCAGCTGGGACTCGAACCAGTGACCTTTTTGCTGTGAGGCAACAGTGTTAACCACTGAACCACCGTGCCACCCAAAAGGAATAGATTATACAAACAATTTAAAAAAAAAAAAGAAAATTTGGCCATAATTAGTTTCAGATTTATACCTCTTGAAAAGTCTGAATAAATCTGAAACTAATTATTTGTATGCTGTGTATTGTGTCATGATGACCATATGTAGTGCATGAGATTTTTGTTTATTTCTGTTGTGCTGAATTATGACGCTGGTCCCTATCCACTTTCATTATATAGATAGTGATGCATTTTGCCAAACACCTCTCATGGAGCTTAAAAGCACAATATGTATGAGTATATATGAATATCCAAAAATCACTGAAACAGAGTTATATGTTTTGCTGACTTATGTACTTGCTTTATCCTAAATGTTACAGAGAAATGAGTAGGTCTAACCAATGACATGGACCTTGTCCTGTGTGTTTATGCTAATGTCGTCACACACCCTCAATTTCCGGGTTTGGTTTTATAGAAAACAGCAGTGAGGCTTTAATATGTTGTGTTTTTTGTTAGACTTCACAGAGCAGCATTATAACAGAAGCCTAAACTGTATTTAGTCTGATAAAACAGAGCTGCTTTTTCTCAATGTGATCACAACAGGAAGAATGGGAAGCTGTGGCATAATAAAAGCTCTGCTGCCTTCGTGCTGCATCGCGCTCGTCTCTTATCAGCCTTACTATGCTATTCATACTACCATGATAATACTTTCGCTCGTCCATGAAAATAATTTCTACAGGAGCCCCGTAGGATGTAACGAACTCTCTTGATTCCACACTCAATCACAGCGTCCTCAAAATATGCCTATATTTGTTGTGAATATGCGCCCTCTTGTGGTGAAAATGACATACTGTGCCTTTAAGAGAAGAGAAGAAGTCATAAGGAGGATGAAAATGAGCACGTGATGATAGCGTTGTCATTTTTAGGTGAACTATGCCTTTAAAGACAAATTCCTCCCCTAATGACACCCTTTCTGAAAGGAATAAATCAACGGCGTTGCCAAAGTATGATTTATGCATTTGTCTCTCCCTAAGCATCTTCCGCGCCATCCATCATTTTCAACCAAAATCCCAGAGAACACGGGTTAAATCATCTTCACCTCATCTCTCCTTCTGCATCTGGACTGTGTTGAGGGGGTGGGACATCTCTGAAGTTGAATAATAATCTAAATGTCATTAATCATTAGTCCACACTCTGTCTCTTTCTCTGGAAAGCTGCGTTCTGTCAGTATGGCGTGGATGTGGCTGCCATTTCCCAGTTCACCCACATGTTTACTGTTGACTGGCTGTGTGGCGGGAGCCTTGGTGACGGTGCACATGAGCGCTTTTTTGCACGTCACACGGAAATATCCATCTTCCCCAAGGGCTTCGGCAGCTTGAGGGTTTGACACTGAGATGTATGGGATGTTCATGGTCCACTTGGCCCGCCGTAGAAGCGAACAGCATGCTAGAAGTCAGTCGCTAAAGGCGTTAGATTCCATGTAGCTTTTGCCTTATGGCTGCAATCTCAATTCCCATTGGATGAGACACTCCTTCAAAGCCACTGTAAAAAAGAAGAGATATACACACAACTGTGAGGAATGTGCTCCTTGGAGATGTCAATCAATGGATGTTGGCACTTGGAGAGTGAAAGCATACATTGTAAAATATGTTGGGTTGCCGTAACACAACTTTGGGCCAAACATGGACAAACTCAATGGTTGGATTTGTTTTTATTTGGCCCAATGTTGTACATACAGTCCAGTGTACATACAGGAAAATGTGCTCAGGATGATTTGCATTAATGGTAGTAAAGTAATAATGATAATTTAACTTCATGCGATCTCAATGTATCTTTCCAAGTCACAAGAATTAATTTAGATTTGCCTATATCCTTCTGACCACCTGGAAAATACATATTTTAATAATACAATTGCTTTTACTCTTAATTTCCCCAATTGCTTGAAAGGCAATGATCATACTGGAAAAAAATTTTGGAGAAAAAAAAGATTTTATTTTGAAGATATATTGTGTCCACTACAGTATGTCTGAAATGAAACCATAATAAGATGCTTAAACAAAATTATTAAAATTCCAAAGAAAATACTGAAGTCAACTTTGGAATTATGACTGACACTACCACATTATTGTTAGTGTAGTGTATGCATCTTGTAAATTCTGCATTTTTGGAACTATTTTAGGCCCTATTTCTGATGATATTTCAAAAAGCAATTCCCCTTCTTTAAAACGCAAAGAGATATCTTGGGGGGGGGGTTTTACACCTCGAGTAGGAGTAATTTGAAAACAAGGAACATTTCAAGGCAATTTTATTTAATGAAAATTATTAGCCACTTATTTTTCTTCTTTCCACAAAATGTTTGTGTGGAGATTAATGCCATGTTCTTTGGGGAGGAAAGGGAAGTTCTCAAAACCCCACCCCTTTAAATTTGGTATCATTTAAAAGTCCTAAATGTCCACGTTAGAGAATGAAAGAAGTTAATTCTTCAGCATGCAGCAGATAGGAGATATTCAGATTTACAAATGTCCTCTAGAAAGAACAAATTTGAACTGCTGGTTATCAAGAGGATATGAGCTTTGCTGGTAGCCATTGACTTACATTATATGATTCACCAAGAACAACTAAAATCATGTTTTTCATGTCCTATAACCCCTCTTTTATGTTCTACAAACCCCTTTTATGTTCGGACAGACATTGTATGTTGATCACTTTCCAACGCAACCTAAAAACAACCAAATATCAATGTCTAATGATGTTACAGCTTAACATTGTCTGTACGTTACCACTATGACGTCTATCAGACGTTGGATTTTAGTTACCATACCCAACGAATAAATGTCAGTATTTGACGTCAATATGACGTTGGTTTAGGATGTTGGCTCGACATTGGATTTTGGTCACTTTCCAACACAACCTAAAATCAACCAAATATCAACGTCGTTATTGGACATCAAAATAACGTTGCCCTTAGAACAGAGGTGCCCAAACTAGGGCCCGCAGGCCAAAGTTGGCCCACGGTAACCTTTGATTTGGCCCACCATCCCACCTGAGAAGAGAAGGAGAATGATGGGGATGGTTAAGAGACTGTCATTTCTAAATTAATGTAACATTTTGTTTGTTTGTTTGTTTTATTGCTAAGCTATTGCTAAACTGAAATGAAATGTTTCAAAATGTTTTAAATGAATCAGATTTTTTCTTAAAAGTACACACTGTCACCCGACGGATAGAAGACAATGCCGAGACATCAGTGAGCAAATGAAGGCAGAGGCAGATTCTGCTTGACCAGTGTATTCAGCATTGATTCCACTGTTATAAATGTGATTATGTTTTTATTGTAACAATATATCATTTAAAAATATATAGTTCATTAGTTAATATGATTTAAAGTAATGTTTTCTGTTTATTTTTAAATATTATGAAAAAAAGTTGGAAATTACCTATGGCTACTGTAATGTAATATAGTTCGGTATATTTACCTTCGACCCACAGCTCTCCATGATATTTGGTTTTTGGCCCTTCACATAAAATTTTTTGGGCACCCCTGCCTTAGAAGCTGGCTAGACATTGAAGTTTGGTCACCCGACCTCATGACCTAAATCTAACCTAATATTAAAACGTCTTATGACATTCTGTGCCTACTGGGTTATGTCTTGCATGGCCTGACAGTGAGTTAAATTAACAGAAATGTGTATTTATAACTTTTGTAAACTATTCATTTAATAGAATAGATAATTTCTAATGCAAATTGTGATGCTTATTTGTTTCTTTTAAGTAAACTTAATTGACACTATTAAGCCATTTATACAAACTATTTCTTATAAAGGGTGGAAAGGATGTTACTGAGAACTTGTAGATAAATTTTATAGGATTACACATAGAAATGCATCTGTGAAAATTCAATCATGAGTACAATATAAAAAGAATTTAATTAAATGTAATAACTTGGATAGATAGATAATAATATACATAAACACACTTACTGCTTGACGCTTGTCTTTGCCCTCAGAGTGTTTTGACTGCTGTCGCCCATCAAGTGCTCCAGTAAGAGCACTGTGAATACGTGAGGTTCATTAGTTCAGAGAAATCCAGCCACAGGTGTGCTTGAGAAAAAGAAGTGACCTTGAATTTACATTTGAAAGATTCAGGAAGTGCTGGAAGAAAAAACACATTCTAAGGTTTGAAACAGAACTCTTCACAGACAGTCTTCAGAGCGCCATTGCCTTGTGATGACACAGTGCTGTTTTTAGCAGTCATCCAACCCCCTTTTTAGTTCAAGAAACCCGGGTGTGTGAAATTTTGCCCCAGTCCTGGACTGCTGCTGCTGCTGCTGGAGGCTATGGAGTGCAAAGAAGCTTGCTTAGGGAAACCCAAAACTGCAGGAACTGCTCCTGTTGTTCCAACACAGCATATTTACCGAGATAATTTAGAGCATTTGTTTTTTGGACAAAGTGCAATTTATAATTTCTGAATTTACTGTGTGCTTGTGCTATCATTAAAGTATTATACTGTCAATTTAATATCTGCTAGCACTTTATTTTGACGGTCGTCAACTTTGCAAGTATAGTAAGTATATAACAAAATAATATTTTTTTTAAAGCGAAAACTAGATTATTTTGCTTGTTTTAAGGAAAAACTTACCAAATTTTTTACTTTTATTTCTAAAAACAAGACAATATTTTTTACTTTTCAAGAAAATGCTGCTTGATTTAAGACTTTTTAGATATGTAGACTAGAAACAATACAAAAACTCTAAGCAAGAAAAGCATTATTTTTTGCAGTGTAACCCATTAAATACCCACATGTTGTTCCAATCCTCCGAGACCTTCGCTTAACTTTGGAACACAAATTACCTCAATTGTAAGTCACTTTGGACAAAAGTGTCTGCAAAATGACTAAATGTAAATGCAATTAACATATTTTAGATTAAATCCGAGAGCTCCTCCATAGACAGCAAAAGTCCCGAGATGTTCAAAGTCCATAAAAAGAACCAAAAACATTGACGACGCCAAAACTTTCCACGTGACTTCACTGGTTCAGCTGAAGTCATCTAAAGTGCCAAGAACACTTTTGTGCGCCAAAAACCCAGTGAAAATGACTGTTTGCCAATATCTTCTGCATTAGATCAGAGTGTGTGTTACTACGAGCAATACGACACTTGCGTTTTGTGCTGGTGACCCACATGGAATGTTTTGACAATGTAATTGAATATCTCAGGGCCATTGCTGTCTATGAAGAATGAAGAGCTCTTGGATTTCTACTGATGTATACCTCAGATGCGCCTGTGTTTTGTTTCAAACAGAGTTCACATTGCTCATGAATGTGCGCAATATACTGACACTGAGGAGAATAAACTGTTGAATATAATCAAATAAAGCTGAATATTTTTGTCTTATGTGCGCACCATACCCGTCAACACTGGGATGTGAAAATAAGGGATACTTATTGAATCTGATTAAAGAATGGGATCTCTCATTTAGATTTTTCATTTGATTATATTAAATAACAGAGGTGGCACTTTAAGACTGCAAAGATCTATAATAAAAGCATTCGATTGCTTTCCTAACCGTTTATGATTAGGAAACCGTTTATAACATATTATTATTATTATTTTGATATGTATTTGTCCTTTTAAACCCAGAGTGTCCACTTTCGCTCCTCTTCAAATTGCATGTATGGAATCTATTCGACGTCTGTTTATCACTATGGAGCGTGTCTGACATTCACGCACCGCTACATGAACTGACTAATTTGAGGACTGCATAGGAAGGGCAACGGTGCCTGTAATGGAAAGGAAGGGAATCCCGCCGTTTTTATATTTCAAAGTGTTTTCAAACTTAAATAAAATGAAAGCATACTTTCACATTTAAGAGCAAGGGGCTCCTGGTGGTTCGGCGGTACTATGCGTATAGGGAGGATCGACTCTTTGATGATGTTTATCACCACCTTTCATCGAAAGAATAAAAATACAGGAAAAATACGGGTATTTGATGATGGCGAGAAATAATGGTAAAATACGGGAGAATCTCGGGAAAAACGGGAGGGTTGACAGGTATGCTGCGCACATAAGTATTCATGTAGCTTCATAATATTTTGATTGAACCACTGAAGACACGTGGATTGTTTTGACTATGTTTTGTCTACTATTCTGGACTTTGAATGAGTTGGGGACCATTGCTGTCTATGGAGGATCAGAGAGCTCTCAGATTGTATCTAAAATATCTTCATTTGTGTTCTGAAGATGACTAAAAGTCTCAGTGGTTAGAAACGACATTAGGTAGAGTAATTATTGACAGAATTTTCATTTTTGGGTGACCTATCCCTTTAAGTCAACTAATACTCTACAGCTAGATGAAAGGTAGTTAGTAAACAATGTCTAAAGTGGTCCATCAAAAAAAGTGTAACCCAAAAAATCTTTTGCAAAGTATTTGGTTTGTGACCAGTGGCTTTAGGGAGGACATCTAACAATCTCAGCAAACTTCCCATCTAGCTAAACAACCTGCTGCTAATGGACTGTATGTCTTTATGAAGCATATCCTCCACTCTTCTGCCTAAGGAACAAAGGATATGTCAGCTATTCAGTCATGTATAATGTGATTTACATGCAAACTATATGCTCAATCTGGCACATGTAGCACGACCAGCACATGCTAATATTATTCTGTCAGTGTTCGTTGTTTTCTCGCAGTGGTGTTATAGTAGATATGACAGGAGATGTGACACAAGATCCACCGAAACATGATTCGAAATATTAAAGGATCTTGTTATACCGTGTTAACTTGGCGGAACACAAATAGATTTATTTTTGGTCCAAAGCATATCAGGAAACAGTTTAAAATGAAGTGTTGTCACAGCATTTCCATAGCCAGACAAATTGGATGGGGAATTTGTGCCAGCATGTTGGGCTTTCCCATTTTCACAGACAGATTATCAGTGGCGTTTGCAAAGGCAAAAATCACTAGAACTATTGCTCATAAGCAGGTTGTGCTGTCATGGTATTCATATTGTCAATAGCTGATATTCTTGCTGATGACATCTAATTTGTAATAATTTAAAAAGTAAAACAAAAAAACATGCAAATAATAACTGATGTACACTGTTAACGATTTTTGTAAATTACACAGTATTTAACTGTAACATGAACTGTATTTTACTGTAGGACAGTTATGCAGTGGGTTACTGTATTTTAAAGTTGCAGTGTGAAAATTACTGTATATTTTACAGTAGATATACAATACTGTAAATACAAAAGTCATTTGAAAGACTGGTGCTAGCATATCTGAAGGACATCACTGGACCTTTGCTGGACCCCCTGCAGTTTGCCTATAGAGCAAACCGGTCTGTGGATGATGCAGTCAACATGGGACTGCATTATACCCTACAACATCTGGACAAACCAGGGAACTACGCAAGGATTCTATTCGTGGACTTCAGTTCTGCCTTTAACACCATCCTCCCATCATTGCTCGAGTACAAACTGACCCAGCTCTCTGTTCCTATCTCTGTCTGTCAATGGATCACCAGCTTTTTTGACAGACAGACAACAGCTAGTCAGAATGGGCAAAATCACATCCGACAGCCGCACCATCAGCACCGGTGCCCCCCAGGGATGTGTTCTCTCCCCACTGCTCTTCTCCCTGTACACCAATGACTGCACTGCAAAAGACCCCTCCATCAAGCTCCTGAAGTTTGCGGACGACACTACTGTTATCGGCCTCATCCGGAACGGTGACGAGTCTGCATACAGACAGGAGGTGGAGCGGCTGGCTCTATGGTGCAGATGCAACAACCTGAAGCTGAACACGCTCAAAACGGTGGAGATGATAGTGGACTTTAGGAGAAACCCCCCTGCACTTCCCCCACTCACCATCATGAACAGCACCGGGCTGCAGTAGAGTCATTCAGGTTCCTGTCCAATACTTCTCCATACGCATTTGTACACAGCACCTTATAACTTGTATATTTATAACAAATCTGTACAAACAATTCATCATCCAGAGCTCTTTTGTCTAACTGCATCTCTGTTTAATGTGTGTCGTATTTTTCTCATATTTATTTTGTGTTGTCACTTGTCACTTTATGTACACTGGAAGCTTCTGTAGCCAAAACAAATTCCTTGTGTGTGTAAGCACACTTGGCAATAAAACTGATTCTGATTCTGATTCTGATACATATACAGCAAGATAAATGGCGCTGCAAATGTAAATACCGTATTTTTGCTGTAACAGATTTACAGTAAGTTACTGGCGAACTGCTGCTAGTAAGTTACTTTAGATTCTACAGGAAATTGTTAACAGTGTAGCCTTCAAACATGTTTTAATAAACCTCTCAAAGTCAAGTGCTATTTTGGGGGTTCCGCCTGGATTTTGCCTACCCAAATTCAAAAGCTTCCCAAATCCACATGCAGAGGTCTAAATGCAAAAGTTTGGTATCATTTTAAAGAAAACCCTTAGAATTTTCATAAAACACTGTTAAAAGTGATAAAAATAATTGTATATGTTGTCTCTATCATAATCTATGCAAAAGTTGTTCTATACCAACTGATGAGAGAATGGAACCACTTATGGGGGTATTGGGCCAGTACGGACCTTTAAAATTGAAAGAATGAGGAAGTAAATGACGTCACGGACCCGGTACCAGAGTTTAGGAGTAAATATCACTTGATTTATATATATTTAAGATATTTAATAAACAATGCAAGCAACTGAAATAAGAGCTCTTGAACTTTTACGTCTAGGTTACCATTCAAAATGTAGGATTTTGAAGTCTCTTATGCACACAGTTGCTTTTTTATTTAATCAAAAACATAGTAAATTCAGATTTATTCATTCATTCATTCATTTTCCTTCGGCGTAGTCCCTTTACTCATCAGGGGTCGCCATAGCGGAATGAACCAGCAACTTATCCAGCATATGTTTTATACAGCGGATGCCCTTCCAGCTGCAACCCAGTACTGGGAAACACCCACACACTCTCACACATTCACACACATACACTACGGCCAATTTAGTTTATTCAATTTACCTATAGCGCATGTCTTTGGACTGTGGGGGAAACCGGAGCACCTGGAGGAAAACCACGCCAACACGGGGAGAACATGTAGACTCCACACAGAAATGCCAACTGACCCAGCCGGGACTCGAACCAGCGACCTTCTTGCTGTGAGGCAACAGTGCTAACCACAGAGCCACCGTGTCGCACAAATTCAGAAATGTGTGGATGTAGTAAAATAACATTGGGTCAAACATGGACAAACCCAACTTTTGGGTTAAAAACTGTCATTTAAATTTAACCCAACATTGGTTTAAAACATGGGTTTATCAATATATTTGACCCAGCATTGGTTTAAAACATCTCAGCATTTTTTTCTTGGAGTCAAATCTCTAGTGTCACATGATCCTTTAGAAATATATTGATTTTATGCTCAAGAAACCTTTCTTGTCATTTTCAATGATGACAATAGTTGTGCTGCTTAATATTTTGGTGGAAATTATATTAGTTATAAATTTTATTATTTTCACTTTCTTAGAATGCTGGGCTATATGGACAAACCAAAATATTGGGTTAAAAAAAACTGGTTCTGCCGGTTTTGCTCATGCTGAACCCAAATTTGAGTGGAAACATCAAAGCATTTTTAAAAGTGTATTATAAATATATGCAGTTGAAGTCAAAATCATTCACCCTCCTGTGAATCTTCTTCAAATAAAAAACAGAGCAAGGAATTTTTCACAGTATTTCCTATGATGTTTTTTCTTCTGGAGAAAGTCTTATTTGTTTTATTTCGGCTAGAATAAAAGCAGTTTTTAATTTTTTTAAAATCATTTTAAGGTCAATAATATTAGCCCGCTTAAGCAATATTTCTTTCGAATTGTCTAGGAACAAACCACTGTTATACAATGACTTGCCTAATTACCCTGACTTACCTAATTATTTAAGCCTTTAAATTGCACTTTAAGCTGAATACTAGTATTGTGAAAAATATCTAGTCAAATATTATGTACTGTCATCATATTAAAACTATTATGTTTAGAAATGTTTTTAAAAAATCTCCTCGTTAAAAAAAAATTGGGGGAAAAATATACAGGGAGGCTAATAATTCTGACTTCAACTGTACATAAATTACCGCCACAAAAAAAAAAAGCCAAATCTTTTATATTTACATATATGTGGCCTGATTTCCTTGTAAATTATAATATTTGTTTATCAGCATAGCCTTCATGAACTTCCAAGTAATTGGAAGCATAAATAGAAAAGTACAGCTAATTCAGCTTTAGTGGAAGCACAACAGAAGGAAGTCAACCTGAGAGGAATTTCAGCTGATGAACAGAGCATGGCACTTTTTCTTGCTCATGCTTCTGCTTTCTTTATGATCCGTTTCTTTGCGTAGCATCTGTTCCTTCATCTACCTTCCGTGGTAATGTGTGTGCGCGAGCGTGTTTAACACCACCTGATTTTAGCACATGTAAATAAATTCACACTCACTCGCTCCAACATTTATTCACAACGGTTTTACACCTCCAACTGCTGGTGTGTCCTAACAGAGATAATTTTAGCACTGCAACCAAAACGACAGGAAAGGGGGGAAAGGCCTGCCAAGCTATGTTTACATATCTTTGTCAAAAATTCAAACGTTTCCGGTTGCCAAATCTCTCTCAACTTCTCTGCTCTGCATGCTAACAGATGGAATTATGGGCTCTATTATGCCAGCTCTCTCTCTCTTTTGCGCTAGGGTTTGTGGAGAAGTTTCTTTCAGGAATCTTCTAAAAAAGGAGCCCACTCATGCAATCGCATGGCTGAATAACTCTCCTCTGTTTTTTTACGTTTTACTGCCAGCAGTCCGATTCATCTCTCCTCCCCCAGTAAACAGCATGTGTGTGTGTTCTTACCCCCATCAATAACTTTGCCAATGCTGTGAAATATGATTACGAACACAGAGACTTTGTTGACACTCTCAGCAGTTCCTGCAGCTTTCCTCTAATTTTGTCTGTTCGCTCATCGCTCCTGTTCTGAGAGGAAGAAGAAATCGAGAGAAACGTCCTGAAATAAAAAGTTCCACCCACCTTCAGGCCTCAGGCCCTCAGAAGTGTTTCTGTGTACTTTGCAAAGTGCTTGTGTTTAACAGTGAGATATCACATGAAGAACTAAACAGCGTAGGTTTGGGGAACACGTTTCAAATGCTGCCAAACCGACCACACGGAAGGGCCCACTTGAAACACTGAGCTTTCCAAAAACGCCCAGTTGCGCTTAAGTTGGTGAATGAGAGCATCCACACATAAGCGAGGGATAAAATAACAAGGAAGTTATTTGGAGAAAATCCCACATGACTCCGTTACACGTGTGATTGGAAAAAAAGGAGTCGCTTCTGTAGAAGTCCATCTATTAGCCCAATGCCGAAACTAACAGCATAGTCGAAAGTTAAATGCATGTAAGCTTTTTCTAGTGCTTCTGAAAAGAATTCTGTTATTTATTAGAATTTATTTATATTTGTTTTTCAGCTCCGAATTTTATCTGACTTTATCTGATTTATATCTGATCCCATACTCTTCAGTTATACGTTCATTAAGGACCCAATGCCGAACAGAGTTGTCACGCCCCGGGATTTGCGTACATTCTTACGGACAGGATCTCGACATTCTGAAGTCAGAGGATGAAGGGTTAACTAATACCCAATTTGTCTGGTTGCCTCCTGCTCACTCGTACTAAAAGTGTAGTTAATTTAGTCATTTCCATACAACTTGCTAAATCAGCGATAACCCGAAATCGAATAGTCTCCGCACTGATGTGCCTACTGCTCCATACAGTGTCGTGCGCTTCATTTGGATATCATGTACATAGATCAAGGTAGCACCAGCCTTCACATAATCTACTGGATATAAAAGATTTCAGGAGAATTCAGAATGAATCAAATCTTAACACTTTATTTTCCAGAGGAAAGTGTATCATGCCAATTACAGAATCAAAGGATAAAAAGCCAATTCAGAAATGTACAACATCAATTACTCAAAGATAAATCCAAGAGTTATAAATGTATAAAGTACTTTGCAGCATATAAGTCTCTGATGCAAAAACTCAGAGGCTCATACACTGCAACGGGGTATCCTGGCTACAAGATCCCAATGACTCATCTCGCACCTTTTTCTTAAATACTCAGCTCAAAACAAACAGCCATAAATTCAAGACAACAAAGGCGTCACCAAGACCCTTGCCTGGTAGTGAGTTTAAGGTGTCAACCATCTGCTAAGGTGGAGCATCTGGCAAAGATTTTATCAAGGCCAAAAACCAAATCAACATATACAAGTGAAATATTACAGTGAAATTAAGACCACTTTACCAATCACACATTTAAAATGATACCAAACATGAATATAGAGCTACAAGATACACCATATTAAAAACTTGGACATTTTATGTGAGATGTAAGTGAAAGTAAAGGTCAGGAAGGGCGGCTCAGGGTGAAAGGAGAGGAGTGAGCTTTCCCGCATTTCCACCTGGTGAGGTGTAGAGTCAGTTGTCTCTGTGTTTCCAGCCCATGCTTGTATTGTCAAAGAAATCATAGTATCTGTGGTATCTCAAATCTTACAGTCAGGAAGGGGGGCTCAGGATGATTTGAATAGAACAGTTGAACAATTGGTTTCCTGATCTTCTTCTCGGATCAGAAAGTTTATTGTTTTAGCGCCTGACAATTCTCTTGGTCTCACCTCGTAGAATTTTCACAACAGTTCTCAGGGTTTGATATTATGGAGCCTTACACTTCTGGAGATCCCAATATATAAGTCAAATAGAACTTATGTGACATCATTTAAAAAAAAATCAAGCCAAAGTTTTATTAGGGTTAGAAACAACTAGGCTCTTTGGTAAGATTGTAAAATACCTGAGCTACCATTGGTCTGTGTTCATGATATAATTAGGAATTGTGGCCTCAGTTCATTGTAAAAACAGCGAAACTTTACATGTTATGCATTTTGCCTGTTCATTTACATGACAACAGTGTTGTGTGACTGCAAATGCATAAATCTGAAAATGGTTTATATAGTAGACGTTTTTGAAAACACTGTTTGTGTAAACTCCTGAAAACAAGAGTCTATGAAGATGATGATGTCATGTATGTGTTAAGGGAAGTGTAGATTAAAGGTGCGAACAAACACACAACAATGGCAGAGCATGTGGTATTGTTGTTTCTGTTGCTCAATTATTTGCTAACTCTTCACCAGCAAAGTGTTGATTTACTTCACATTACAATCAACAGTGGAGACACATCATATGGCAAATTCTACATACACACCAGTACCACCGTCACTTCTCCACAGATTCTGTTTACTAATGTAACCCACGCATCCTACACCACCCACCACCAAACTTTGAAGGGGTGAGGAGGTTAAAGACGGAGGCCTCTAGCATTTGTCACTAGAGCACCTTTTGAGATCAGAGTGAGGTTTACCTGCACTTCACTAGTTGTTTCCAAATATGTTGTTTAGAAAGACATATCTGAAGTAAAGTTATGTTTTTATCAGAAAGTCACGTTTACATTAGCAGGAAGCTGCTAGGCAACAGAGGCATGCATATTCAAAGGCACGGGGAAAAGTAGCAGACAACTGAAATGCGTGCGGTCACTTAAATTTATTAAATTGCAAAAATTAAAAATGGTCAAAAAACTGCCTCTGTAGTTCTAGTGTTAAAATGCAAGGGGAAAATGTTTCAATTTTTGGCTACATTGTTGTTGTGTAAACATAGCCTCAGTAGCTACGTTTCCATCCACCTATTTTTATGCGCATTTTGGATATGCGCATAAAAAATCGGTTGATGGAAACACCAAGATGCGCATAAATTTTGAAAATGCGCATAAAAAATGTATGCGCATAACTGACTAGGATAAACTTTTTATTCGATAAGAAAAGATGCGCATAAACTGCGATGGAAACACTTTTACCGAACAACTTCCAGTATGCGCATTAAAAAAAGGTCATGTGATTTGGTTATAAGAGATCATGTGATGATAAAAATGTTTGTAAATGGACAAACCAGCAGGCTGAGCACACTGTAAAACATCTGAAATGTTGTTTTGGTCATTCTAAAACACCGTAACCGTTTCAGTATTAGTGTTATTATATTATTAATGACCTCCAGAATTGTTACGAGCGTCTGTGCTCCGCGTCTCCCGCCTTCAAACGCCACCGCGCGTTCACTGCATGTCAGCATTGCCTTCTGAGGCACAAGTCATTTATTAAATGAAGAAAAGATTCACGCAGTTTCTCCTACCTCAGCAAATTCCATTTTTACTGTTGATATTTGGCGCCATTTAATCAGGAAGTGACGATTTTGTTCTCTTTGACTCGTTGGATGGAAAAGCTGCTTTATTCGCACATCTTTTATGCGATATTCCAGTTTTGCGCATAAAGTTAATTAGCATTTTTGGATGGAAACATAGCTAGTGGTGCAAAAATCACGGTATAGAATGTGTTTCATGCTGTGGTGTTGGGACTATATTTATTATTTACCAGGGGCCTGTGAAGCCAGATTAGCTGGCTAGCCCGTTAAGTTTCAGTTTAGTTTGCACCAATTCTGGGTTTAGGTACCACGAAGGTAGCTCAGCTTAGCTGCACCATATTACAATGGGAACATAAAGATATTAAAGTCAAAACCCCAAAAACATATAATCAATCAAGTCAAATAATCAATCAAACCAAATCAATCTTGGTTCAAGGCAAAATAGGCCTTAGTGGCCTACTCAACCCCCTGACCTCAACCCAACTAAAAACTCTAAACAATTTAGTTTCTGAAGCAAACCCCCATTTTTTCACACCATCTGTGGGATGCAGTTTGTTCATTTTGGACTGAAATACCTGTTTTGTGGCCTAGCCTTCTTTGGCATTAATGAGCTGAAGAAGATTTATCTTCAGTTTAGTCCTTCAAAGTCAGATGACTGATGTCGGGTCTCTCTATCTCTTTTTTATAAGTCTCTGTTTCATGGGTGAACAGAATAAAGGAGTCGTTCATGAAAGCCTAATTGAAACTGAAGAGTGAATTGATGTGATCTAAGTCTAAACTACATAAAATCTATGCAAAGTTTGTTTGGAGTTTTTAGAAAGGGTGGTAGATACCTTTAAACTAACAGTGGTCCATTGCGATTACATAGTAGGTGAGAGTGGCTCTGAGACTCACCCTTATCTGATGTAGAATTGTTTTTTGCTTCATTTCTTCTGTTCAGTCTACCAAGGTCAGATGTTCAGGAGTAATTATGCCAGCTCTATCTTTCTTTGAACAGAATAAAGGCCCAAAATATGTCAAGAGAAATTGAAGAATGAACAAAACTACTGTAGCTCAAAACAAAGTTAATCTTTATTGTTCAAAATGGCTCACAAAGTCTTTGATTTACCAGTGGTCCATGGTGATTATGCTTCGGGAAAATGTG
Organism: Danio jaintianensis; assembly: GCA_903798115.1. NCBI lineage: Eukaryota > Metazoa > Chordata > Actinopteri > Cypriniformes > Danionidae > Danio > Danio jaintianensis. The sequence goes on along the minus strand of CAIGQV010016645.1, from coordinate 23,560,266 downwards.
AGGCTCCACCTCCTTTGATATGTAAATCTTTTCTGGTTAATTTCTTCAGTTCAGTCCATAAAAGTCAGAAAGGGTTTGAATCTGCATGCCACACTTAATGTGTTAGGTTTTTTTTGGACTTGTCTCTAGAGTTTGAAACTGTGCGTCAAAGCAAACTTTCAGGAAAGGTTCAATTTATGAACACCTTTGATTGTAGAAATGGTCTCTGGTTTCTTTCTTTTGTTCAATTCTTTAGGTCAGACACAAGCATGATGTCTCTAACTTTTAATAAACATAAATGGCAACAATTTAAAGGTGTGTATACGCAAGAGAGAATGCTGCAAATGCATTTCTTTCAATGGGGATTACATGACCAGAGGTGAGAAAATGTTCCAAAATGCTCAAACACACACATCAGTGTGTAGTAGATACACTAGTAAATGCACAGTACATTTATGGAAAACCGATTAGCTTGGTTCAGGTGTGTGCTATTTTTAACTAAAGCATTGTTAGAAATCTAAACACACATAATAGGGTATTTTATCATCATAAAAAAGGCATCATACATTGTGTTTTTATAGAAACCCAGTAGTACCCAGTAGTAATAGTTCTTACATATAGTACTTTCTAGTATTTTGACCCTATAATTTAAATGTATTTCTTAAATATATACTGCCATCCAAGGCTTTGGGATTCAAAATTATTTTACGATGTATTTAAGTAATGGTTAATTAGGCTCCATTTGTATTTAATTACAATAAAAAAAACATTGTATTTGTCATTTCTCACAAGATAATATGGTGTATTTTCACATTTCTGTACTCTCTATACACACTCTCTGTATGACTGTACATCTTCGATTCAATAATCAAAGAGTTATAAATAAGTTAGCACACACACCTTCTCTCCATTATAAACTAGCTGTTCAATTGCTGCTTCCTTTTTAAAGAAAACTTTTCTGGAAGAATTTTTTTTTCTTGTGACATCCCCAAAAAATTAACTATTTATAACATAATTTAAAACAGATTAAAAACGTATTAACTGCAGTGTGAACATTAACAAAAGCTAAATAAATAAGATTTATAAAACCAAAAAATGTATCATAATGGCAGGAAAGCAAGTGAGAAAAACTGTATAAAGTAAAATAAAGAAAGAAAACAAATTAAAAAATACTACAGTAATAACATACACTGTAAAAAAATGTGTTTTGTGATTCATTCGTGTTTTCCGTTTATTTACGATTGTGAATTGCATTATGGGATGTTGATCTCTGCTCTGTCCACTTTAGATGTAAAATAATAATAATAATAATAATAATGTAATAATATAATGTATAAGAAATAACAAATAGAGAAACAAGTCTGTAAAATAACAGAAAAGGTACTGGCAGTTTATTACAAGGTTTTTGTACCATAATATACAACACCAACTCAGACAATATATCACTTTAAACTATTCAAAATGTTAATAAAAGTCACTTTTTCAAACTTTTCAAGGTTCAAGGTCAAGATCAATGTCTCATAATACAATTTCAGTATAATAAATAAATGTGTAAAAAGTAATGCTGGGCAAATTAATGCGTTATTAATGCACTATTTAATTAATGCAGACAATGCATTTTTATCGTGCGTTAAAGCAGCTGTTTTTGAATTTTTTTATATTTCAATACGTCATTGTTCACTGGCTCTAAATACACATACAAGAGGTTGGGTGGTAGATTAATATTGGCTTGGGAAATGTCATCCACACATTTCTCAACCAATGAGGGCATTTGTGGCGGGACTAAGGGGGTCGCACACTGCACACCATGCAGCACCATGCATTTTAAAATTCTAAACATAGGTTTCTATCAAGGTACGCACACCAGCGCCACAAGTATGCGGTTGTCTGCGGTGCCCAGCTATGACTCAGAACACTCTTCATATTTCTGCCGCGCCACAGAGCACATCTAAATAATTTCATATTAACTAACATGCGAATGTGTGTGTCCGGTGTGCGTTACTTCTAACTGCCATATGCACACAGTTGTCATATGGCTTGGTTGTGAGGAATAAGTAAATGCTGTTTGATAAATGCAGTTGATTTTGTCATTGTGTTTTATTTTTACTTTAAAATGTTATTTATTATTTATTTTGGGGGGGCTGAGATTATTCATTCATTCATTCATTTTCTTTTCGGCTTAGTCCCTTTATTAATCCGGGGTCGCCACAGCGGAATGAACCGCCAACTTATCCAGCATATGTTTTACGCAGCGGATGCCCTTCCAGCTGCAACCCATCACTGGGAAACATCCACACACACTCATTCACACACATACACTACGGACAATTTAGCCTACCCAATTCACCTATACCACATGTTTTTGGACTTGTGGGGGAAACCGGAGCACCCGGAGGAAACCCACGCGAACACGGGGAGAACATGCAAACTCCACACAGAAACGCCAACTGACCCAGCCGAGGCTCGAACCAGCGACCTTCTTGCTGTGAGGCGAACGTGCTACCCACTGCGCCACCGTGACGCCGGGCTGAGATTATCCAAAGGAAATTCAGTACAAACAAGTACTTCACAGATTAAAGACCCCTGCACAGTAACACTTTGTTTTTGTTTTCAAACATTATAACTCACTCTTATGCTACAGAATGGACTGTTTATGTTGTTTCCTGATAAAATTAAAGGTTTTTGTTTTTACCTGTTACAAAAATACATTTCTGAATGCTAACTTGATGTTGCTTGCAACTGTCCTGTTTCAATGTTATGATCAAGCCTTTGAAATCTGAGCATAACTTAATTTCTATTACAAATTAGGTAACATTTTAGGTGTCCTGGCAGTGGCAAATATGTTTGGTTGTAAATTTAATTTGGTTACACCATTTAAATTGAGATTTAAAATATTTGAACTGCTAAAATGTTATGGGAATATGTTTTTTTTTCTTGTTCATACACTTACTCAATACTTTTCAAATAAAAGTACCTTATGCACTTCTTTCAAAATCATTATTGATTTTTGTGCATAACAATGCGATTAATTGCAGACAACCGTGCGGTGCAATTTTTTTTGTACTTTTCTTAAGCAATCTATAACTTTTTTTTCATTTTGAGTATTATAAACTCTAGATGATGGATAGTAAAGCCCAAAGTGTCTTCTTTTCAAAGATATCTAAACTGAGAATGTAGACCAACTTATTCAACTAGTTTGGGAAGGTCATTTCTGAGAAAATGCCTCTGATGGTGAGGGAGAGAAAGACACTGATGTAGTTTCGGAAAACTTTTTGCAGAAATCTTGTTTTGCATGCTATCTTCATCAAATTTGAAATATGAGACAAACATAAGACATTTGGCTTTCAAGGCATATTTTTTCTAGGTTATTACATGACTGATTTCATGTGTTTGTATATGCAAAAACAAATATTGAACACAATACAATTTTTCTTTCTCATTACTTATAATTTTTTTGCATTAAACTTTCTAGATAGACCATAGTAAAACTCAAAGTGTCTTCTTTCCAATGATAGCTCACTGGGGTCAAGAACTGTTATTATTTAAAGTTAGGTAGGTATAAATCCCCATAAGTGAGTGCTGGCTAACAGGTTAAACTGTAAAAGTGGTGTCAGAAGTGGGATGGCCAGTCGTAGAAAGTTGACTTTGGAAAACAGACCAGGAAGGGTCTGTGGTCACAAAACCCGTGCTGGATGAGATGGTATGGGACACTATGGACGAAGAGGAGACAGCCAGCGCAGAGGGTGCCAAAGCCAGGTCCCCTCGAGTCAATCCAGTATCAGAAGGTATGGAGAGCGATGTGGTGGCGATGATGAGGACTTTTCTGACAGCTCAGTCGAAAAGTGAGGAAGACCTCATTTATGAGCTACGGGGGTTGCGAGAGTCACTGCAACGTTCAGCTACACCAGAGACTTCACCAAACCAAAGCCTACGCCTAGATCTACCCACACCTGCAGCTTCATGAATTCGGGGAGCATCAGCCACACAGAACCTCATGTTGTCGACACAGAGGGCGACAGACTCACCACCACCAATGCGACCAGAGTCACGGATGCCAGCATTCCAAGAGGGAGAGGGCGTGGAGAACTACTAATGTCACTTTGAATGTCTGGCAAAGACCTGGGGTTGGACGGAGGAGGAATGGGTGTGTCGACTGGTTCCCCTTCTCACCGGGAAAGCGCTGGAGGCGTACCTCGCAATGGATGAAGATCGGGCGGAAGTCTATAAGGATCTTTGTGAGGCGCTGATGGCGAAGTTCAACTTATCACCAGAGACCTACCGACAGCGATGCCGACAGACACTAACACCTGCTGGAGAGACACAGACGGAGACATACAACCGACTCAAGGGGCTCTACAAACGCTGGGTATGACCAGAGCAGTGCACGAAAGAGCAGATAGGAGAGGCTATCATCCTGGAACAACTACTACGAGTGCTTCCACATGAGGTGCGAACCTGGGTGAGAGAGCATGAGCCGACCGATGGACTGAATGCAGCAAAACTGGCAACGCAGTACCTGAATGCGCACCAAGGAGGTCAGATGCATGCACAGGCTACACCAACACGAGGGTCCAAGCACACTGACCCAGCAGAAAAAGGTACTGTCTCCTTTATTCAAGTATAAAACTGATTTGTTTCTATTGCCAGCAAGAAGGTCACAAAGCGTTGAACTGTCCAGTGTGAAACCTAAACTATCAAGTCTTTGTTATGTCCCGAGGGAGGGTGACTTAATCAGGATTAAAAAATGTAATCGTTGCCCAGAACTAGTAAAAAGTAAATAAAAACATGAATCACAAAATACGGAAAACTGCTAATTTACGAATATATACTTTTTTTTTACAGTGCATGCTGTATCTGAACAACAGAATGCATGTAGCTACATAAATCCCATGACTGACCTTAATTGACATGTCCAATGGGTCGGATCACTAGTTAGATCTCTGCTGTGACAGTTATTAGCTGCTGCTGTACTTTTCCATTTGTCCGTCACATATTCTCAGTATCGATCAGCTGTCAGTGTTCAGATGCTGGAGGCAATTCTGTCAATTCATCAATGACGTGCTGATCGAACAGACAGAAAGAGAGAGTCCATGGTCCAACAGGCCTTTTGCTCATGCAGAGGTCACACACACACATAAGGCTGCTGGGATACATTAAAACACAGAGCATCTTCAATATTAACACACTCCACAGCAAACCACAGGTTTCTACCCTGCTGAAAGAAAACAGCATGAACTCACATTCATTAGAGCTCGTTTAGTTGCTGGTCAGTGTGAGCGTGCTGTTCACCAGCAAAATCAAGCAGAGAAGGTTGATTCGATTAGCATTCAGCTTTTTTATGGGGAAATTCTATTCGAAAGACTTCAAACTAATAATCATAAAGTCGGTGTGAAATCAAATTCGACAGTGTTTATTTTGCTAGTGCACAGTTATTCTTTAGGTGAAAAAAAAAAAAAGAAAAGATGGGTAACACTTTACAATAAGGTTGTATTAGTGCATTTACTAACATGAACAAACAATGAGCAATACATTTATTACAGTATTTGTTCATGT
>CAIGQV010016645.1:23513330-23526735 GCA_903798115.1 Danio jaintianensis | reverse complement strand
GATATATTGTCTGGGTTGGTATTGTAAATTGCTGTATAAATAAACTGCCATTACATTTTCTCTTATTTTACAGACTTTGTCGTATTTTCTTATACATTATATTATTTCAGACTTTTAAAACCTTAAAAACTTTTGTCACTTTGTTAAACTGTAGACTTGAATTTTCAACATCAAAAGTCGACAGAGCAGAGATCAACATCCCATAATGCAATTCACAACCATAAATAAACCGAAAACACTTGTGAATCACAAAATACGGAAACTGTTCATTAACATATTTTTGACAGTGTAGTATATAGTTATAGCAATATACACACACACTTTAATTCTTCTAACTCTACTTTCATTATTTTATATATTTACAACAGACGCCTATATTCATTCATTCATTTTCCTTCGGCTTAGTCTCTGATTTATCAGGGGTCGCCACAGCGGAATGAACCGACAACTATTCCAGCATATGTTTTACACAGCGGATGCCTTTTCAGCTGCAACCCATCACTGGGAAACACCCATACACTCTCATTCACACACATACACTACAGCCAATTTAGTTTATTCAATTCACCTATACCGCATGTCTTTGGACTGTGGGGGAAACCGGAGCACCTGGAGGAAACCGGAGCCAACACCGGGAGAACATGCAAACTCCACACAGAAATGCCAACTGGCCCAGCCGGGACTCGAACCAGCGACCTTCTAGCTGTGAGGCAATAGTGCTAACCACTGAGCCATCGTGCCACAGATGCCTATAAATCTATGGAAAATATGAATATTGGTAAGTAGCCTTTATAATAAAGTGAAATATTACTATAGCTGATACACGTTTGCTCAATCTTTTACAGCGTTGTCGTTTATTACCCCAATACTTATTTTTATGAACAGTTTTCAGTAAGAAACTTCATTAATTTCTGTAAGTTTCATTACTGTTTATTAACGTCATTAACATTTTATTTTTACTTTAAAGAAAATGTTATATATATATTTTATATATTATGTTATATATATTTATACAACAGTTCTGTCTGGCTCTTGAATCTGATCAGCACTCGTACAGCCTCTTCAGTCTTGTGTATTACTCCGCCCACATACAGCGACAAGCAGAGAACACTCTACAGTTTGACAAATATTGCAGCTGTTGGACAACATAGTACTTTTGAGGCTTTTTTAGGCGAGAATGTAGTTGTTTAGATTGTAACTATGCAGTTTATTTATAAGGATAGTGCCTATTTTAAATATTTATAATTTCGGAGATTCAGCGTGTTGGCGGCTAGCATGCCATACAGAGCAGAGCAAAGACGGTAGACATTCAGCCACAAGATGGCGACCGAGACCGCATAAGAAATTTTTAGGGGAGAAAAACTGCTTTTTTTGTGTGTACGTTTCAAACTACAGCTGAACAAATCATTACTGATCAGGTAAGTGACATTCTAAGTCGATCTCTCTCTTTTGTATTTTGTAGTGCTGTATTTAATCCATAGTAATCTGGTAGTGTTTGCTTTGCTCTGGCTTTTTCTGGATTGCAATAGAGAAATACTGGGAAATCTCTGTAGACTGATGGCATTTCATGTCGTTCAGCCATTATAATCTTAAAATGTAAGCAAAATCACCTGTTTTGTCATCATTTAAGACATTATGCTAGAGAATCATTCAAATACTAGCTCTAAAGTGATGTTTGTGAATTAGCAACGGTTTCTGCTGTTCTGACCGTCAGCTGCAAATATGAATGATTGGCGATAGAAAGTAGTTCCTCTTAAAAAAGGGTTTTTGAGACTCTCCGTGTATGATTTTCTTTTGTATATACACGATTATGCCATCGAACTGTTGTATAAACGCTCATATATACAATTTAGCTTACCCAATTCACCTATACCACATGTCTTTAAACTTGTGGGGGAAACCGGAGCACCCGGAGGAAACCCACGCGAACATTCAAACTCCACACAGAAATGTCAACTGACCCAGCCGAGGCTCGAACCAGCGACCTTCTTGCTGTGAGGCGATTGTACCCACTGTGCCACCGCGTCGCCCATATATATATATATATATATGTTTTTTTTGTAAAATATGATTGTCAATGCAAAAACATTAACAGATGTCTTTATCTAAATATAAATGTTATATTTGTACCTAACTTTAACAACAAACTACAATATGGTTTTGACAGGTGCTCCATTTTCATGATCAAAAATTACATCCAGACATATTATTGTAATATAATACATTTTACAGTGTAATAGGTGATAAAGTTAATGCTGCAATGCAAAAAACTTGAAATTATTCTAAAAATATATTTCTAAATGTAAACTGCATAATTTAGCATTTGAGTGTAATATTCAGCGCACCACGTTATTGGATTTTATTGTGTGCATGATATAATAAAGAACAGCCTCAGTGAGAATATAAATAGATTTATGAATGAATGGGTGAAGAGGAATAAACAGCAGGAGTGTGTGTTTTATACAGGTGGTGTGTAAAGGATCTCTCCGCTGCTCAGTCTCCTCATCAATTCTTTCCACAGCAGTTCTCTCTCCATCTGCACTCCTTTCATGAAGCCGCGGTTCTCCTGCGCTCGACGGGACAGATACGGGATCACCTCATTCACTGGACCATACGGGACATACTTGTACACCGGAAACCCTGCCTGGGCTACAGATAGGGAGAGATAACAAATGAAAAACAATAGACTTATAGAAATCAATAATAATAAAAATAAAAAATATGTGACATACTAAAATTAAAACACATAAAAATGTTTTTAAATACTAAAAACATAAAAATATATATTTACATTAAAAAAATATACACAATTTAAAAATATATTTTATATATATATTTATATTTATATACACTCTCTTCTCTCTCTCTCTCTCTCTCATATATATATATATATATATATATATATATATATAGAGAGAGAGAGAGAGAGAGAGAGAGAGAGAAGAGTGTGAGTAAGAGAGTAAACAGTTATATATATATATATATAAAGAGAGAGGGAAGAGAGTGTGAGTAAGAGAGTAAACAGTTACAAGGAAACTTTTTATTTCAATAATAATAATAATAATAATAATAATAATAATAATAGGGCGACATGGTGGCTCAGTGGTTAGCACTGTCGCCTCAAAGCAAGAAAGTCGCTGGTTCGAGTCCTGACTGGGTCAGTTGGCATTTCTGTGTGGAGTTTGCATGTTTTCCCCGTGTTGGCACCGGTTTCCCCCACAGTCTAAAGACATGTGCTATAGGTGAATTGAATAAGCTAAATTGGCCGTAGTGTATGAGTGTGAATGAGTGTGTATGGATGTTTCCCAGTGCTGGGCTGCAGCTGGAAGGGCATCCGCTGTGTAAAACATATGCTGGATAAGTTGGCGGTTCATTCCGCTGTGGCTCAGAGACTAAGCTGAAGGAAAATGAATGAATAAACAATAATAATAATAATAATAGTAATAAAAATAACAATAATAAAGGCAAAACAACTAAATTACAATATTATTAAAAACTTCAAACACTGAAATTAAATATAAAAATTATTGTTATTACTTAGAATTTAAAATTACAATACTACATTTTATTTTTATTTGTATTATGTGAGATATTTTGCAATATAGAGTTTTAGTTATGTAAATAGTTTTGTAAATAGTTATAGTTTATTACAGGGTATTTACTTAAAACAAATGCAAATTTAGACAGAGATACAAAAAATAGACATAGAGAGATTTAAGAGAGATACAAAAAAGAATTTAGCAAAAGCTCATTTTATTTTATACAAAAAAATTATTATTGTTATATTATTATGATTATTATTATTATATTTTTAATAATTTAAAAAAAAAAATAGTATTTAAAATAATTATTTAGTTAATTTATTCATTCATTCTTTCATTTTCTTTTCGGCTTAGTCGCTTTATTAATCAGGGGTCACCACAGCGGAATGAACCACTAACTTATCCAGCATATGATTTACGCAGCGAATGCCCTTCCAGCTGCAACCCATCACTGGGAAACACCCATACACACTCATTCACACACATACACTACAGACAATTCAGCTTACCCAATTCACCTATACAGCATGTATTTGGACTGGTGGGGGAAACCGGAGGAAACCAAATGCGAATACGGGGAGAACATGAAAACTCCACACAGAAATGCCAACTGACCCAGACGAGGCTTGAACCAGCGACCTTCTTGCTGTGAGGCAACAGCACTACCCACTGCGCCACCACACCGCCCTAGTTAATTTATTTAAAAAAATACTAAAATTACTCAAATGAAAAAAAAGAAAAACTAGCATAAAATATTCCCTGGTTTAATTAAGTAACTTTTGAGTTTGATCAGAAAAATCTGATTTCATTGAAACTAAAAAGTTGATACTGGTTTAATTATTAAAAATACAAAATACTATTTTATCAGAACTTTATGTTTATTAATAAGTTAATTTGCCAAAAAACTAAATAACAAAAATAAAAATGTACACATATTTTTGTAGTGTAATTAAACAAATAAAAATAAATAAATATTATATAAAATAAAATATATATCAGTGATACTAAAATAACACAGGCTTCTATTTAATGAACACTCTGGAATTTCACTAATGCGACCACTTTAGAAGCTATTTCATAAACATTGCTAGCGAGTGTGTTTGTGTGTGTGTGTGTGTTCACCTAACGGAAAGCTGATTTGGTCACACATTCCCAGGAGCTGGCCGAAGCACACCTTCTTATCTGTGGGCTGCAGACCCGTTTCATTCATCCTGTTAGAGCATAAACACACACAGCTCCGTCACACACACTGAAAAAATGACAGAGGCCCCTTCGGCGAGGTCATTTAACACCGGATACATTCTGCCCATTGCTCACTCAAAGTTTTACACCCTCTTATCACTTACAGCCATTACACGCACCAACAAGACGCGCTCGGAGACACTTAGGCAGATATTAAGTGTGAACGATGTAAGAGGAGGAGAAACGCTGTGTTTCTCCATACGACATTGAAGATAGAGGATGTTAATGACATTTGTCACTGACACACCTTCGGCAAATGAGGTTTACACCCCTGAAGGAATGATTACACAAAATGAATGATGGTGCGTTACATTATTCATTTATACAGATTCATTTATTCGCACAGGGATGTAAACGGTCCTGGGAAACAGGGGAGGACCTGATAGCAAAAAAATTTGAGCAGAAAGTAAATTACAATAGAAGTATGAATGTGAGCTTTTCTTTTCTCTAAACTTTTGGAAATGTTGTGAACAAAGTAATTGTAAAAAATACAAATGCATATTGTTCATTCATTCATTCATTTTCCTTCGGCTTAGTCCCTTTATTCATCAGGGGTCGCCACAGCGGAATGAACCGCCAACTTATTCAGCATATGTTTTACACAGCGGATGCCCTTTTAGCTGCAACCCTGTACTGGGAAACATCCATTCACATATTATTTTGTAAGCATGACTAATGAAACTAATATATATATATATATATACAAACAAGTTAATATCTTGGCACTATATTGGCATCACATAGAACCAGAAGCACATTATACAGGTGGTCATAATGTTTTGGCTCATTTGAAATCACAGCCAGAGAGAAACAGAGAGTCCTACCTTCTGAGCGTGTGTTTAACCGTGTCTAGATTGTGCGACGCCACCATGACATTCACTTTCTTATTGCGTTGGATCTCCTCCAGCACATAATCCAGACACCTGAAAGACACCAAACCCAAACCGCTCATAATTCACCCTGCATTTGCTCGGTGCTTTCGGCCAAACATTTTAACTTGACTGTTGACCGCCAAACACAAAGGCTTCTGAAAAGATCTGATTTATTTTGAAAGCTGTCAGAAATGTGCCTTAATCATAAGAGGCTTACCTATGGCGAGATAAGCCCAGAGTCTAGATAAATCTCTGTTCTGTCAGCACATGCAGCGTCTGAATAAAGCACAGTTCAGGCTAAGTAAGATGTTCCGATAAGGACCTGTATGTCACACGAGTATCTTACCACTGCTGATCTGGACTCACAAGCTACTTGGCCATGTCAGCTTGCTGCTTAAAGACAAGCAAAGGAAATCTGATTGCAGACTTTCATTCCACGGTTATGAAATTTTAGCTTAATTCTAAGTTTTGACACAGCATGTTGTCCAGCTAGACGGCTTTTAAGGCATTGATTAAACATTGGTAAAAAAAAAAAAAAAAAGAGCATGTTGTCCAACTAGATCATAGGTGTCAAAGTCAATTCCTGGAGGGCCGCAGCTCTGCACAGTTTTGCTTCAACCCTAATAAGCTGATCACAGCTGATCCAAGTAATCGAGGTGTTCAAAAGAATCTTGAACACCTTGATTAGTGATACATAAATACACAAATATAATAAACTTTGCAGATTTGTTTTAAAGGGACTAAGCCGAAAAGAAAATGAATAAATGAATGAATGAATGAGATTTGTTTCAGGCTGTTAGTTTTATATTCATCATTGTATAATGTATAATGTACTCTAGTGGTCAACTTTGCACATAAGACGACATATTCACTGGCTTCAATTTATATTCAAATGTATTCTTTGAAATATCCTTGTTATTTACATCAAAATGTTGTATCTATTTACTTCAATTATGAAGTTAGGCATTCTGTTCAGACTTATTCCAGTCTTATTTTACAGTCAAAAACTATTCGTAAAAAAGACTGGAATAATTTACCTGCTGATATTCAATCTTTTACATAATTTTCTATATTTATATATTTATTCATTCATTAATTTTCTTTTCGGCTTAGTCCCTTTATTAAACTGGGGTTGTAACAGCGGAATGAACCGCCAACTTATCCAGCATATGTTTTACGCAGTGGATGCCCTTCCAGCTGCAACCCATCACTGGGAAACATCCATACACTCTCATTCACACACATACACTCTACAGACAATTTAGCTTACCCAATTCACCTGTAGTGCATGTCTTTGGACTTGTGGGGGAAACCGGAGCACCCGGAGGAAACCCACGCAAACATGGGGAGAACATGCACACTCCACACAGAAATGCCAACTGACTCAGTGGGGCTCGAACCAGCGACCTTCTTGCTGTGAGAGGATTGTGCTACCCACTGCGCCACCATGGCTGCACGATATTGGAAAAACATATTTTATTTTGCCGTGATATATATTGCAATATGAATACAATTTCACCAGGTGATTTGAATAGCTCTATTTAGAAAAATGTCATTAATTTAGATCGACTAGGATGATCAAGTCTTTTTCCATGCATTGCATCTGCATAAAATATAATAAATTACAAGCAAAAATAAACAAATAAACAGTGCTTTGTGGTTTTCTGGGGAGTCAAACAGTATTCAACTACAGAAATTGAACAATCGAATGTAAAATAACATGGTCAACATTGTATAAATCATTTCAAAATAATAATATTTAATAATATATTTATCTTTAATAAATAATCTAATCCTGAAATGTAACTATTGCAGATACACACATTGCGATATCGATACTCAAACGCAACATAGTCTCATTCTGAAAACGTAGCCCTATATACATTTCTGGAGATTGCGAATTATGTAGTCAGAGGTATGTATGACTGCATTTCATCTTTAAAATGAATGCTATGAGGCGGTATGGCGCCGTTTCTTTTCGCGCTTACCAGCTGACCGCTTACCTCCGTATGGATAGCTTTCCCGCTGTTACCAGTTTGTCCAGTTAGCTCGCCATGTGCGTTGGCGGACTTGAGACGCAGAGAGGAGTTGACCACGACGACGGGGTTCGAGTCCGGCGGAGAACGATTCCAGAAAGCGGGTAAGACAAAAACAGAGGCCAAAAAATATAATAAACAAGTAAATAACAGAGTGAGAATGTGGTAAATTCTGAAAACGTGGTAAAAATCAGGCGAGGGCTTTTCTTTTTCTGGATTGCTTTTGAAAAGGTTTTGTCGGTTGGGTTTAGAGAAGTGGGAGGGCGGATGAATCACTGCTTTTGAAAACACTATTGGTTGGGTTTAGGAAAGGAGGAGGGTGGGTCAGTCGATCGGTCAGTCATTCAGTCAGTCAAACAGTTAGTCAACAGCAGCCTCTGGTGGATTTACATGAGAACAGGCGCGAATGGCACTCGCGAGAGAAATTTGAGATCTGAAAAAACATACACAGTGGCCTCTGGTGGATTCGTGAAACCAAAAACTGCAAAAAAAAAAGTAGCTCTAGGGACGTATTTGGCACTCTCCAGAAATGTATATAGCGGTAAGTTTTCAGGATTTACTGATCTGTATATCTGATGTTAGTTGTTATCTTAATGTTGTGGTATTTAGTTTTTTCTTTCTCCCCTTCAGTAAATGTTTGTGTTTTGTTATTTGTTGTTATTGTTCAAGGATATTATGTCAATTTATTTTTGAATTTGGTTCTTTTGATGTCATTAAGTTGTGATACATTGTGGTTCATCCAAATAAATAAACTCAAATTCAAAACATAAGAACATTTGCAAGGATCTTAGAAATGGCTGTAATTGTTATACATAACATTTCACTAGTTGACAAAATGTCTCAAATATTTTAGCAATTACTCTTTGATGAAAACAAAACACAAAAGTTCAAAATGAATGCTGGTTTGAGTTTTACAACCGAGAGACTAAAATTACTGGGTAATGATGTCGTAATAACAAGAAAAAGGATCTCATGAATAATAAATCTTCTCATATTACTGAATGAATATTCATGAGCCAACGTTGTTCCGTGATGTCTTGGGACTGAGATACAGTATCAAGCCAATGTTGCTCGCGTTTACATTATCTAATATTAATATGAATCCAAAAAATGAGTTGACATTCACAGGGTGAATTCACTCAACCTCATTGACTTTTACTGACTAAAAAGCTGAGTTTTCATGACCTATTCACCGTTTTTTTTTTACCTAAGAGCAGTGTGCCCATTGTCTCATTCACTTCCATTACTTTTTAAGCCGTACAAAACAGCTTGTTATGCTGCTTGATGCTGTAAACCAGGGGTGCCCAAACTTGGTCCTGGAGGGCAGGTGTCCTGCAAAGTTTAGTTCCAACCCCAATCAAGCACACATGGGCTAGCTAATCAAGCTCTTACCAGGTTTTCTAGAAACATTCGTGCAGGTGTGTTAAGGCAAGCTGGAGCTGAAATTTTCAGGACCAAAACCAAAAGTTTCTTGCAGTACTGTTTTTGTAATAAATGGAAAGCAAATGACATTTGTCTCCTCCCTTTTTTGCTGATCCCAAACAATGGTCCGATCCGTGACTCAAAAATAGTAGTGTGATCCGATTTGGGATCCGTTACACCCCTACTCATGTTTATGACAGATTTATACATGTTATGTTGTCTTGGCAATGTCAAGTTGTCATGACAAAGACAAAAACAGGTTGTGATGTACTTGTTCATGTCAAGTTGTCAATGTCATCTTTGCATTTAAAATGACACAACTGAGCAAATGACACTTAATAACAGTTGTCATAAACATGCATAGAATCACATTATACATTTTCGTGACAGTCTTATTGTTACGGCCCTATGTATGTGCCTGCGTTGTTTTGCTTGTGCGCGCTCGCTCTCTCTCTTTCTCTCTCTTTCTGTGTCAATTCTCTTAGGTTCGCCCATTCCAGTTTCCCATTCGTCCGTGGAGACGTCAATCATCATTATTCTCTGTGACATCATCACCTTCACTGCCAATCAGGAAGAAAGCCCAAAAGTTTAAAGAGATGCGAACGTGGAAGCTGGTTCTCCTGCTTTTGCCTTGCTTGCCTTTCTGCTCTGTGTTTTTGGCTTGTGTTATGTGATGTTATGTTGATTTGAATTTAGAGTTTGATTTTGATCTTGTTTCAGTTGTGGTACGCTGTTACCGTTTTGTATGTGCTTGTTCCATGAGTTCCACTCCCCTGGGAATTGAGGAGTTTAGACGTCACATAACATACATCCTGCAACACGCAGAAAACTCCACTGTCTAACACACAAGTCTAGAAGTGAGCTCCACTCGCTGTAAGTTTTATATGTATTTTTGGTTAGAAGTATAGTCTAGATATGGCGTGCAAATGCTGAGTGTGCAAGATACATCATCTAGATGCACTGGGACGCATCGTCAATGATGTATCCTGGGGTCACTGGGTGTTTCGGGTCTTTCAACATCAGACACCCTCACCCAGGTGACCCAGCTGAGGTTGATCAGACCGCAGCTTGCGTCCCAGTACCCATCACCCACGGATCAGCCCTTTTTATCCATAGCCATCTTGTGGCTTTCTCTGTAGCTTCACAAACGGACTTAATGACACTCTTCTTAGCTGCTACTGCTAGGTCTAGTTGGTTGAAGACTTAACAGAGTGAACGCCCTGCAAACCCTCTACAGCCCACCTCTATTGGCTCACAGTGGGTCTTCCAGCCCCCTTCCTGGCACTTCTCTACTAGCTCCTGGAGCATTTTCTTTCATTTGCCTCTTCCATCCGCTCTTCCCAGGGCACTGTGAGTTCAAGCATAATCAACTGTCTTGTTGCCTCAGAAATGATAATTATGTCTGGTCAGAGTGATGTTGTAACTATGTGCTGTGGGAACTTTAACTGCTTCCCCAGGTCGACTTGCAACTGCCAGTCAGGGGCTGAGTGGAGGAGGCCCGACCTTGTCCTTTGCAGTTGGCAGGGTTCCTTCCCAGCTTTCACAAAGTCAATTCTCCTTTTCGGGGCAAGATGGTACCTACCAGAGATGATGGCATTTCATATGCTTTCTGCAACTGCCTGTGGTGATGGCAGAAAATATGTTTTGTTGGTTTATGTTTTTTATTTAGCAGTTTAAAGGATCATTTTCAGCTTGGGGTTTTTGTTATATTATTTTCTTTTATTTGGTGCCGCCTGAAATCCTCTTTCCCTTAATAACATACATTAATTGATTTATTTTCTTTTGTGAGATATTTCAACTTGTATATACTATTTTGCTGTTTGAATTCTTTTCACTTTTGTAAATAAATTCACTTATTTTTGGCATATTTTTCAAAATGTTACCTCTTTAACCCCTAGAGCTAAACTTTAAAGTCGTAACACTTATGAACACTCTTGGAGTAAAGTGTTACCAAGAAGTTTGAAATATCTGGACCAGAAACAAGACAAAAACTTTAAGTTAGAAAAGCATTGTTTTGCAGTGTGGGCTGAAAATGAATGGGAGTCTATGACCAGCCTACGTCAGACACTACAGGAACCAGCTGTGAGGGTTAGTCGAGTCTCTTGTGTGTTTTTCTGCGAGTAGCTTTATTTGTTTGGTGTGGGTTGAGTGAGCGTTAATGGACCAATAAGAGCTTTCAGATGAGTCACTTATGAGGCTCCATTTCACTATACGCCGCCTTAGAAAGCAGCAGCCTTTTTAGACAACGAGACAGCTCACTACCCTTCAGTGTGAAATACGACTTTAACTGTGAAATTCGCTAGGAAGAACTGGGAACGTTTCTTGCCTGTGGTACATTCTGCTAGTGGATTCGTAGTCAGGGTTGATGGGGTCTTCGTATCCAATCTCCGCCGCTCGGCTTCTCTCCTGGTACATGTAAGCCCCCCGCACCAACTTGGCAGCAAAACACCAGCCCTCCCTTCTGGAAAGCTCAACGTCCATGGACATGTTATCGAATGCCTCCTGAGCACAGAGAATTCATTACGCTCTAGCAGATAACCTGATTTTAAGTCCAACATTTTGGGAAATTAAGCGTTTTCTTGCTCTTTGGAATTTGAGAAACATACATTCACCATTTTGAGCACTATTGGAAACGGTTACTTAGACAACCATTTAGGTTAGACAACATGGGCTCTATTATACTATTATTATATCACAATAATATTAGTGAAATTATTTTATTAAATATAAATTTACACACATTTACAC
The DNA here is from genome assembly GCA_903798115.1 of Danio jaintianensis. Taxonomy (NCBI): domain Eukaryota; kingdom Metazoa; phylum Chordata; class Actinopteri; order Cypriniformes; family Danionidae; genus Danio; species Danio jaintianensis. The sequence goes on along the minus strand of CAIGQV010016645.1, from coordinate 23,514,873 downwards.
AAGTAAATACATAGAGTCAATGATGGGCTAAAAATCTGCGCGTGCAGATTCCGTGTGGGCCTACTGATTGGTGCGATTATGCATTCACAATGGTATGAACCATAATAGGGGTGGTCAAATGTATATTTATATTATCTATTATTTTAATTATTTACATTATTATTTAAAATACAGATCAGAGCTAACTATTTCTCAGTATTAAAGGGCTGACCCATACATCTTGTTTTCCTGTCCTTCAGGGGGGATCAAACGTTAATTGGGGGGTCAATCCCCCCCAATCCCCCCTGTAATTCCCACCCTGGGAGTAAGCGTCTCGTCACACCCCTAGTATATAGCAATATTGTATTTGGTGCAAGAAACCATGACTAACCTTTTAAGCAGACCTTATTATTCCAGGAAAGTAGACTCATTTATATTACCATCAGAGTTTATGCACATGTGTGTTTCATTTACAATCTTCACTTCTATTCTTTCAGGATTAATGCCGACACAATGCTAGACTGCAAGCGCAAGAGTGATAAATGTCAGTTTTTATGTCATCTTTTGCATTGTGCAATTGTTATCTTTAATAACAGCATGGTTTCTATACAGCATCTCCCAGTAGACAAATCCCAGAATATCATCATCCGATACATGTTAACACCATTTATATGTGTCAGGCGTGCGTGTGTGTGAGGCTCACTTTGAGGTAGCACTGATAGGTGTTGAAAACGACAGCTTTGTCTCTGTTGAAGCTTCTCTTCATCTCCACAGTGAGTCTGCTGATCGCAGGCTGGAAATACGTCTGTTCAGCATCCACCATCAGCCTGACACCATTTTCCACCGCATGCTGTTCGGCACATGAGAGGGAAGGCAGCAGTACAGTGAGTTAAAAACACATTAATCAGTCGACAAAAAAAAAGATAGCATTTTAATTGATGTCGCATCTGTCTTTCCTGACACAACCAAGGATCTGTCAACAAACATGTATCAACCTCAGCAATAATAATGATGACATTGACGATATAGAGGCGCTAACAAGTATTTGGACACTTGAAAAAGCCTGAATGTACATTAATAACATTTTATTTTAGTATTTTTTTAAGGAAAGATTGCACAGGCAAACTTAAGTGAAATGTTAAAAAAGGATTTATTTTTTTTTAACTCTACAAATATACAACATAATACTCAAAAATTTTAATGATTGTTATTGTTTGATCATTTACTCACCAAAGTTGCATTTGTTTAATTTTAAAATTCAATAAAAATAATTCCAGTAACATTGTAACAAATCCAGTAACAAATATTGTATCATTCATTCATTCATTCATTTTCTTTTCGGCTTAGTCCCTTTATTAATCTGGGGTCGCCACAGCGGGATGAACCGCCAACTTATCCAGCATATGTTTTACGCAGCGGATGCCCTTCCAGCTGCAACCCATCACTGGGAAACATTCACACACACTCATTCACACACATACACTACGGACAATTTTACCTTACCCAATTCACCTATACCGCATGTCTTTGGACTTGTGGGGGAAACCGGAGCACCCGGAGGAAA
>CAIGQV010016645.1:23491228-23503871 GCA_903798115.1 Danio jaintianensis | reverse complement strand
GTATTGCATTGTATACTGTTATAAGGTGCTGTGTACAAATGCGTATGAAAAAGTATTGCACATGTTTATTGCACAGTAGGGGAATAATTAACTGTTCATGAGGTAGATGGCCTGAGGAAAGAAACTTTTCCTGTGTCTGGCTGTTTTTGTGCTCGGTGTTCTGTAGCGCCGGCCAGACGGTAACAGTTCAAACAGAAAGTGTGCTGGGTGTGAAGGGTCCAGAGTGATTTTGCGAGTCCTTTTACTCACTCTGGAAGAGTACAGTTCTTGAAGTGTAGGAAGGGTAGTGGCAGTGATTCGTTCAGCAGTCCGGACTATTCGCTGTAGCCTACGGAGGTCGGTTTTGGCAGCTGAGCCGAACCAGACGGTGATTGAAGTGCAGAGGATGGATTGGATGACAGCTGAGTAGAACTGTACGAGCAGCTCCTGTGGCAGGTTGAACTTCCTCAGCTGACGAAGGAAGTACAGTCTCTGCTGGGCTTTCTTCAGAATAGAGTCTATGTGAATGTCCCACTTCAGATCCTGAGAGATGGTGGTGCCCAGGAACCTGAATGACTCTACTGCAGCCACAGTGCTGTTCATGATGGTGAGTGGGGGAAGTGCAGGGGGGTTTCTCCTAAAGTCCACTATCATCTCCACCAGCTCAAGGTTGTTGCATCTGCACCATAGAGCCAGCCGCTCCACCTCCTGTCTGTATGCAGACTCATCACCGTTCCGGATGAGGCCGATAACAGTAGTGTCGTCAGCAAACTTCAAGAGTTTAATGGAGGGGTCTTTTGCAGTGCAGTCATTGGTATACAGGGAGAAGAGCAGTGGGGAGAGAACACATCCCTGGGGGGCACCGGTGCTGATGGTGCGGCTGTCGGATGTGATTTTGCCCATTCTGACTAGCTGTTGTCTGTCTGTCAGAAAGCTGGTGATCCATTGACAGACAGAGCTAGGAACAGAGAGCTGGGTCAGTTTGTACTCGAGCAATGATGGGACGATGGTGTTAAAGGCAGAACTGAAGTCCACGAACAGAATCCTTGCGTAGTTCCCTGGTTTGTCCAGATGTTGTAGGGTATAATGCAGTCCCATGTTGACTGCATCATCCACAGACCGGTTTGCTCTATAGGCAAACTGCAGGGGGTCCAGCAAAGGTCCAGTGATGTCCTTCAGATATGCTAACACCAGTCTTTCAAATGACTTCATGGCCACAGATGTTAAGGCAACAGGTCTGTAGTCATTGAGTCCTGTGATCTTTGGCTTCTTCTGGATTGGGATGATGGTGGAGCATTTGAAGCAGGATGGAACTTTGCGCTGTTCCAGTGATCTGTTGAAGATCTGTGAGAAAATGGGAGCCAGCTGGTCAGCGCAGGTTCTCAGACAGGCTGGTGAAACACCATCTGGGCCAGGTGCTTTCCTTCTCTTCTGCTTCCTGAAGATCTGACGCACATTATCCTCACTGATCTGAAGTGCAGGGGGGGGAGAGAGATGGCTGTGTAGAGAGATCGTCAGGGTGGGTGTGGGGTGTCTCAAATCTACAGTAGAACTTATTCAGCTCGTTTGCAAGTTGTTTACTGCCATCAATGCTGGGGGATGGTGTCTTGTAGTTTGTGATGTCTTTCAGGCCTTTCCACACTGATGCCGGGTCGTTGGCAGAAAACTGGTTTTCCAGCTTTTTGGCATAGCTCTTCTTAGCCACACCAATCTCCTTTGTCAGTGTGTTCCTTGCCTGATTGTACAAGACCCTGTCCCCACTCCTGTAGGCATCCTCTTTGGCCTGACGAAGCTGTCTAAGTTTTGGTGTGAACCATGGTTTATCATTGTTAAATGATAAGTAGGTCCTGGTAGGGATGCATAGCTCCTCACAGAAACTGATGTATGATGTTACGGTATCTGTGAGTTCGTCGAGGTCGGTGGCTGCAGCTTCAAAAACACTCCAGTCAGTGCATTCAAAACAGCCTTGTAAGGCCTGTTCTGTGTCGTTGGTCCATCTCTTAACAGTCCTTAATACTGGCTTAGTAGTTTTAAGTTTTTGTCTGTAAGTTGGTATAAGATGAACCAGGCAGTGGTCGGAGAGTCCTAGAGCTGCTCTAGCAACGGAACGATATGCATCCTTTATTGTGGTGTAGCAATGGTCCAAAATATTATTGTCTCTGGTGGGGCATGTAATGTGCTGTTTGAATTTAGGCATCTCATGTGTGAGTTTCGCCTGATTAAAGTCACCGAGAATGATAAAAACAGAGTCCGGGTGTTGTTGTTCTGTCTCTGTGATCAGATCAGCCAGCTGTTGCAGTGCAGTACTCACGTGTGCTTGCGGTGGAATATAAACACCGATGAGAATGAACGAGGAAAACTCCCGCGGCGAGTAGAACGGCTTACAGTTAATGAAAAGCACTTCCACGTCAGGACAGCACATCTTCTTTAACACAGTTACATCCGTACACCACCTTCTGTTGATGTAAAAGCATGTCCCACCACCGCGCGTTTTGCCCGTTGACTCCGTATCACGGTCCGCTCTGTACAGCTGAAAGTCCGGTAGGTGTAACGCGCTGTCCGGAATGGCTTCGTTCAGCCAGGTTTCCGTGAAACACAGAGCAGCAGAGTTGGTAAAGTTCTTGTTTCTGCGTGCGAGCAGAAGTAGTTCGTCCATTTTGTTAGGAAGAGAGCGGAGATTCGCCAGATGGATGCTCGGCAGCGCCGTTCTGAAGCCGCGCTGTCTGAGCCTGACGAGCGTTTTGTCTGTCCTGTAGCGTTTCCCTAGTGCAGCTGCTCCGCCGACAACAATGTTCAGCAAAACGCCAGAGAAATCAAAAACCGGTTGGTGATTAATTGGAGTGTACTGCCGAATGTTCAGCAGCTCGTCCCTGGAATAACTGATCTCGTACGATGAACATAAAACAGGACAAACGAACAAAAACAGTGCAAAAACTGGAGAGCTCCACACCATTATTATTTATTATTACTGTTTTATCCATAAATGTTGATTATTTTAATGTACAGTTTATTCTGATTTATTATTTTATTTATAATTTTTTTATTTTATTTTATTATTCATTCATTTTCTTTTCGGCTTAGTCCCTTTATTAATCTGGGGTCGCCACAGCGGAATGAACCGCCAACTTATCCAGCATATGTTTTACGTAGCGGATGCCCTTCCAGCCGCAACCCAACACTGGGAAACACCCATACACTCTTGCATTCACACACATACACTACGACCAATTTAGCTTATTCAATTCACCTATAGCGCATGTCTTTGGACTTGTGGGGGAAACCAGAGCACCCGGAAGAAACCCACGCAAACACGGGGAGAACATGCAAACTCCACACAGAAATGCCAACTGAACCAGGGACCTTCTTGCTGTGAGGCGATCGTGCTACCCACTGCGCCACTGTGTAATAATAATAATAAAATAGGGGCTGCACGGTGGCGCAGTGGGTAGCACGTTCGCCTCACAGCAAGAAGGTCGCTGGTTCAAGCCTCGGTTGGGTCAGTTGGCATTGCAGTGTGGAGTTTGCATGTTCTCCCCGTGTTGGCCCCGGGTGCTCCGGTTTCCGGACAAAGACATGTGCTATAGGTGAATTGGGTAGGCTAAATTGTCCGTAGTGTATGTGTGTGAATGAGTGTGTATGGATGTTTCCCAGTGATGGGTTGCAGCTGGAAGGGCATGCGCTGCGTAAAACATATGCTGGATAAGTTGGCGGTTCATTCCGCTGTGGCGACCCCAGATTAATAAAGGGACTAAGCCGAAAAGAAAATAAATGAATGAATGTTTAAGAGAACAAGGCAATTTCCACTGTATTTCCTATAATATATATATATTTTTATAAGACTAATTTCTTTTAGTTTGTCTGGGGAATTTTTTTTTTTTAAATAAATAAAAACGGCTAAGGTCAATATTATTAGCCCACTTGAGAAATATGTACAGTGGTCCCTCGTTATTTGTGGGAGTTACGTTCTAAAAATAGCCCACAATAGGTGAAATCCGCGTAGTCCGCTTTATTTTTTACAATTATCATAGATGTTTTAAGGCTGTAAAACCCCTCACTACACACTTTATACACTTTTCTCAGACAGGCATTAACATTTTCACACTTCTCTCTCTTGTTTAAACACCCGCGTAACTTCTACCTTCCTTTAGCATGTACAGAATTCCAACTTTTAGTGCGACGGTTAGCATCTTCCTCTGCCTTTTGGGTGTTACAGCAGGTGCCTTAGACAGTGCATACGTTTTGTCGACATTGAGTATGTATACATGGACACCAATAATCCGATTTTAATACGATTAAGACAATACTCTGATTAAGAGTCTACCATGTAAACATCGATTTTTGATTCATTTAATCCGATTAAAGTCATAATCGAACTAAACAGAAATCGAATTAAGATATGTGAAGTATGCCAATTTTAGTTCCATGTCTGTACTGCACTTCAATAATGCAAACAACTTAATCAAACTATTACCGTCATGTAGGATTTTCGTCACATTTTGCGACAGGATAGTCCATACACACAGGGCTGTTTGACACTATTCTCTGCACCTACCGAGTAAATGAAGGACCACAGACACCCGCATCGCGAAATGTGGAAGTTTTTTTTCCCCATATGGCGTGCAGTATCAAATTCCATTATAACTACACTCTTCCAGCAGTTCCTACTCGCATCCAATATCTCGTTTGTCATGGGGGGCATGCATGAAATGTTCCCATACAATGAAAGTGAAAGTGTCAAACTGCAGTTAAAGTCGACATATTAAAAATGAAACACCCGAAATTACATGAAACTCCGGTTGTTGTTGTTGAGGAGTACAGCACTTCAGAGTCACACTGCTAGCGATCGAAGACTTATGTAAATTTGGCAAGCTGAACGCATTCTGTACTGTACAGGAGACACGGAGGAGATTGATTGACAATGATCTACAGCCAATCAGCGCAGAACACAATGCACTGTAAAAAAAAAAAAAAAAAAAAAAAAGCATGTCAAATTGCACTAAAAAATCTGCGTAACTGTGAGGCCGAGAAAGGTAAAGCGCATTATGGCAAGGGGCCACCGTACATATATTTTTAATAATTATTTTTTTTATTAAAGGGGACCTATTATCCTATTATGCCCCTTTTTACAAGATGTAATATAAGTCTCTGATGTCCCTAGAGTGTGTATATAAAGTTTCAGCTCAAAACTCTAAGCGGTCGGCTGCTTCTCACTCAAGGTTGTTTATGCTAATGAGGGAGATATCATCACTAATGGGCGGGGCATTCACCCTCCAATGACATGTACAAAGGGAGAATGTCAATCAAAGTGTTTCTGCAGACTGTTTTTATCAAGTGTGATTATTAAAAATAGAATGAATAAATTTGTATTATTAGAGGCTGGCTATATTCACACACTGTTGCAGCACAACTGTGTTTATATCATGTATAAAAGTGATTTTTGCAGAATAGATCCCTTTTAAAAACTGCTAAGGACAATATTATTAGCCCACTTGAGAAATACATATATTTTTTCGATTGACTACAGAACAAACCCAAACAACTACTGTTGTCCAATGACTTGCCTAAAATTGCACTTGAATATTAGTTAGTTAGTTAGTTAACTTTATTTATCCCCGTAGCGAAATTTCATTTGCAGCATACACTCACAAAGACATTTGGCATTTATATAAATAAATCATTTAAAAACCTAAAGTACCATGGAACCCCCAATTTATAAATAAATATCCAGTATACTGGCCATCAACTGCTACTGAGAGAGGAGAAATTTAAAAACTTAATTGCTTGTGGTATAAATGATAATTTTGTTCTATTTCTTACACATCCGAGAACACAATATCCCAATAATTATTATCTTGCAAAATAACTAGTAAAATAGTATGTACTGTACTGAGACAAAATAAACGAGTTACTAGAAATTAGTTATTAAAATCATTATGTTTAAAAACGGGCTGAAAACATCTTCACTAATTGATTGAAAAATAATAACAATTTCATATGAGTAACTAATAAGTAACTCTATATCTTGTATGTTCTGTTCCACATTATATAATTTACCCACCTACGATGACTTCCCAATGAAAAAAATATGTATTCATTTATTTTAATTACAAACAGTATCGCTGATTATAGGGCAAAAAATTTGTGCAATGAAAGGTTATAAGTCTGATCCTCCCAGGATTGCACCCTTGAGCATCATCTTCACTCAAGTTTCTCCATTACAAATGACCTTGAATAAATGTCCCATTTAAACTAGACTACATACAAGCGTCTGCTAAAAGACTACTTCATTATTTATCGTCATCTTAATTAGATTCTGCTATTAAAATACCGGACAGTCATATAGCCTCTAGTGGCTTTGCTGCAGTTCAGATTTGCTACATCTGCCTTATACAGTCCTTTTGTGGATATGTTATCGTACTTTAGTGTTGCCTGATCTGTGCATTTGGCCGAAGACTGAACCCAAAAATCATACCTGCAATTGCTCTAGATCCAGTTTCTGCTCCAACACCTCCATGCCGTCTTTCCCCTGCTTAGTAGCGAGGAAACTGAAAAAGCGTCTCCATTTCACCAGCACTTCGGAGAACTGGAGCTGCAGACGCCCGGGGGGAAAGGATGAGGAGCCTGGTTAGTTCATGGAGGTGACAGATTTTAACCCGATGTTTTCTGATGAATGAACCCTGCGTGAACCACAGTCTTACCAGGAATTGTGGACGCCCCAAGGCAGTCATCTTAATAGCGGAGAAACCATCTTCAGAACTTCCACCTGAGCAGGCAGGTGATTTCTTTTAGAGTTATTTTAGTGGTAACGGCAGCAATGAGAGTGAAACTGGCTTTTTTTTAGAAGCAATTTTACAGGAGCGCTGAATGAATTCTACACTGTTATACTTGGTGTCGCGGGTGCATTACAATGGGTGTTGCTCCAATAGTGCTGGCATAATGGAAAACTTGAGCTGCATGCACATTCACAAATACACTATAAATGCTTTCTAAGGTTGCTAGGTCTCCATGTTTTCTTGGCACTCCTAAACTAAAATACACAGCATATCATATATGCTATATACAGTGCTCAATATATATGAGTACACCCTTCACAAATCTCTCATTTAAATTAATATTTTCTATAGGAAGCTTTACAATATTATATTTGTGCATATACATTAGATTAGTCAGTACTGAAGCCAAATCTGGAGCTAATCTGACAAAATTACTTATGATAAAGGTCCAAAATTAATACACTCAAATTTATATGTTAGGGAATAATATTAAATAAAAAATGTAAAAAAAGAGCAACATTCAAGAGAAAGAAATTGTATACAATTTTGTTGAAATTTTCTAGTTTGTAAATTTTTTTCCCATATTTTCCATGAATTTAAATGTATAATCTTTCTATTTCTAAAGATGTTCGGTGACAATAAATATATCTGATTAATGAATCTGTTTTGTTCAAATACACCAAAATATATTATCTATATTAACTGAGAAATGGATACAAATATAAATTTTCAAAATAGGGTGTACTCATTTATGTTGAGCACTGTACATATATAAGAATCAGTGATGAACAAATGATTATAGAAATAACAGGATAAAGCGTGCACCACTTTCCGTTGACAGAATACATTCTAATGATGTTTATATTTTAACTCAATTACTTTTTCAAACTTAAAGGTGCAGTATGTAAGTTTGACACCCAGTGGTTGAACTATGTATGGCATTCCTGGATCAAAACAAACGCAAGCACAGGTTGCCAGATTGACGACCAACAGAAGCAAGGCTAAAGGCTGATTTAAGTCGTGTTCTAAATAAAAGCAACGGCACGCGATAGAAGGAATATTTTCATATTAAAAGGAGTTTTTGTTCTAACCAACACCTCGAATTGATATATTAGAAACGGCTTCTATTTCTTGCAGCTGAACAACAGAATAAACTGACAATGATCACCTCAGGTACACCTCATCATGTGCTTTATTTAGTGTTAAATGCAAACAATGTGTTTGAATGCCATTTTACATGACATTTATTGCCATACTACTGAAAGCAGCAGCAGATAGTTCATCTCAGATCTTGAAAATAAAATAAGTTTGAAATTGAACTTTAGAACTGTGAAATAATGCAAACCAACACATCAGTGATTCAGCATCTACATTTAATAATGTTAAAGAGGTTTAATATGTATTAATTAGATCATAAACCCTACCATTTTGTGAGTGAGTGCATATTCTGTGCTTCCGAATGGCTGTATTTAAATTTCTGTCTGGTGCAAACAGCCAAATTGCTTATCACTGCAAATCTCGTCACGTAGCGTGTTGTTAGGACACGCGGTTACAATCTAACCTGCTCACCTAATGTTTACATTTGTAATATTTATATTATTTGCTAATTAATAGCCTCATGCGGAACTCTGAATCTGGGTCTCATTTCAGAGTCTGCTACTGTCCACCGGAGGTTGCATTTTGGTTATGGGTGCATGGTTTACGAGCCTTTCTGAATGAATGAATGAATGAATGAATGAAATACGTGGTTTTCCACCAAGGCAACCCGGGGTGCTGAAATATAATTGGCTGAAGTGGCATTGGGCGGGTTAAAAGAACCAAAACAAAGACAGCGTTCCGGCACATAACAGACATTTTTAAAGCAGTATAACTGACTTCAGCATTGTTTTTCAGATAAACAAGAATGTTCACTTAGCATGTTTCTTAAATATCTGCAAACATATTATGGTATTTTTATGCTTTAGAAGACTCAAAAACTTACATATAGCACCTTTAAAGGGATAGTCCAACCAAAAATGAGAATTTACTCACTATTTACTCACCCTCATATGGTTCCAAACCATTGTAGGTTTCTTTCTTCTGTTGAACACAAAATAAGATATTTTGAAGAAAGCTGATAACTGGATTCCAAAATATTTTCCTTTTCCTTACTATGGGTGCCAGCAACAAGCATTCTTCAAAATTGTCTTAAAAAAAAGAAACTCATCAAGGTTTAAAAACCATTAGTGAGAATATGAGTTTTTTTTTTTGGTTGAACTATACCTTTAATGTTCTAAAGTTACTAACGCAAACAACGTTACGTTTGTTTGTTTCTTTGTTCCTGTTGAAAAGCAAACAAACCAGAAAAAAATGTCAAATAAGCACATTCTGCAGAAATACAGCAGAAATACTATATTGGGCGTATTCAGAGAGACATTCGAAAATGTGGTGAAAATTTGAGCTTGCACAAAAACAACATCTTTCCTATTTTAAGTGCTTATTGTTAATCCCTACTTTGCACCCTGTTCATGGAAAGTGTCCAACACAAGCTCATTGGAAATATGTGCTTCGACCTACAGTTTTGTGAAACCGCAAAAACGTACTTCAACACACATTCTAGGTAAACTGAACATTACAGAGCACTATGACACCATCAACTTTTGTTCCTTTTCACACTAATGACATTTACAGGGACATATTGTTGACAAATAAAGAATTATTGTCATCCAGTTCTTCGCACAACACAAAATAAATACCACAAAACACCTTACCACTGTGTATGATTTGCAATCAAATACATTTGCCTCATCTAAATATCTCCATATGTACAACATTTCTTGCATGGTCAGTTTGCCCGGTAGTTCACTATGTATACTACCTGACAAAAGTCTTGTCACCTATCCAAGTTTTAGGAACAACAAATAATAACTTGACTTCTAGTTGATCATTTGCTATCAGAAGTGGCTTATATAAAAGGCAAAGGCCACTAGATTACGCTTATTTTACCTAAATAAAATACGATCATGCCTTGATTTTTAATTACTTAATTAGGACAGTAAGGTCTGACTTTGCTGAGACAAAAGTCTTGTCACTTAACAGAAATAATGTACAGTATAGAATATCCATACATCTCTGCAATGACTCAAATAACTTATTAATAAAGTCAACTGGAATGGCAAAGAAATCGTTCTTGCAGGACTCCTAGAGTTCATCAAGATTCTTTGGATTCATCTTCAATGCCTCCTCCTTCATTTTACCCCAGACATGCTCAATAATGTTCATGTCTGGTGACTGGGCTGGCCAATCCTGTTGCACCTTGACTTTCTTTGCTTTCAGGAACCTTGATGTAGAGGCTGAAGTATGAGAAGGAGTGCTATCCTGCTGAAGAATTTGCCCTCTCCTGTGGTTTTTAATGTAATGGGCAGCACAAATGTCTTGATACCTCAGGTTGTTGATGTTGCCATCCACTCTGCAGATCTCTCGCACACGCCCCCATACTGAATGTAACCCCAAACCATGATTTTCCTTCAGCAAACTTGACTGATTTCTGTGAGAATCTTGGGTCCATGCGGGTTCCAATAGGTCTTCTGCAGTATTTGTGATGATTGGGATGCAGTTCAACAGAAGATTCATCGGAAAAATCTACCTTCTGACACTTTTCCAAATGATCAACTAGAATTATTGTTATTATTTGTTGCTCTTACAACTGGGATCGGCGACAAGACTTTTGTCAGGTAGTGTACAGTGTTGTACCTCGAGTTCGAGTCCAGTGAACCACGGTTCCAAAACAAGAGATAAAAGTAATGTGAAATCAAGGTAAAAGTAATGTGAATTAAAGAAAAACTATATTTGTCTCTTGCGTTTGCTTTTAAAAACACTATTGGTTGGGTTTAGGTCAGTGGTTTGCTGTTCTAGGTGCAATTTACAACAAAATGTACCCTAAGAAACCTATTTCAGATTCACAAAAATGTAGACAGCACCTTCTAGTAGATTTTCTCATCAGAAATGCACAACAAAACCAACGCTATCTCCCAGCAATTCTTTTTGATTTAGTGGCTAATTCATATTAATTCATATGATCTCATTTGTACGATTTAGTACGATTTGCTCATCCCCCAATGACAGTTGGGTTTAGGGGTGGGGTTTGGTGCCACACCTCCTTTTAAAAATCATACATTTTCATATGACTGAACTCATACGAATTAGCCACTACTGTATTACATGTCCTCGTGAGATCAGGCTGAACGAAACATATCCACAGAAAGTTATTTTGGCAAGTTTTTCCAACGAGCCTGGGTTGCAAGTATCGTAATTACTTTGTGTGCATCTTAATCATTGCATTTGTAGCCCCTGGCTTTTGTTTTGCATGCAAGCTGACTTCAATTCTAAAGTTTATTATTACTAATCAGCTTCTAAATGCTCTGTTACCTGAGGCTTTGATGCAATTGAGGAAAGTCTCCATGTGGTGGTCACATTTGGCCTCATCGGCATAGAAATATGTACGAGCGCTTGATACGCCTTCACGGCGGTCACCAAACCTTCGGTGAGCTGTGTACTTCTTCTCTCGGTTCTTCTCCACTGCTGAAACACATCGAAAGGGAAAAATGTGCGACCTTTTGCTTCAATCTTACAAATGAATTGAAATGCTAAAAATGTGCATGTACTCACCGGGGCTTTCTTTCTCTGATGTAGACATGCAAGATCTATCAGAAAAAGAACAGAAATTGACATTTTTAATAAAACAGGGTGACTAATGAAAGTGACTACTACTTGTTCTTAAGGTCTTTGTAGAGACCTTTAGCTGACAAAACGAAGAAACAGCAGTTTCTGTAGAAAGGAATCAATAATAACTGCAGAGGCTGCTATGAAGTGACTTTACTGTGGTGCACTTGTGCTGTTTGTTTCTCTTCTAGATTTCAGGGTCAGCACTTAGAGGCAGACTCCCGCCTGACGTCTATGCTGATGCCCACATGTGTCTGAACTGCACTGACGCTCGGGCCAGCAGTGGTACAGGGCAGTGGTTTGTTTGAATTGAGTTCCTGTGATCTCTCGAACGCCTCCGCACATCCACATCCACCCACAGCCTCTGCTACAACACATGCAAGAGGTGTATTTGTACAATAAATCCCAGGTTCAGTACGCATCTCAATTTATTATGATTAACTCTTGTGTATCGTTCAAATTTATTATCCTTTTGTTATGTTCGTGGCTGCCCCATTGACTTCCATTATAATGACATTTTTTGATTGCAAAGCTATGACAACATATAATCATGCATTCTTGATTGTTGGTGGTGTTCCCTGTTGGGAAGAGGTTAAATGTATAATTTTTACTATTGATCATCAGTTGGCAGCATTAACCCTTTAGACAGGCCTGTGCAAAAATGTTTCTGGCTTTTATATGGAGTTCTATAGAGCAAAACAGCAGATTATACATAAGCACACTTACTATGTTTACTATGTTCTCAGAGCTGAGCTGCTTATTTTGATTTTCTCAGACATATCAAGGTAAGTGTGCAAAGGTGTCTCTCTCTCACACACACACACACACACGCACGCACACGCATGCACACACACGCACACACACACACACACACGCACGCACACGCAAACACACACACACTACATATAGAATGTAGAAACTAAGCATTTTCCCCTCCAACTGATGATCAACAGTAAAAACATGCACGATTATGTTTAACTTGGGAAACAGATAGATAGACCTAGATAGATCCCAGATGATCTAAATTAATGAAATCTTCCCAAATAGAGCTATTCAAATCATCTGGTGAAATTATATTCATAATGCAATATATATCGCAGCAAAACAAAATATCATAATGTCCGAATTTTTCAGTGTGACCCTGGTAGGTAGGTAGGTAGGTAGGTAGGTAGGTAGGTAGGTAGGTAGGT
>CAIGQV010016645.1:23443661-23477806 GCA_903798115.1 Danio jaintianensis | reverse complement strand
TTCCACCTCCATGTCACCTAAAGGTCAAACAGGCTTGCACGTGTGAGGTTCATTCTTCCACTGCCAGTAATCTTGACTCATGTAACTCTACACACTCACCAACCACATGACTTCTCCCTGGCATGGTGCCATCCTGTCATTGGTCTGAGACACTTCAATGCCACATGAGTAACTCTAAACAAGTCTGTCATACACAGTCCATTCAGAAACAAGCTGGCAGAGACTCCATTTTTTAACACTGCATGACTGAACTCTTATGAACATAAAACACACTACATACCTCTTTATTCTTATCGACCAGAATGTCATAGGAGCACAGTTTGAAAACTACCAAGCTTCTAAGCAGCTCAAGAGTGCCTTTGCTTTTGTAGGCGTCTCTGGTCAGTTCAAAGTCGATGGAGATCTTGTTATTGAAGGATTCATGCTCGCTGCTGTTAACGGACTCTTCTTGTGTGTTTGTTTTGGTTTGATGATAACGACGAGTGGAGGTCACCAAACTCCGAAAACTGCGGTAAGGAGCCGCGAGCCCAAAACCGAGTAACGTTAGAGTTTTGCGGAGAGACATCAGTTCGAGACTTCAATGTTGACAATGTTCATAAAATAAAAAATAATCTCCTGCTAGTGCTGAAAACCAGCCGAGCACATTGAACGCTACCCCGCCCCTAAGTCCCGCCCCGTATTCTAATTTGGGTTGTCTGATTGGTTCAAATCACGTGACGTTTCATGTTTACTAACGTGCCGCAAGCATGAGATTCCATAAAAGGGATGCCGTTGCATAAATGTTCCGCAACGTAAACGTTAGTTTCGTAACGTACGCATTAATGTAGAGAGTTCGAAGTAAAATATGTGGTGATACAGGACAAATACAATGCAAAGAAGTGGTTAAAACAGATATTCGTCTAGTTTTGCTCTTTGTTGTTTGTTTGTTTTGATGCTTCAATAACAAACATACAAAATCGAACCTACACAGAAACAATGACAGTGATAGTAACTTAAAAGAGCAAGTTAAATTATATTATAAATGCATATAAAACATAAAAAAGGAAGAAAAAATACATTAAAATAAATAACACAAATAGAGCAAGAGGAAAGGAGGACTTATCCGTGATATTGCCAAAATAATTATCGTATTATTCCATGAATCTAACACTTTTTTATTGTTTTTTACCAATCTAAGAGATTTAATAAATACATCAATTTTCTTGTTGTTAGTTTTGCTTATGACGTATTTGTGACGTACTTGACGTGAAAGTTTGTTGTGTATGTTCCGTGAAGTTAACAGAGGGGGGAGCCGTTGCATAGTTTAAGTAATTCACTTTTACAAGACTGAGTGTATATGGATGTAAGTATAACCTGACACAATTTCCAGTGGCATCTACAAATTACTCGTCAATAAACGTTTCGTGATTTTATTTGATGATTCAAAAGGGCAACACTTTAGGTTATTAAGAGCTATTTCGTGCAAATAGCATGTCACAAAGCATCTGACCTGACATTTAGTGCTCAATTATTATTAGAGCTCAATAAAATAATCAATTCTTTGTAATCAATGGCAAAACAAAAAGTTTTAGAGGGAACGTTGAGCATTGAATGAATATAAAGTTGAAATGCACATTGAGGAAAAATAACTTAAACGTATTCTCACCATACTAAACGTATTTATTTCTTAGCATATTAGAATAGTCAAATCAAATTTATCATTTTAATAAAAAAACATAAAAAATATATTAATAATAATCTAGTTTTTTCAATCTTTATTCTTTGCCACTATCCTTCAAACACCTTGGTTTTACCCATTTCATCTTGAATTGTACATACCCACTGTACATTTGTAATTATGTTCATATCTATCTGCATACCTCTGATTATTAATAGCAACCTGTACATCTATTGTAAATCTCTGTTCATAGTTAATACAACCTGTATATAATGTTCATAGTACATCCATCTGTAAATATCACCATAGTTTTTCTACAATTGCACTTTATAACTTATACCTATATCCTGCACTTGCTGCTATTGCACTCCTGGTAAGACCTAAACTGCATTTCGTTGCCTTGTACTTGTACATGTGTAATGACAATAAAGTTGAATCTAATGGAATAGAATCTAATCTAATCTAATCTAATCTAATCTAATCTAATATAAATTTGTCATATAATTTTGCATATTTCTTTTATACACCAGTACCGGTTACAAAATGAATGTTTAATTTTTACCTAAATATACAGGGCATTTTATGCTGAATGACGATTTCACAGCATTATTTCACCCATATTTGTTTACACTTATTGACTTTTTAATATTAAAGCTGACACTTGCTATTAATATGCATTATACAGTTCCATTTCTAAGTTTTATGTCATACAAACGGCCCTTAAAGCCTGTAATTCGTAAATGTTTTGTAAATGTTTTCCTTTGTGATTTGAATTGATTTGGACATTATCAATTAATTAAATGTAGGTATCGTGGGTATGCTATCTATTATTACACTGACTGTCATATAAAAGTGTAAAAACAAATACTTTTACAGATAAAGAAACTAACTTTAAGGACACTATATTGGAGACCGTCTGTTATATTATTAAAAAATATATTTCGCATTTTTCTGATAAGTGGTGCTTCCATTCATGTCAAATGTCAACAGTGGTGATTCGTCCCACCGAGATTCAGTCATAAAATTAAATAAAGGTATGAATTTTAATTTTTTTGTGCACTATATGTTGATGTACACATAAATAAAGTATACTATAGACTTAAAGAAACAGTTCAAGCTAAAATTAAAATAATATAATTTACTAACATAAAACTTTTTTTTGAGTTTCTTTCTTTTGTTGAACACACACACACACACACACACAATATTGATAGCCAATTGTCTCTATAGTATTTTTCCTACCATGGATGCCAGCAGCTACCGGTTTCCAACATTCTTCAAAATATTTGTCTTTAACAATAATGGAGGGCCGCAGCTCTGCATAGTAATAATAATAAACTCAAACAGTTTTGGAATGACTTGGGTGAGTAAATGGTGAGTACATTTTCATTTTTAATTAATTTTATGAAAAGGATGGAGGAGGTGTTTCATCTGTAATGGGGTGTAAGCAGGGTGCGAATTACAGGGGGGTTTGGGGGCGAGGGGAGATGACAACCCCTGAAGGATGTCAAAACAAGATGTAAATGGAGGGGGGGGGGGGGGTCAGCCCTTTAAGAATGAGAATTAGTTTTTTTTCTAATCTGTATCTTAAATAATAATATGAATCATTAAAATGATAGACAATAAAAATATACATTTCACCACCCCTATGGGCAGTATTTATGATACATGTATTTCAAATACATATTTTAAACACAAAATAATATTTTGTAATTTGTATTTGATAGGGTTGATGAAAATGGATTAATATTTTGTATCAAAATACTTTAGTGTCTTGTATTTTTAAAATACTGTAAAATACTTTGTAAGAAGTCTACATGATGACATCATAAAAATGTGGCCTCAGATTGGCGGTTTCTCAGTTATTGGCCAAGGCTTGAGATCAGACTAGAAAATTGATTAATACTGAAGAAGTTGATCAGTGCTTGGAGTATGGATGGAAATTATGCATCACATATAAAGAAAGTAACAGACAAATAGCAGGGGAAGATTCGTGAGCAAGTCAAAATAAGACAGGAAAATAAGACAAACAACATAGGCATAGTCCTACAGTGGCAATACCTACAAAACTCCATTGGCTGTTTCAAATGCCAGTAGCTGATCTGCAGGTGCTCTTTAGAGTTAATTACAAACTTTGACATAGTAGATCAGTATGAGAGAAAAATATTTAGTAATACTCCAATCTACAAACTGGTCAAAAACTCCAAACTCAGGTTTTTTGGCAGCAAAAACAGATATATATATATATATTTTTTTTTTTTTTTTTTGGGGGGGGAGATTTTAAGTAGTTTTCAGAAATCATGATTTTACATTGAGTATTGAAGATTTCAAACGCAAAAACTTTGAAACAAGACTTTTAAGAAATGGTGGTAATTTCTTTTTTTTTTTACAATCAATAGAAATTGTTTTATATTTCAATTCATTATCTGCATTAAATGTTTTTTACAGTGATAATCTTCAAGACAGGACTTTCTGTATGAAATTTGTACAAAATCTATACTAAAATCAAGGAGAAACAAGTTGGAAACTTTTTTATGAATACCTACAGTAGAGGTGAAGGAGGTGCAGAGAAGCTGACTTAAACTTGCTCAGAGAAAAGCTGTTGTTATCAGTCATTGTTTACTTCACTAAATCAGTTTAATGGTGAAGGGATTGATCCAAAAAGCCTATTGATAGAAGGTTTGCAAAGAAATTTCATGCTCCTTTGTAAAATTATGTTGTAGTATTTTCAAAATACAAAAATACAGTATTTTATTTTGATACTCGTTGTGGCTGCTGTATTTTGTAGTTTATTTTGATACACTTTAAAAATTGAGGTATTTGGTATTTTATTTAAAAATACATTATAATGTGTTTTCGCCCAACCCTGCCTGTAATAGTTTATACCATTGCGAATGCATAATCGCGCCAATCAGTCTTTGCAAAAAAAAAAGTTCATTCGACACTCATTGATTGACATAGTAAGTGCTCACAAGATATTTTTCGTGTAAAATAGCTGATTGGATGCATATAACCTAAAAGTAAAGTAGACGCAGTTTGTATAGTTTGACCTACAGTAACCTCTGAAATAGCTAATCAGATGTTACTTAAGTCAGAATACACTGAATATCGCTCAAAACACTGACAACTTAAATACGTTTTATTAATATATTAGATGTAATTTAAATAGATACATAATTTTGATTCACTAAAGCATGTATTACACAAACTAAAATTACTGAAAAAGTTGATTTGAGTTGATCGGCAATGTATAATTCGCACCCTGGGTGTAAGTGGTAAACTTTTGCGCGCGTGCGCATAATGAGACGACGAGACTGGCAGCGTGAATACGCTCTTGCGCGGGCATGCGGATGGGGTCAGATAAGGGGGGCTGAATGGCTCCATGGTTTAGTCCTAAGCATAGTATAGTTACACCCACTCGATGAGGAGCTGTTCGGGTGGTTTCGGTTAGAATTTGGGAAACCGCTGCACGCCAAAGAGAGCAGGCGCACCGAATTCCCAAGAACCAAAGCCAGAGATAGGATCACTAATTAGGAATTTCCCTACTGAAAAGAGAACAACGATCCGTTTTCCCGTTTCTTTTCCAAAATGGACGCACATAAAGTTTTGCAGAGTTTTTCTGTCACTTTTTGAGGCACGTTTTCTCTCTGGAAAAATAAGAATTTTGGAAAACAATAGTGGAAAATTTGGGAATACCATAGTGGGAGAAGTTTCCAGCAATGCAGCAGTTACATCCACTAACGCTCGGAGCGCGCAATAAAAGCAGTTCTCCTCAGGAACTAGTGCTGGACGGAGGGAATAATAGTTTGGCTTTATAACTTCTCTTCGCCCTCTCCTCTTTTCTCTCCTCAGCCTCAGCCTCTGGAGTTTGAAAGAAAGTGGATAAACGACTTATGCGGATAAAATTACTTCCAAACTCTTGAAGTCGAAGGTTTTGAGACCCCGGAGACACAGAATACCCCATCTGAACTTCGAGAGATTGTAAAAGAAAGGAATGCTGAGCAGAAGAGGCGCATGGAGAGATGCTATTTCTTCTACCATGGATCTAAAGTGCACTTTAGCGGGTGTAGTGCTTTCGCTTCTATGCTTGTGTCCAGTTTTCAGTCAAGAACTCAATCCAAAGGGCAGGAACGTGTGCAAAGTTTCAGGGTAGGTAATAACTTTTTTTTTTTGTGAGAGGGTGTACTTGGTATTATTGTGCAAAGGCCATATTTGAATAGAAATCACATTTAATTACAACTAACGTCATTAAATGCAGCAGTAATTAATGCCAATTAAACAATATGTTTTATGAAAACTAATTAAAAGGCTTATTATGACGTAAATAAATGCTCTTACATTAATCTTTTTTGAAACTCTGTCATTTACTCTGTGATTTTAATTTATTTTAAAACGTAATGTAAATGTGACTCAACCTTATACTAGAGGTTATTTCTGATGGCATTTAATAGTAAATTATTTGAATCTGAAGTGTGTCAGTCATGCTGTTTCACATCTGGGTCACTGACCCACACTGAGAGAAAGGGGGCGACACCACTGACTACTGCACTGAAGTCGTGGCACAGCTGAAACACTGTATAAAAGCATATACGTAGAAGAACAACAATTGCATTACTTGGTGTTACCTTTTAAAAAGATAATTTACCCAAAGCTAAAAATAAGTATCTCGTCTTTTACTCACCCTTTACTTGTTCCCAAACCTGTTTTACTTTCATTCTTCTGTTAAACACAAAATGCAATATTTGAAGAAAGCTGGAAACCTGTAACCATTGACTTCTAAAGTAGGAAAAATAAATACTATGGAAGTCAATGGTTATAGGTTTCCAGCATTCTTCAAAATATGTTCTTTTGTGTTCAACAGAATGAAAAAAAAACCCTCATTTACGTTTGGACCACTTGAGGGTGAGTACATTTTAATTTTGGGGTGAACTATCTCACATCTAAAATTGCACATTAACTTAAAGGAGAAAATCACACATCTTTTGAAGTGTAATGATCTCTCAGTTTACTCAAAACTGAAAGACTCGAACGATCTGTGCTGATTGCAAACTCATCTAAACACAGAGGTCATCAAGAGTGTGACATCCAACCTTGTATCCATGACCTACATTTCTTTCTTTCTAAGTACGGAGAAAAGCTCGTCACAGTTTTGATGATGCTGATTAAAATTAAAGGGCTAGTTCACTTAAAAATGAAAGTTCTGCCATTATTTACTCATCCTCAATATGTTCCCAACTTGTTTGAGTTCCTAAATTCTGAAGAAGGATATACTGAAGAATGTTGGGAAAAAACAGCCACTGATTTCCTTAGTATTTATGGATTAGGACGTCAATGACTGCTTTTCCCCAACATTCTTCAGAATATCTTGTTTTGTGTAAACAGAAGAAAGAAATTCAATAAGTTTAGAACCACTTGAGTGTGAGTAAATGGTTAGTGATTTTAAATTTTTGGGTGAACTATCCCTTTACATATATCAAATCATAGAAGCAAACATTTACAAAAACAAATAATACACAGTACAGAGGAATCAAACCTTGATTGACTTTGCAATGGCTAATGCCACTGCCTGTATCTAGTTAACAGGATAGACAATAGCTTATGTAATGGTGATTTCAGAACGTTTTCCACGCTCAATGTCAAACTGGGTTATTGGGGCGGCACGGTGGCTCAGTGGTTAGCACAGGGGTTTTCCCCCACAGTCCAAAGACATGCGCTATAGGTGAATTGGATGAACTAAATTGGCCGTAGTGTATAAGTGTGTGTGTGTGTGAATGCGAGAGTGTATGGGTGTTTCCCAGTACTGGAAGGGCATCCGATATGTAAAACATATGCCAGAATAGTTGGCGGTTCATTCCGCTGTGGCAACCCCTGATAAGTAAAGGACTAAGCTGAAGGAAAATGAATGAATGAATGAACAATTGACATTGGCATACAGATAAAATTGTGTCAGTAAAATTTAGTCAATTACTTGATTCAAACTAAATTGAAAGTTGGTAATAAAATTGTCATTAGCTATGATTTTCGTTTAAAAATGTTTTCACTGAAAGTTCTCTCTTTGTATAGGGAACCAAAAGGTTCTTCTATGGCATATGTCTCAAACTAAATTCCTGGAGGGCCGCAGCTCTGCAGTTTTGCTACAACCCTATCAGACACAGCTAATCCAAATAATCGAGGTGTTCAAAAGAGTCATGAACACCTTCATTAGTTGGATCAGCTGTGTTTGATCAGAGTTGGAGCAAAACTATGCAGAGCTACGGCCCTCCAGAAATTGAGTTTGAGACTTATGTTCTATAGCATAACCTTGTAAACCTTTCTTTTTTTGTTCTTCTTAGCACTATTATTTTTTAAGAGTGAAGTTACCTACTTATACACTCCCATTGAAAGGTTTTGACTGGGATTTTAAAAGTCTTCCTTATACAGATGACATGTTAAAACAATCTCCTGACATAGGAATTCAAAAAAGCAACAAATCGATAGACACTTTTAAACTGCATGGTATACAGCACGGTTGCGCTTCGATTGAATTCAGTATGGCTCACTTTTGGGGTCTTTTCCACTGCATTCCCTACCTAGTAGCTGGTACTTGTTTTAGTACCACTTCGATTGAAGTTCTAAACAAGGCATATATGTTATCAAAACGTGCTGATCACTGGTTGGTCAGAGAGAATCATCACTACCAGCATCATTGGATTTGCATCACAAGACGCCAAATCTGCTATATTTAAATATCCAGTAGCAGCCACTCAAAAACACCATTCTATCAGTAGCATCCATTGCCTACTGTGTGTGTTAGGGATGTTTTAGCATCGATATCGCAGTGTTTGAATATGCATTAGTCACATAGCCAGACGTGCAATGTGGAGTCAGGATTATAGTTGACCGTGTACAACAGTTCAGAACACATGAGAATTATGGAGCCATTTCAGTTTAACCATAATAAAGTGAACATTTATCAGTTGCTTGTGTTTTTAAGGCCTGTGTAAACATTTTAAGCATGTTTAAAGCATTAGGGCACAAGGAATTATTAAGTTTGTAGCTTTACCATAAATTAATTGTATTTAATTATTTACACAATGAAGAATATACAGCTTTATTGTACATTTGATTATTTCTTTTCTGTACCTGTATACTGTTCATGGATCCTTCATTTGTATATTTGCTCTGTTTATCTCTGCTTGTAATTTGTTTATTATATTTTAAGCAGATTAAAATATCTAAAAGGATAAGGTTATCTTGTGAAATATCGCAATATAAATAGCAGAAAATCAAAATATCGCAATGTTCGTTTATTTTTCCAATATCATGCAGCCCTACTTTGTGTTGTTGGTTGGTTTGTGTCGCAAAGTCGTGTTTACGATAATGTCATGGCAGTAGAGATGGCAAAACTATAGCAATGTAGCGATCCAAATCTACTTGAATCCAACTCCATGAGTCCAATGACATTTAAATCCAAAACCAAGTAGACTAGTAGAACATATATGTGTACAACCTGCAGCAGGAAAAATCCTGGTCTCTTGACTGATTTGATTTCTCCTGTACTTTCATTTATTTTACCTATTATTACGTTACATTGTTGCCTGCTAGATGGATACACGTTATTTCTGACTTCAATTCAGTTTTCAGTTGTGACCAGTGGATTGGAAAAACTGACAGTACAGCTCAATAAAAAATTAAACCATTATCCTAAAAAAACTAGTGGTTCACTGGTGGTTTGTTTTTTGCTTTAGCTATTTTTAGATGGATCTCATATCTGTAAGATAGATTTCTGAGCATGGTTACAAACATTTCTTTTTAATTCCTATTAACAGTCCTCTAGTTTTTGGATCCAAGCAGACCTGTGAAGACTTCTATCAATGGTCTTTTAGTCCGACATTGTTTTTTTGTTTGTCAAGTACTTGAGCATGCCTATAGACTGAACACATAGGGCTCTATTTTAACGATCTAAACGCAAAGTCTAAAGCGCATGACCCAAAAGCATTAAAGGATTGCGCTCTGGTGCATGGTCTAACAGGGTTGTGCTTATTCTCTTAATGAGTTATGGGTGTGTTTTGAGCATAACATGCATTAAACCAATCAGAGTCTCATCTCCCATTCCCTTTATGAGTCAGTTGCGTCGCGCCATGGCACATTTGCTATTTACATGGCGGACTCTGTAAGTAGAAAAACTAAATGCTTCACTAGCAAGAAAACAGTCAAACAGACCATCTGCAGCGCAAGGATAAAGAACGATCCTCCTCCATTTCACCTTTACTTTCTCTTTACTTTACTCTTTACTTTACTCGTTTACTTTCGTGGATTAAGGAAACGGTGGAAACTCACTCCACAAAAGACATCCATTAGGCTACATATTTAATTTTGTAATCGTTTTTTAAGTGCAAAGATTTGTTTCAAAACTATTTCTAAATTCAGTTCTAATTTCCAGCAAACGAATAAATGAACAATAATAAGGAAGTGTGGTCAAAAAACTGAGTTATATCCAAACACACATCCTATTCTTATGCCCCATATGGTGATGCATACGTCTCCAAAACCCGACAGGTGGACAAATCTAAACTTGTTTTTTATTAAAACAAATATAAATATGCATATAATAAATAATACTGCTAATAATAATAATAATAACAATATACAAAAAGTGTCATGAATAAACTAAAAAAAAGCCCCCCGTGATGAAGAAGGCATGGAGGCAGTGGTTTTTATATTTATGTAGAAAATAATAGTTTTTGTAACATTTTAATCCTTTAATTTTTTTCATATGTAAAGATATTTGTGTGTTGCTGTACATCCTGTGTGTATTAAGCAATGTGTAAGTGTTTGGACCTGCACAGGCGCATAACTAAGACACTCTGCGCTGGACTTTAGAGCAGCTTTTAGTTGGTCAATTGCGCGGTCTATTTCAGTTCCTTAAAATAGCAGCACGCCAGCAATGCGCCTTAACACACCTCCTTTTTAGAACGGCACATCCATGAGTCCACAATGTGGCGCAAATGGATTTGCTATTTAAACAACATGGTGCAAAACGTGAAAATAACTGTTGTGCTAGTCTGAAAATAGCAACAAATCGCACCATACACGTCTTGTGCCTTATTGCGCCGGGTGCATGATAGGGCTCTTATTATGCATACACATGATGACATCCATTTTCTCATAATAGGTGAGAATTTAATCATTTTAGCTGCAAAATCATGCGTGAAACCTTTTTGGATGGCATTTGAAACGCATTTAAATGCTTCAAAACCACACATTTCATATGGGTTTTATATGTGTTTTTCTGAAAGTGTAATAAAAAAAATGGCATGGCAAACTTGCAGATAATCAAACTTGCATATGCCACAACTGAGCATCCCAGCAGGCACCTTGATGTAAAAACGACACACAAAACATGTCAAAAATGCACATCGATTTAATGTCAATTGACTACCTTGATGTCAGAACATCAAATTGACATCTAACAATGGCGTCAAAAAATGACTACAGGACTGTCCTGTAATTTTTTTTTACACCAATATTAGATGTCAATTTGACATTTTGGCTGCACGGTGGCGCAGTGGGTAGCACGTTCGCCTCACAGCAAGAAGGTCGCTGCTTCGAGCCTCGGCTGGGTCAGTTGGCGTTTCTGTGTGGAGTTTGCATGTTCTCCCCGTGTTGGCATGGGTTTCCTCCGGGTGCTCCGGTTTCCCCCACAAGTCCAAAGACATACGCTATAGGTGAATTGGGTAGGCTAAATTGTCCGTAGTGTATGTTTGTGAATAAGTGTGTATGGATGTTTCCCAGTGATGGGTTGGAGCAGGAAGGGCATCCGCTGCGTAAAACATATGCTGGATAAGTTGGCGGTTCATTCCGCTGTGGCGACCCCTGATGTATAAAGCGACTAAGCCGAAAAGAAAAAGAATGAATGAATGAATTTGACGTTTTGACATCAAGGTAGTTTACATGCATTATAGGGATATAAAATCCAGTGTAAATTTGTCATTTAGAATTGAAACTTTTAGAGGACTAACATTTCTTATATTATAATACTTTTTGTGTCATTATTTTGGTGGTCAAATAGACATCAATGTGTGGATGTCAAATAGACGTCAAGATTTTGACATCAAATCGATTAGCATTTTTTGACGTGTTTTTTGAAGTCGGTTTGACATCAAGATGCCCGCTGGGATGTTCAGTGTTCTAATAATCCCACAAACATTTCTTCACTTCAAACCAGAACAGCTGAATTTAGCTATGCGCATCAGCAAATCATGTATGTTTCATCTTCCAGGCCATTTTAGGGGAATTCTACACAGTGTTAAGCACTCGATAGTTTACCCGATTGTTTAAAAGTTTGTTTACTTAGCGATTACTGGCTCCAGATGTTTATCGCTGTAATTCAGATCAAAATGGAAACCACCAGATACAATCTAGTGTGCATTTTCACAAACAGAGATTTTCAGCAACCACAGATGTCGACAGGAAGTCAGCGTGCGTTTTACTAAATTGCTCAGAATTTCCACACAGGACTTTATTGTTGCTGAATCAAGCTTGGCCCCCCAGCTGTTGACTGATGCTCAATTTCCATTTGTTTAAGCGGGCTGAGCTTCCCAGTCTCGCCGCGGTGCGCAAGCTCGCTTTGACAAAGAGCAGAGAAGTCAGGGCTGTGGTGTAGATCATGTCTGGGTAAGACACGCACACATAGGCTAAACAAACTGTGACTGAAGCCAGAAAGCGGCCCCCACGCTTCAGAGGAAGCCAAAGTGTGGACAAGGCCTCTCGGAGGTCACATGTGCTGGAATATGAGGGGCGGCATGTGTCTTATATCCAACAAGCACTTAGAGAGTATTCGATTTTAAGGGGGAAGCCACTTGACGGAGAGATAGTAGGGGTAATTTAAAAGGTTTAAAGAAAAGTGGGAAAATAAGTTAGTTTTTTTTATGCATGGAAGTCACACATTGCACGTTGAGTTGCTTGAGTTTTGGGATTGGTAAAAAAAAGTTTTAATGTTAAAGGGGACCTATTATGCCCCTTTTTACAAGATGTAAATGACGTTTAAGCTCAAAATACCCCACAAATAATGTTTTATAACTCTTTGAAACTGCCCCTTTTAGACTTTGATCCTAATTGTGCGATTTTGGTGACTGTCGCTTTATATTCAAATGAGATTGTGCTCCCAGCTCTCTTTTCAAAAGCGGGCGGAGCTACACATGCCTATGTGTCAGCATAATGGCAGATTCAAAAGCAAGACTAACGACCTATGCTAATGAGGGAGAGA
The DNA here is from genome assembly GCA_903798115.1 of Danio jaintianensis. Taxonomy (NCBI): domain Eukaryota; kingdom Metazoa; phylum Chordata; class Actinopteri; order Cypriniformes; family Danionidae; genus Danio; species Danio jaintianensis. The sequence goes on along the minus strand of CAIGQV010016645.1, from coordinate 23,464,901 downwards.
TCATCACTAATGGGCGGGGCTTTCCCCTCTGATGACATGTACAAAGGGAGAATGTCAATCAAAGTGTTTCTGCAGACTGTTTTTATGAATTGTGATTATAAAAATAAAATTATACAAATTTTACCATTAGAAGCTGGTTAAATTCATAGACCGTTGCCACACAATGGTGTCTAAACCCCTTATAAAAGTGATTTTTGCATAATAGGTCCCCTTTAAAGTCACCAAGGCAGCATTCAATTGAGCGAAACTAAAGTAAATACTATAATATTTTACTTTATTTTGATGCAAAACATTACTCCAGTCTTCTGTGTCACTTGTTCCTTATGAAATTAATATGCTGATACAATTAGCTTATTTCTTATAGTCAATGTTGAAAAGAGTTGTGCGACTTAAAGGGATAGTTCACCCAAACATGAAAATTACCTAATCATTTACTTCCCCTCATGTGGTTTTAAACCTGTTTGAGTTTCTTTCTTCTGTTGATCACAAAAGAAGATATTTTCAAGAATGCTGGTTGCTGGCACCTCCATAGGAGAAAAGCAAAAATGACTACGGAAGACAAGGCTATACCAGCATTTTTCATAATATCTTATTTTTAAAAGAAGAAACTCAAATAAATTTTAAACAAGTTTGAGTAAATGAACACAGAATTAAAATAAAATAATTTGTAAAAACTATGGTGCATTTTGTCAGTATTTAATGAAAACTAAGGGTGTGTGTCTCAATCAGCACCCTTGTTCAGTAGCCTAGTTAGTGCACTGATCAGGTCGCCAGCCGTTTTAAGTGCTGTCTCAATCACAAAGTTCTTCCAGTGCACTGAAATGTTTGTGCGCTGAAAAATCCCACAATGCACCGTGATACGCGGTAAGCGCCCTTAATGGAAGTGCAGAAGTGCGAATTATGAATCACGTGACCATCAAATGTAATGACAAACGAGAGACATTTTTCTAAAAAAAATCCATTATTTATTTATTTTTAACATGAACTAACATAGGGTAGATAGATTAGGTTAGGAAAATCTAGCAAACATTTATAATTGTTTAATGGTTGAAATGTTGCTGTTATATAACAATCAAATTATTTATGTACTTTAAAAAACGTAGTAAAATGAATATATGAAAATATGCTGTTGTTTGTAATTTTCAGTTTTGATGGTTTAGGGTTAGGGTTAGGATGTTCAATGTACAATGAGGATGTTCTCATGTCACACTCAATGTCTCCTAGTGTGTAGTGAACCTAACTCATTGGTGCCCGAATTCGTACACACAACCTTGATGAACGACCTCAGGTGCTAGTGTGCTGATTGAGATGCAGCCTACATTCAAAAGATTTGTTGAAATAGTTTAAATAAAAATTGTTTGTAAAATTACAGGTATGACATCCCCATATAAATACATCAACGAATCTCCCAAATTATCATTCTGTGACTCATTCCTTAAACATGAATCATTCCTGACATTGAATGAATCACACAGTGGTAACCACATGGCAAGATCTGGCGTCTTGTGTATTTGGTTTCTGCTATGTTATGAGCCAATGTGACCAAAGAGTCATGGTTGGCACTTTTTAACCAAACTGAGGTGTCATGTTTTATTTATGTTTGGAAGGCTGCTTCACACATCACGCTCTTAAAGTGTGGCCATGACTGTATATTATAATCCTAAATGTATTGGCGCGTATGGGATCAAGATAATGCAGTTAATAATGTACTTAGGTACAGGTCACAATATTTTGATATTTGGCTTATTCATTCATTCATTTTCCTTCGGCTTAGTCTATATTTCTGAGGTTACCAAAGCATAATGAACCACCAACTATTCCAGCATTTGTTTTACGCAGCAGATGCCCTTCCAGCTGCAACCCAGTACTGGGAAACACCCATACACACTCATTCTCTCTCTCTCTCTCTCTCTCTCTCTCACACACACACACACACACACACACACACACACACACCCTCATACACTACGGACAATTTAGTTTTTTCAATTCACCTATAGTGCATGTCTTTGGACTGTGGGGGAAACCGGAGCACCCGGAGGAAACTTACGCCAACACAGGGAGAACATGCAAACTTCACACAGAAATGCCAACTGGCCCAGCCGGGACTCAAACCAGCGGCCGGGACTCAAACCAGCGGCCGGGACTCAAACCAGCGACCTTCTTGCTGTGAGGCAACAGTGCTAACCACTGAGCCATTGTTACGCCCCTATTTGGCTTATTTATAAAACAAAATAAAGTGTATTGGTTTAACTATCATCAGCTTATTCTTATTTTAAGATCTGGCAGCAATATTAAGTCAAGTAGTATCTTCCTCTATATGTAATTTCTTGCACTATACAAACAGGACAGAGGCAAATCTGATATGCTTTTATGTAAAAACCTACGTAATTTGATTCTGTACTTATTAATCAAGTTTTGTACTCTTATAAACTACTGAACTACATGTATAAAACAGGATTATGTTGGGTGTAATTAGTTATGAAGTAACTAGTTGCTGTAATTAAGTTACTTTTCTACTGAAAAAGTAAAGGGAATACTTTATTTTTAGGTAATTTAATTAGTTACTTATAAGATTATTTCCTTAAATACTGTATATAAATTTGATCAATAATTTGATATTAATCAATTCAGAGAAGCAGAGTGATATACATTTTGTAGAGTAATAAATTTTTTTCATTAATCATTTATCAAGACAATTGCATATGCTTAAGGAAAAAAATGACAATACAAGGTTTAAATTGTAAAGATATTTTGGTTTGTATTGCATTGTAATTAGGGCATCACAATGGCTCAGTGGTAAGCACTGTCGCCTCACAGCAAAAAGGTCGCTGGTTCGAGTCCCAGCTGGGCCTGTTGACATTTCTGTGTGGAGTTTGCATGTTCTCCCCGTGTTGGCGTGGGTTTCCTTCGGGTGCTCTGGTTTCCTCCACAGTCCAAAGACATGTGGTATAAGTGAATTGGATGAACTAAATTGGCCATACTGTATAAGTGTGAATGTGAGAGTGTATGAATGTTCCCCAGTACTGGGTTGCGGCTGGAAGGGCATCCGCTGCACAAAACATATGCCGGAATAGTTAGCGGTTCATTACGCTTTGGCGACCCCTGATAAATAAGGGACTAAGCCAAAAGAAAATAAATGAATGAATGAATGAATGAACTAATTTAGGATGGATAGTATGCGAATTGGGACGCAGAATCAGTGTTTGAAACAGTCGGTTGAGGGATCTAGTGCTTAAATCCCACCTCTCTGAAAGCCTATGTTTCTCTGATTGGTCAGGTGGCCCAATCTGTTGTGATTGGTCAACTGTTTACACTTTGGGAAAAACAACCATTACCATTACTGAATTTCAGCTTTGCAGAATTTGAAGCAACCAATGGAGACCACCCACTGGAATTATGCAAATTTGTTACAAACCTACATATGTTTATGCATATTTGATTTACAGATGTCTTATATATTGACTTTATTTTAAAAGACTCCATTTTCTTTGATCTTTAAAACCATGCAGACCTTTTACTCTCACAAAGAGCCCCATTACACACTACATGAAAGGTATTATTTTCATGTATTTACTCTGCAGTCCAGACTGTTTATTAGACTGCCTAATGCAGGACATTTGCATCAGTAATCACATCAAGCTGTGGCCTTATTTTGGATCCAGCCACTCGTTGTTTCTCCACGTCTGACGATGCAATGAAGTTATCGCTTGGAACGGCATGTCTGGTTGGCATGACTGCTGTCACTTAGAGGGTGGAGGTTGGAATGAATGCTTACGCTTGTGTTTGTGCGAGTGGATGTGAGTCAGTGTATGTTCGTTATCTAAAACATCTGCGCTTGTGAAGTTGAAGAGAAGCTCCAGATGGCATACAGACATTTGCGATTTTCCTCAAGAGCCACATGCTCAGATCTATCAAGGACAGTTGAAACTTTGGTCAATGAATTTGTCAGCAAACATGATGAAGTAAAAATCTGGATATACATAGGGATTAGGGGTGGGAGGGTTCAAAATTGTCAGTTCAGTTTGCATTACAGTTCAGTTTAATTCGGTTTACATTGTAAAAGAAAATCCATTTTGAAACATTTAAATACCATTTAGAAATGAGCAATTCCATGCAAATGTCAACCTTGTCATGAAAAAAACTAATTTTCACCAAAATAGCTAAATGTTTTCTAAAATTTTTTGTGTAAGCAAGTATTTTACAGTACTTTAAAAATACCCAGAACTGTCTCTGTCAGTGTTTTCAAACAATTATATTTGATTTACCAAAGTCACACAAGTGCCAATTTCACATCTGTCACATCCATAAGAGAGAGATGTCACATATATAACCAAGCTTTTTCCTCATGAATGCAAAAATGTTAAACAAAATAAAATCAATGATTTTTGTTCTAGTGATTCAACTCTTCTCCTTTTGATTGGCATTGTTTCTTTTGGATGGTGCAGTTTCATTCACAGAATTTCGACAAAGTATGTTGTCTACTGTAAACTCGCATACTTTTATGGTGACATTCATAACGCATGTTTATTTTCCTCATTTAAAATCAAAAAAATATTTACAGATGGATATTTTTCTGATCCTATAACTCTGCGGTTAGTGTTTTTGGAAAATATAAACAGATGTTTCAATACAATGTTAACATATACTCTGTCAGTTTATGTTCTGAATTTTTACTGCAAATGTCACATCCATAACGATGGAATTGGTCAAATGCTGTGCTTGTTTTCATGTAAATCCAGAGAGTGTAAAAACCTGGTGAAAAGCAGGCGATATTGAGCAAAACACTGAGGATCCACACTGCATTATTAATATGCATGCCCAGAGTATGTGTGATTGGCCACAACATTTCCTAGTGAGATTACAACATTGATCATTACCCTTATTTTTAAGTTTATTTAAGCTTGTATTAAACATACTATGTATGTTGGACTCTTATTTTAAAAAGAGCAGTTTTATGAAGCAGGCAGCCATGTTCTCATCCAGTACCCACACAATCAGCACTGGCACCCCCCAGGGGTGTGTCCTCTCCCGTCTGCTCTTCTCCTTGTACACGAATGACTGCACTTCTAAGGACCCCTCTGTCAAGCTCCTGAAGTTTGCAGACGACACCACATTTATCGGCCTCATTCAGGACGGTGACGAGTCTGCTTACAGACAGGAGGTTAAGGAGCTGGCTGTCTGGTGCAGTCACAACAACCTGGAGCTGAACACGCTCAAAACAGTGGAGATGATAGTGGACTTCAGGAGAAACTCCCCTGCTCTCCCCCCACTGAGCATCATGGACAGCATTGTGGCAGCAGTGGAATCATTCAGGTTCCTGGGCACCACCATCTCTCATTGACTCCATTGTCAAAAAAGCTCAACAGAGGTTGTACTTCCTTCGTCAGCTGAGGAAGTTCAACCTTCCAAAGGAGCTGCTGAAACAGTTCTACACTTCCACACTTTTACATGCCAATTTGCACGTAACAGCTGCCATATAACGTTGTATATAGTAATATACCTGTACATACACTTGTCAATTTGTATATTTGCATTCACTATTTACTTTTATTTTTAAAATATATTTATTATCTGTTTTTGTCCTGTCTCTGTAATTCTGTTGCACTGTAGAAGCTCTGTCACAAAAACAAATTCCTCGTATGTGTAAACATACCAGGCAATAAAGCTCTTTCTGATTTCTGATTCTGATTTCTGATGTGTCTTATCTATTTACAGCTTGTCAGAATGCAAAATGTGGGAAATCCAGATTATAAATATATTCAGTGCCTCTTGAAGAGGCACAAGGTCTGTTTAAATGCATCTTTGCTAGTTTATCGTGTATATGGTGAAATTTGCTGCACATGTTTGTATTGAGGCAACATACATGTAAAATGGACAATGTCCTATCAGCTCTTACTATCATTTTTCTGGAGTGAAATGATGACAAACTATAAAACGCATCTGTTTATGCAGAAATTAGTTCCAAAAATAATTCAGATATTAATTCCTGCCTGTGATTTCATATATGATAAAACTGAAGTTTTCACAGAGTATATCACAATGTGTATTTGTGTGAGTGAGAAAGCAGGCACTGACAGGAGCTGCTGGGCATCAGAGCAGAGCTCATTAATATTCATGACCATTCAAAATATGGTCTAAACTAAGCTTTTTTTAAATTCTAGGGGTAATTCCTGTGGTTATAAATGAGCATATAAAAGCGTTTCTGGAGAATATTTACACTTAACTAAGCCACATACCGGCTATGTAGATTTTGGATAACAAATTACCATATTGCATCAATGCACTCTATGACACCTTTAATGATGAACCGTGCTTCCAAAATTAGCTAATTAAATTTTCAGTAACTAATAAAATCATCCTATCTACAGGTCAGCAGGGTTTACATGTTGCAGTGGATGGGCACAGCAAGGCGATGAGTGTTTAACGCGTAAGTGTCAATTTTCTCAATGTTAAGTCACTTTCTGAGTGTCACTTTACTTGATGTATATCTTGATTTTGTTCTTGTCCTCTCAGCTCTCTGTGAAGGTAACTTCACGTGTAATGAAAACGAGGTTTGTGTCCGACCAAATGAATGTCGCTGCCGTCATGGATATTTCGGTGCAAGTTGTGACACAAGTAAGCTATCACATTTTGGCCTTTTACGCTGGATCGTTGTAACCCAACATTTGGACAAAAGTTTGTAATTTAAATGTAGTAGAAAATTAACACAACATTAGGTTTGTCCATTTGATCCAACATTTGGTTTTGACAACCCAGCATTTTTAGAGTGTAGTATGTCAGTAGTTAATGTACATTTAAAAACTGATAAAAGAAATGTCATGTATATGCATTTAAAAATGTTATTTACCTGATTTAGGTATAAAAAAGTTTTTTTTCTTTTCTGCAAGGGTATATTTAAGGGTATATCTAATAATGTGTACTTACAGACAAAGAAAGACCAAATCATAAATTTGTTTTATATTAGATCTAAAGGCCTGTTATAAAAATGGCCAAATGCTTGAAAACATCCCACTTCAATTTAAAGACAACTCGACATCAAAATTGACCAAATTTACTTCTTTTGTTTGTTTTTACTCAGTATAAATCTAATCATAACTGTTATCTTTTCGTACAATTTTCACCTCTGAAATGTAACTGATGGTTGAAGAGGAATACAAAATAGCTTTTTAGAATTAATACAGATTTGTTAGAAAAGATTTGTACTGCAAATAACAGCTATTTCCTAATTATATTTCACAACATTACTGTTTTTACTACACTTTTAATCAAATATATAAATAAATGCTGCCTTGGTGAGAATAAGATTTCTTTCAAAATATAATAAAATGTCCTCAAGCCTTTAAACTGAAGTCATTAATAATATAAGACTTTTATGCAAAAAAATGTATGCAATAGTGAAAATATATATTTGTAACTAACAGATCTATATAGTTACAATAATAGGATTCAGAAAATGGATTTATATCTTAGTGAAAAAGATGGATCTGAATGTTATTTCAACATAAAATATTATTAAAGAGAGTTCAGCCAAAACGGAAGGTTCTGTCATCATTTACTCACCCTTTAACTTGTTGAACACACAAAAAATACTAATTAAATTATATATGTATAGTTGAAGTTAGAATTATTAGTATATGTATATTGTATACTTTTTCCCCTCAATTTCTGTTTAATGCAAGAACACATTTCTAAACGTAACAGTTTTAATAACTAATTTCTAATAGCTGATTTCTTTTATCTTTGCCATGATGACAGTACATTATATTTTACTAGATATTTTTCAAGACACTAGTGATCAGCTTAAAGTGACATTTTAAGACTTAACTAGGTTAATTAGGCAAGTTAGGGTAATTAGGCAAGCCATTGTATTATTCTAGCCGAAATAAAACAAGATTTTTTGAAGAAAGCATGAAAACCTGTAAGCATTGTGTGTTCAACAGAATGAAGAAACCACTTGAGGCTTGAGTAAATAGAAATTTTTGGATGAACTATCCTATTAAAAATATATTTAATGACCAAAAATAAATCATCCATTTAGCCTCCTAATTGCACAGTAATATGTCTGTTTTGCTTGGACAATATAATCTAAAACCTGTGCATGTTTCTCTCCCCCAGAGTGTCCGCCTCAGTTCTGGGGTCCAGACTGTAAAGGTATGTGCACGTGTCACCCTAACGGTAAATGTGACGATGTGACCGGGAAGTGCACATGCTACCCAAACCGCTGGGGTGAGAACTGTGAGCATCCCTGCAACTGCCAGAGAGGAAAGTGTGACCAGGAAACAGGCAAATGCACCTGCCATGTGGGTTTCTGGGGGCCGCAGTGCAACAACAACTGCTACTGCAGCATCAACTCAGTCTGTGACCAGAACACAGGCCGCTGCATTTGTAATCCTGGCTGGTTCGGGAGAAACTGCGGCGCTCAGTGTACGTGTAATAACTCACCCTGTGAGCAGTTCACAGGCCGTTGCCAGTGCCGAGACAAACTCTGGGGTCAACGCTGCGAGCGGCAGTGCCAGTGTGGGCATGGGAAGTGTAACCAGGCGGACGGATCCTGTACCTGTAAACCCGGATACAGAGGGAAGCTGTGCCGTGAGCCGTGTCCAGCTGGACTGTATGGACAGAACTGCAGGAACAAGTGAGGAAACATTTTATACAAATATAGCTATGCAGGGTTTCTACAGGTTTCATCAAGTCAAATGTAAGACTTTTTAAGACCATTATAAATGAAATTTCAGACTTACACAAGGCTAAACACTAAGGATATATTTTTTTCTAATGGGCCAGTTAAAACATTAAAAAACCATTAAAAACAAATGTTATTGTAAGGAAGATGATTAAACCATATGTTTATAAATAGACATATAAATAGAGTTGGTAAATAGAGTTACAGTTTTTCTCAGTCGCTTTGGTACATTTCTCAGATCAGAATTGAAATTCCCAAAACTCCCTGTTCAATCTTCACATCATTGTGTCAGTTGTGCACATCAAAAAAGCAGTTTCTCATTTCTCTGAACAAGTTGCAAATGCTTGCGTCCATCCATGCAAATGATTATGTGCAACTCTCTGCTGTTTCCTACATTATCAATTGCTTATGTCATGTTGATCAAAATGTATTATTTTGGTCTCTGTCTGAATAGTCTCACCCCCCACAACATTAAATTGTTTGTTCATGGCATAAGTCTTTACATGAAAAATGGCTGAACAAGTTGTCATAATATTTTGTCATAATGCATTTTTCTATACATTTACATTAGACATTTTTTTTCTAAATCTGTCTACAATTGGTAAATTTCTCCCAGGTGAATCCTGACTTTTTCTAATGAAGGTGCATCTCAAAGGAGATTCCTATGTTCACATTTCTACTTGTGTTTCTTGTGTTCTTCTTGTGTTTTCTTTGAGCTATGCAGTGCTGTCTTTTCCTTTCTGTATCACAATGACATGATCTGGCAACAAATTACAGTACAAACAGCACAAAAAACAAACAAAAAAATAGCCATATTTTATATCAGAAGATCCCTCCAGAGTACACTGTTATATTGTCAACATGACTAAGTAATTTGACTGTCTTATCCGTACACAATGACACAAGGACTTTTAATTCTGATGGCACTGACACATTCATTGACACAGAAATTTAGTTTTGAGAGATGAACTAAGGATTTTGAGCAAGAGACTGGCTTTTGCAGGTAATCCATGGTGTTTTGAGAAATGTACCAAATGTGAGAAATTTTAATTCTGATCTGAGAAATGTACCAAAGTGACTGAGAAAAACTGTTATAAATAAGAGTTCATAAATAAGAGTTAATAAATAAACTTTTGTTAAAACTTTTATTGAGGTGGAATGATAGTGATTGGATGGGTGTTAGACCGATTGGGTAGCTTTACATGAACATAGGAAAATTAAGACCAGTTTAAAATGATTTAATACCTACAACACAATATTTCAGTGAATTTAAGACTTTTTAAGGCCTAAAATTTTGATTTTGAAATTTAAGACAATGTGGAACGATTGGACGATGGAATATTGCATAAAAAATGCTTAACGAGAACACTAAGATGTGCAAACATTTTGAAAATGCGCATAAAAAAAACATATTCTCACACCTGAGTAGGATAAACTTTTTATCCCATAAGAAAAAAGAGCATAAAATACAATAGAAACACATTTACTGAAAATCCAGCATGCGCATTAAAAGTCATGTGATTTAGTTTTTTAAGAGATCATGTAATGATAAAAATGGGATGTCATTAATGGACAAAACAGCAGAGTAACCACATTGTAAAACATCTGAAATGTGTAACACTTTATAATAACTACATGCTATGAATCATTTATTAAGTATTAGCAAATAGTTCATTCATCATTTGTTATGAGTTATATTACACTTTCCAAATTCCAGTTCTTTAAATTCAAATGGTTTTATGGCTGTACCTTGCTCTCTTCGTTTTTGGCTGACCGTACGTGCTCCCTCTTCCCTTGTTTTAGATGTGGTCACTGTAAAGGCCAGCAGCCCTGTAAGGTGACGGAGGGTCACTGTGAGACCTGTGAAAGTGGCTGGAATGGGACCAAATGTGATCAAATCTGTGCAGGGGGCTACTTCGGAGAGAACTGTAAAGATCAGTGTCCACCATGCAAAGATGGTCACTTCTGCAACCGCATCGATGGAAAGTGCTCACACTGCAACCCTGGCTGGATTGGAGACCGGTACGCTATCACTGTAGATAAAATTACTGTTCAATTCAATTCAATTCAGTTCATTCATTCATTTTGTTTCAGCTTAGTCCCTTATTTATCAGGGTTCGCCACAGCGGAATGAACCGCCAACTATTCCAGCATATGTTTTACGTAGTGGATGCCCTTCCAGCCACAACCCAGCATTAGGAAACACCATACACCCATTCACACACACTCATACACTACAGCCAATGTCTTTTGACTGTGGGGGAAACTGGAGGAAACCCACACGAATACGGGGAGAACATACAAACTCCACACAGAAATGCCAACTGGCCCAGTCGGGACTCGAACCAGCGACCTTCTTGCTGTGAGGCGACAGTGTTAACCACTGAGCCACCGCCCTAATCAATTAAATTCAATAAAACAAAATCAAATAAAGTCTATGTATAAATTTGTATACATTTTAAAACTGAGGAGGGATACTGATACTGCTGTCAGTGCTATTTATTAATGCACAAAATGTTAATTAATCATATGTGTTAATTTATTAAAATTACCAGATTATGAAAATTGTAATATTAAAGTAATTATGAAAAAAAAAAACTTTTTTTGCACATTCTGGCATTTCAGTTATGGAGGACCAGGAGTGACTTAGCTCGCCTGACCACAGAAACATCACCCCTCAAATGTAAAACCTTTCTATACAGACAGTGCTAGTCCAGATGAGAACTCTTTAACAGAAATCAGCTAAAGCTAATAAATCCCTGACATTTGAGTCACTTTGCTGATCTTTAAACTCCCGCTAAAATGAGCTATGGTTTTCTCTTTGTCCAATGACAGTACGTGTTTCATTTACAAGCGAGAGAGGGTTTAGCTCGACTTGAGGTGAAAGTTGATTGGTTGCTCCCATGTGTGGTCTGTCCAATGGCATTTTTAAACTCGATTTATTTTTAACTCGAGAAAAGCATGTAGCAAAAGGAAAAGAAAAGCAAGTGGCAAATAGAGAGAGAAAAGCCTTTGTCAAATGCATTTTTAAAAAGCTATTTAAATTGTGCATTTAAATGCATTTTAAATGATCTATAAATATACGTTTTTATTGTTTGATTAATCAGCATTTTAAAACGTGAATTAAATAAACATTTATAAAATTGGCTATTTATTTATACATTTAAAAGTGATTTTTAAATGCATTGATTTATTGCTTTTTTAAATGACATTTAAAAACAAAATTTAAATAAACACATTTAAATATGTCTATTTATTTGTCCATTAATTTTTCATTTAAATTGTGATTTATTTATACACATTTTAATGCTTCAATTATTAAATTGATAATTTGATTCTTCATTTTATTTCTAACCGGCACTCCTGGTTCTCCATATTCAGTAGCCTGATTTTGAAAATGTTAATAGTAAAGGAATTGTGAAAAAAAAAAAATAATAATGTAAACAGTAATATACTGATGTATAAACTGTTTGTTGAAATATTTGTGTAATCGTGTTTTTTTTTGTACTCTCTCATGCTCACTAATGCTAGAATTGATTTGATCAAAAATACACTACAATTTGCTGCGTGGCTCCTCAAAAAACATTTCTTACTATTGATGTAAACCATTGTGCTGCCATTTTATATTTTTGTGTAAACTGCAATACATGTTTCAGGATCTTCTGATTAAATAAATAAATAAATAGCGCAGTGGGTAGCACGTTCGCCTCACAGCAAGAAGGTCGCTGGTTCGTGCCTCGGCTGGGTCAGTTGGCGTTTCTGTGTGGAGTTTGCATGTACTCCCCATGTTCACGTGGGTTTCCTCCGGTTTCCCCCACAAGTCCAAAGACATGCGCTATAGGTGAATTGGGTAAGCTAAATTGTCCGTAGTGTTTGGTTGTGAATGGGAGTGTATAGGTGTTTCTTAGTGATGGGTTGCAGCTGGAAGGGCATCCACTGCATAAAACATATGCTGGATAAGTTGTCGGTTCATTCCGCTGTGGCGACCCCAGATTAATAAAGGGACCAAGCTAAAAGAAAATGAATGATATATGCTTAATAGAAGCATTAATTAATGAAAAAAAAATCATATTAAGCCCAAATTTCTGAAAAACAAAATAAAGATGAAATGAAATAAAGAACAGTAAGTTAATTTTAACATTTGCAATTATAAAAACAATTAAGTATGCATGGTGCATACTAAATTAGTGTATAAAACAAAGTTTTCTGCAATGAAAAATCATACCCAAGTGGATTCACCTCTCAATGTTTTCATTTCTGGCCTCTTCATTATTTTTTTAGAAACTGTTCTGATAAAAAACAGCCTGAAATGGGTTTTGAATTGATTCTCAGGGTGTTTTTATAACCTCATCCTCTTTCTTTTTGCGTTCAGCTGCGAGGTTCGATGTCCTAACGGCACGTATGGAGAAAACTGTGAGAAAGACTGCAGTCATTGCTTTAACGGAGACTGTCATTTCGCCACAGGAGAGTGTCTGTGCGACCCAGGATTCTACGGGACATAGTAAGTCACATCTCTGAGTCATGCACATATTTAGGTCATCTTGATATCTGAGCCTGTTTTCATTAACCAGTGAATCACAAAAACAACAGAGTCATTCTTAATGGTTTAAAGATGAGCCTTAAACTGCAGTGTGCAAAATAAGACAAAAGCACACACTCAAATGCACACATTCTCTTTTATAGAAAGTCTTTATGATACTTAGTGAAAAAAAAATTTAACATTAAGGGGGACCTATTATGCCCCTTTTTACAAGATCTAAAATAAGTCTCTGATGTTCCTAAAGTGTGTATGTGACGTTTCAGCTCAAAATACCCAACAAATAATGTTTTATAACTCTTTGAAACTGCCCCTTTTAAGCTTTGATCCTAATTGTGCCATTTTGGTGACTGTCGCTTTAAATTCAAATGAGATTGTGCTCTTTTCAAAAGAGGGCGGAGCTACAAATGCCTATGTGTCAGCATAGTGGCAGATTCAGAAACAAGACTGATGTCCTATGCTAATAAGGGAGAGATCGTCACTAATGGGTGGAGCTTTCCCCCTCTGATGACACATACAAAGGGAGAATGACAACCATAGTGTTTCTACAGATAAAGTGTGAATATAAAAAATAAAATGAATAAATCTTTACCATTAGAAGCTGGTTATATTTACACTATTATATTATAAGAATTATAAGATTATATACAATATGCAGTGTTATTTGATTATATTTTTCAGTTTATGTAACTGAAAACTACTGTTTATTTTAGTATTATTATTTTTTTAATCTATTTTGTATGTAGGTTTATTTTCTTTTATTTTTTTTGACAGTGCTTTTTTACTGAACATATCTTGTACTGAACCATACCGAAAATATATAGGTGGTGAATTGGGTAAACAAAATTAGCCATAATGTATGAGTGTGTGTGTGTGTGAATGCGAGAGTGTGTGGGTGTTTCCCAGTACTGGGTTGCGGCTGGAAGGGTATCCGCTGTATAAAACATATGCTGGAATAGTTGGCGGTTCATTTTGCTGTGGCAACCTCTGATAAATCAGCTCCTAAGCCGAAGGAAAATGAATTAAATGAATGAATACTTGTATTGCTTAAATTGTAATATGGTGCTCAGAAAGTATTTTTATCAATGTTGAAAATGTTTCGTGGTTAAATACGTAACATACTGTGCTTAAGAATGGTTTTAATTTCATCTAGTTTAACTTAAATTAAGAACAGGGGTCTGTTCTTTGTACGTGGATTGTTTTGTTCTTCAAAACTCATCCGAGAGTTGTCATAACAGGTGTAGTAGCTCAAACCTAACCTAACATTTCTCACTATTAACTAGTGCCTATTACCTGCCTGTTATTAAGATATTGGCTGATTATTGGTACTTATGACGTATATATTCTGCATGATCTTATTCTACATCCATAATCCTACCCAATACCTAAACCCAACTACTGCCTTAATAACTATTAACTTTTTAATAAAGTTAATTTTTGTATTGCTTAAATTGTAATACGGTGCTCAGAAAGCATTTTTATCAATATTGAAAATGTTTTGTGGTAAAATACGTAACAATGTGTTTAAAAATTATTTAATTTCATCTAGTTTACTTAAATTCAGAACAGGGGTCTGTTCTTCGTATGTGGATTACTCATTTAGCTGGATTTGGTTATTGATGATTAGACACGATGCAGGACAGTTTCGTTCTTCAAAACTCATCCAAGAGTTGTTGTCATAGGAACAGATCTGGAAGCTCAAACCTCAAACTATAGATACCAATCTGCCAAAATCATCTAGATCGTTTAAGCAAGGTAAGAAGAACGGACCCCAGAATACTTAATATATTATAGTGTTGTCACGAAACTGGAATTCGATACCAATCGGTACTGAAATTTTAAAAACGTTCATTTCCTGCTTAAATTTGAGCACAATCTTAAAGCTGCGAAGATCAGCTGGTTTGTTTATAAGCTGACATATGAGCGATCCGCTGATGAATCTGATCTTTACGGCTTTAAAATGCTCCAGTGTCCCTGTATCTGTGGTTACACTCAGTAAACAGCGGTGAGTTCAATAAACTGATGACCTTCACGGCCAATCACAGTCATTTCTGTTGAGCACAATGGCCAATCACAATGGCCAATCAGCGCTGTTTAAGAACGTGCTCAAATGTTAGCGGGAAATGGACGTTTTTAAAATTTTAGTACCGATTGGTATCGAATTCCAGAATCGTGACAACACTAATATATTATCAACATGTGAAAGCAAAACGTGAAGAAGCGTTTTCCGGCATCATGGCGCAAATTAATTGTACAGCCAATCAAAGGCCCTCTTTCCGTGGGCACGGGGGCTTCAGCCCTTCCTAGGCCTTACAGTATGTTAACTACATAATGCTCATATTGACTCTCTCTCTCTTACAATTTGTTTTTGCATTTCTCTTCATTTCAGCTGCAACCTGACCTGTGAGTTGGGTCGTTTCGGAGTGAACTGTGCCCAGGACTGTCCATGTCATGACAAAAACTGCAACCCAGTATCCGGAGCCTGCAACTTATGTAAGAAACCCTTCCTTCTCCTCTTTTTTAAAGAAAAGCAAATGTCACTTCTCTGGCTTTGTTATGTCATTTGCTATGGAGACACAGAAGAGCTCCTGAAGTGTTGAGATGTACTCACGGGGTTCAACATCACTCATATTTTCCATTGCGTTAAAAGGAGGAGACCAGCTGCCTGGTTGAGGCAGAGGTCAATGTGAGATTCAACCTTTTGATTCACTGTGGATTTGCAATCATGTCAGTGGAACTAGAAGTGAAATCCAGCAAATGCAGCATGACAGCATGTCAGGATCATTACATACATGGGCTGCGTCCGAAATAGCTTACTACTCGAGTATGTACTACATTTGAATTTGGATTTACTACCTGACCATTAGAAAAGTATGTTCTACACTACCTGACAAATTCTTGTTGCCTATCCAAGTTTTAGGAACAACAAATAATAACTTGACTTCTAGTTGATCGTTTGGTATCAGAAGTGGGTTATATGAAAGGCAAAGGCCTCTAGATTACGCTTATTTTACCTAAATAAAATATGATCATGCCTTGATTTTTTTTAAATTATTTAATTAGGACAGTAAGGTCTGACTTTGCTGAGACAAAAGTCTTGTCACTTAACAGAAATAATGTACAGTATAGAATATAAAGTCATGGTGCAGTGGAAAAATAATTAATATTGTGTTTGACTCCCATGAGCTTGGAGGACTGCATCCATACATCTCTGCAATGACTCAGGTAACTTATTATTAAAGTCATCTGGAATGACAAAGAAAACATTCTTGCAGGACTCCTAGAGTTCATCAAGATTCTTTGGATTCATCTTCAATGCCTCCTCCTTCATCTTACCCCGGACATGCTCAATAATGTTCATGTCTGGTGACTGGGCTGGCCAATCCTGGAGCACCTTGACCTTCTGTGTTTTCAGAAACTTTGATGTGGAGGCTGAAGTATGAGAAGGAGTGCTATCCTGCTGAAGAATTTGCCCTCTCCTGTGGTTTGTAATGTAATGGGCAGCACAAATGTCTTGATACCTCAGGCTGTTGATGTTGCCATTCACTCTGCAGATCTCTCGCACGCCCCCATACTGAATGTAACCCCAAACCATGATTTTCCTTCAGCAAAATTGACTGATTTCTGTGAGAATCTTGGGTCCATGCGGGTTCAAATAGGTCTTCTGCAGTATTTGTGATGATTGGGATGCAGTTCAACAGATGATTCATTGGAAAAATCTACCTTCTGACACTTTTCCAAATGATCAACTAGAAGTCAAGTTATTTTTTGTTGTTTTTACAACTGAGATCGATGACAAGACTTTTGTCAGGTATTGTATGTCTGTCATTAGTCATTATTATGTGACCTACCCACGTCAATTGCATTGCTTCCCTCATATTCATGAATTCTCTCACATGGCATCATGGGATAGCGTAGCGTCCATCAGATCCACACTTCAGAATCTCGCCGGAAGTAGTAGGACATCCGGGTACTTCTCGTCTACTGTTTTTCAAACACTATGAATTCGCACATACTACTTGGCTCGCATACTGTTTTTAACGTACTATATAGTAGGGAAGTTGCGAATGCGATTTCAGACGCGGTTAGTATGTAGTGCATTAAAGCTGTCCTGGCAGATGTTTTCTGGATAAAATGATGTTCATCCATGGGAAATACATACTGCTATTGAGAAGTTTTGGGACTATTGAATGAAATTATTACTTTTATTAAGTGACAGTAAAAAATTTGTAAACGATTTTGATAACACTTTAGTTTAAATAACATTTTTCACTATTAACTAGTGACTTATTATTTGCCTGTTGTTAAGATATTGGCTGTTAATTAGTACTTACAACATGCTGTATAAATTCTGAATGATCTTATTTTACATCCCTAATCCTACCCAATACCTAAACCCAACTACTGCCTTAATAACTATTAATAAGCAGCGAATTAGGAGTTTGTTTCAAAAGACATAGTTAATGGTTTATTAATAGGGAGAATTGCACCTTAAAGTGACCAAGATTTGTTAAGAATGAATGCTGTTTGTCTGAATGTTCTAGACTGTAACAAAATGCCAGGTTTCTTACATTAAGTAATTAAGTGAATTTGTTTTTATACATGTAAGTGAATTAAACATGAAACAATTAAGTTGTCCCCAAAAATCTTGAGAATTGTATTGTTTCATCTTATATTAAATATGCAGTTTGAAAAAAACATCAAAGGTCATTTTTTGAGCGTATTCAACAAAGAATCATTTTTAAAAAGTTTGAATTCCACAGAAATAAATGGCACAACTGTTTTAATGTTCAGAATGTCTCCTGAACAGCATTTCAGCATATCAGAATGATTTCTGGAGACTGAAAATGTAGCTTTTTGTCACAAGAATAAATTACATGTTAAAATATTGAATAATTGAAACTAGTTATGGGGGGCGACACGGTGGCGCAGTGGGTAGCACGATCGTCTCACAGCAAGAAGGTTGCTGGTATGAGCCTCGGCTGGGTCAGTTGGCATTTCTGTGTGGAGTTTGCATGTTCTCCCCGTGTTCGCGTGGGTTTCCTCCGGGTGCTCCGGTTTCCCACACAAGTCCAAAGACATGCGCTATAGATGAATTGAATAAGCTAAATTGGCCGTAGTGTATGAGTGTGAATGAGTGTGTATGGATGTTTCCCAGTACTGGGTTGCAGCTGGAAGGGCATCTGCTGTGTAAAACAAATGCTGGACAAGTTGGCGGTTCATCCTGCTGTGGCGACCCCTGATGAATAAAGGGACTAAGCCGAAAATAATAATAATAATAAAAACTCAAATTAGCCACCAAAGTAAAAAAAAATAAAATAAAACAAAACAGAACATAAACAACTATATCCAACTAAATGTTTTGGCAGTGAGGTAAGCAGAATAAATCTTAAAATGGAGATATTTCAGTGGTAAATGAATGTGCTGTTTTCCAAAATATTACAGGGCTGAAACCACCATAGACAATTCTGAATAATTAGAAATGGCCAAACTGTCCCTCCCAAATATTTGAGATTCCTGCTCTGTGTTGCTTCACTTCAATATACACTGCTCATCACTGTCAAAATGACTGCCAATCAAATTAAAGTAGGCAGTGTTAATGGTTTACAGAGTGCAAGCTCCAACGCAAAACATCAGTTAAAATCCTGAAAGAGAGCAGCTGTTTTATAATAGAAATGTACAACCGCAATGTACAATTAACAGTAATATCCAGTTATAAAAACTACTACTGGCGGCACAGTGGCTCAGTGGATAGCACTGTCGCCTCACAGCAAGAAGGTCACTGGTTCGAGTCCTGTCTGGGCCAGTTGGCATTTCTGTGTGGAGTTTGCATGTTCTCCCCATGTTGGCTTGGGATTCCTCCGGGTGCTCCGGTTTCCCCCACAGTCCAAAGACATGCGCTATAGGTGAATTGAAAAAACTAAATTGTCCGTAGTGTATGAGTGTGTGTGTGCGAATGAGAGTGTATGGGTGTTTCCCAGTACTTGGTTCCACCTGGAAGGGCATCCACTGCATAACACATATGCTGGAATAGTTGGCGGTTCATTCTGCTGTGGCGACCCCTGATAAATAAGGAACTAAGCCAAGGAAAAATGAATGAATGAATGAAATACTACTACTTTTTCCTGCAATTTCGCTGGTTTAATTTGAAAATATCACACATGTAACTGTATTTTGAGACATACATAAAACTGTCAGTGCGTGTATTTTAAACTATTATTATCAAAAGATTTTATATCTTTACTAAATTAAATGTAGAATTTCCTTAACTGTTCTATTTATGCTTTATGAAACAAATTGGTCCACTTCAATGTTCAAGACATGTTTATGGCTTTGTTTCTAGCATTAAAAAAATACCAGCTTGGAGCCTAAGATTTACATGCCTTATTCAGTGTCAAAGCTATTCAATTTCATTTCATGAGACACAAACAAAATTTAAAGGGGTCATGAACTGAGAAATCAAATCCCCCTTGATCTTCTGACATGAGAGTTCAGTGAAATATAAAACGTCATTTAAGTTTCAAAACTCAAAAGCTCATTGATAGTCTAGAAATGGCTAAAACGAAGATTGTAAACGTGTGATGTGGCTAAACTCCGTCTCAGAGATCTTAAAATCTGTTTAGCTCCACCCATCAACTATTAGCCAATCATACCAGTGAGTGTTTACTTTGATTGACAATCCACCACGCCTGTTCAAATTGTTTTCTGATGACATGGGTCAAAACAGGACAAAAATAGCTTTCTAAATGACTTCTAAATCGTTTTTTTTTTTATGTGCAAACTTTGATAAAACCATAAGTAGACCCCAGAGAACAGTAGAAAATAATAATAAAAAAGGCAGTTTGTGACCACTTTAAGTTATCACTTAAAGGGATAGTTCACCCAAAACTGACAATTGTCATACTTCTTACACATACTACTACTTACACATACTTCACTTGTTCCAAACCGGTTTGACTTTCTTTCTTTTGTTAAACAGCAAATAAGATATTTTGGAAGAAAATCTGTAACCATTGACTTTCATAGTATCTGTTTTTCCTACTATGGAAGTCAATGGATTCAGGTTTTCAAAACAGGACAAAAATAGCATTCTAAATGACCTCTTATGTGCACATTATGCTAAAATCATAAGTAGACCTCAGAGAACAGTAGAAAATAATAATAAAAAGGCAGTTCAGGATTCATTTATCACTTAAAGGGATAGTTCACCCAAAACTGAAAATTCTCATCATTTACTTGTTCCAAACCTGTTTGACTTTCTTTCTTTTGTTAAACAGCAAATAAGATATTTTTTGAAGAAATTAGTAACCATCGACTTCCATAGTATTTGTTTTTTTCCTACTATTGAAGCCAATGGCTACATGTTTTCAAAACAGGACAAAAATAGCTTTCTAAATGACTTCTAAATAGTTTGTATGTGCACATTTTGATCAAATCATAAGCCGACCTCAGAAAACAATAGAAAATAATAATAAAAAAGCCAGTTTGAGACCGCTTTAAGTTATCACTTAAAGGGATAGTTCACCCAAAACTGAAAATTCTCATAATTTAGGCATACTTCACTTGTTCCAATCTGACTTTCTTTTGTTAAGCAGAAAATAAGATATTTTTAAAGAAATCTGTAACCATAGACTTCCATAGTATCTGTTTTTCCTACTATAGAAGTCAACGGCTACAGGTTTTCAAAAAAAGGACAATAAATAGCTTTCTAAATGACTTCTAAATAGTTTTTATGTGCAAATTTTTCATAAAATCATAAGTAGACCCCAGAGAACAGTAGAAAATAATAATAAAAAGGCAGTTCATGACCCCTTTAAGTTATCACTTAAAGAGATAGTTCACCCAAAACTGAAAATTCTCATTATGTAGGCATACTTTACTTGTTTCAAACCTGTTTGACTTTCTTTCTTTTGTGAAACAGAAAATAAGATATTTTTGAAGAAGTCTGTAACCATCGACTTCCATAGTATCTGTTTTTCATACTATGGAAGCCAATGGTTGCAGGTTTTCAAAACAG
>CAIGQV010016645.1:23389991-23419823 GCA_903798115.1 Danio jaintianensis | reverse complement strand
GTACACCACCTTTCATTGATGTAAAAGCATGTCCCACCACCCCGCGAAAGTTACTTTTGAAAGTAATAGTATTGCATTACTTAGTTACTTTTTATGGTAAGTAATGTGCTACTTTACTTTTGCATACATTTTTCTAACCTGTCTAAGATGTGATCTCAAAAAACAGGTGTGATCTTAATAATGTAGGATAATTTTATCTTCTGAGATCCTCCTGAGCCCAGGGGTCCGTTCTTCATACCTCGCTTAAATGATCTAAGATGATTTTGCAGATCCTGGATCTTTTAATCTTGATAACTGATCTCTGGCTAATTTGGTTCTTCAAACAAATTCGTGAATCAGATTAAAATGTCTGGATGAACTGATCTGAGATCGCTGCGTGTGATGTAAAGGACAGATCTATCGATCCTCGAAGTCATGATCAGCAATCCAACAATTGGCTGACGGCACAGCAGCGTAATGACATCATCTGATTAATATTCAATTATCCATGTGAGCAAACTTACATAAAACTCATAGTAAACTGTTTGTTGAAATTAATACGCAATAACTTTCCACCTTTGTTGTGGGCTGCAGGCTTTACACTTTCATGTGTTGAAAGTAGGCTATTTAGCAATTTGTTTAATTTTACATTTAAAGTGGATTTTCTTTATTACAGTCACCTATTCAAGTTTCTTAATCAGCGTAAGGAATAACTGGCTGTTTAAATTAATTTTGCATCAAAAAATGTATTTTGATATCGGTAAAAGTGTCTGCAACTTTAGCGAAGCATCAAATCACCGTCATATTAGCTGTCAAAACATGCATGTTGACCATAAATTATTATTCCTTTAAAAAAATAAAATAAAAAAATGTGCATTTGTGTGTAGAATATTGTGCATGTCTATTATTATTCACAAATTGTACTAAAGTTGGTTGGTACCTTAAAATAGTACGCATTTGTATCTAAAAGTCCGTATTAATAAATATTCTCTTTGAACCTCTTGGGCAGAACCACCCCGTGACTGTTTTTGTAAGTTTTATTTATATATTTTCTTAAGCTTAAACTGAAACTATATATAGCTATATATTTTATTTTATTTATTTATTTATTTATTTTTACAACTATTTTACTATTTTTCCAAGTGTATATAATTACTACTATAAGAAAATATCAGCATTTGGTACATACTTTCAATATTACCTTTGCTTGAAAAGACCCGATCTAATCCTGTTTGAAATAAGCCTGCTCTAGCAGGTTTGTGCTACCAGAACTGTTGCTATGACAACAACTCGTGGATGAGTTTTGAAGAACGAAACGATCCTGGATCATGTCAAATCGTCAATAACCAATATCCTATATTATAGTATAGCTATACAATCCGTATATACAGTTTAATGAAAGTTTAAAGCAATGTGTTTGCTACTTTTGTACTTTTTGTCTTATTAGTTCTGTAAAAATCACTGTCCATTGAGACAATCCCCTTTTCCTTTTCTTTTGTGTTCAGAATAATGAGAATTTTCCATCACAGAAATGTAAGGCTCTGCCATCTTGGTTTCTGTCTGTTCCTGCATTCTCTCATCGAGTGCGGGATTCAACGTGACTACATTCATTTTAATTCAGCAATAAATGTTCTATTAAAAAAAAGTTTAATTAAAATAAAAAGTAACTTGCATTACATTTTTTTAAAAAGTCAAATATTGTTACTTTATTTGTTAAAGTAATGCGCTACTTTACTCGTTACTTAGAAAAGTAATATTACTACGTACTGTAACTGGAGTTACTTGTAATGGGTTACTCACAACACTGGTTATCTGATTTGAGAAAATGCATGGAGCAGGTGTAAATAGGCCTAAAAAGACCAAGAATTTGTTTATAAAGCAAATGAAGTCAATTCTGAATGCACATTTACTTAAAGCTCTTCTGTTCGTGCCTAAAGTTTTTGCAAAGCCAAATGCACAGTTTGAGAAAGCTCTAACACATCTTTGAGTGTTATTCCATTCAAGGGTGTTGAAGTTAAACAACTCAGAGCAGGGGTGTCTAAACTCGGTCATGGAAGGCCGGTGTCCTGCTGAGTTTAGCTCCAACTTGCCTCAACACACCTGCCAGGAAGTTTCTAGTATATCTAGTAAGAGCTTGATTAGCTGGTTCAGGTGTGTTTGATTAGGGTTGGAGCTAAACTCTCCAGGACACCGGCCCTCCAGGACAGAGTTTGGACACCCCTGCTATAAATCAATCTTTTATTGTGTCCAGCAAGTCTTTTTTTTTATCCATCAGAAGTTGACTGAATTATGGGTAATGATGAGCGGCCTCTCTTGAAAAGGAAAGTTGCTAAAGATACAGAGAAAAATAATCATAAATAAACCTTTATAAAAACGCATGCTGACTTAAAAGAGGACATCTGATCCTGACTGGAAGGTTTTGCACAGCCAAATAGCCAACAGAGCAGTGTGAGACAGGCGTAACCAGGCCAAGATAATGTGGTTAGCATGTCCTCTCAGCCAGGATGAACTAGAGTAGATGCGAGCAGCAAAAACCACAGGAATCCCGAGCTGACCATCTTTTCTAAGTCAGCATGAATGCATCATCACATGTAAGTGGGCGGAAGGAAGAAAAACCACCGTGACCTTCATTAGGACCACAGAGAACCAGGCAAAAAGTCATCACCGCATAGATTTGTATATTTCAACAGCATTTTTGTTTTTAAGTTCCTTATGAGCTGTTTCTTAAGACACAAATGCAAATATCTATAGCTAAATATCTGATTTTATTTCACATAATGTTTTGGAATATATCTTTACACTGTTTTCATCTGTTTTTATATTATTCGGTTTTATTTTATTTATACTTGTCTCTTTTATTCTTGTTTATGTAAAGCACTTTGAATTTCCACTGTGTATGAAATGTGCTATATAAATAAACTTGCCTTGCCATATATTTCTGTCATTTGCATAAATCGAGTACATAGAACATGCAAACTCCACACAGAAATGCCAACTGGCCCAGCCGGGACTCGAACCAGTGATCTTCTTGCTGTGAGGCAACAGTGCTAACCACTGAGCCACCGTGTATATTATTCATATGTGGTTAATATATCCTACATGGAACTGTTTTGTACTGATATTTTGTATTGATTTTATTAATCTAAAACTGTCGGTGTTGGTAGAAAATTTGGTCAGGAATGTGCATTCATTTCACAAAAATTACAACCACTTATATCCAGATCACAGCTATGTTATTCAAATAGCACCAAACCAACTTTAAATAGCAGTGCCCATATACACCAGAACTAATTCCCAAGTCTTCAGAGGCATGCAGATCATTCCAGCAGCATGCCTTTGAAGTCAGATGTTTCACTCAGTCAATGCTGGCTTTCATACAGATTCTTCACGCTCCACTATTTGCCCTATCAGCCACTAAAGCGGACTCCAGTAGAGCCCAAACATCATCACACGTCGTCAATGAGCACATTGTGCAACGAGAAACCCAGAGAAATGTCTTCCACTGATTTGACCTGACCTCTCTGTTTTGTTTCCCCCTTGTCCAAACCCTTAGTCACCCACCACGATCCTGAAAACACCTTCAACAGTATCATCGAGCCTCCGTCTGTGGTGGACCAGCCTTCTCCGTCATGGTCGTCCCAGGAGTCCTTCTCTTCCTTCGAGAACAGCGAAGACGGACCAGTTTACTGCGTACCCCATGAAGGTAAGGAAAAGAGATTAAGGGAGTTTAGAAATCTCTTGACAATTGACCCAATTCTGCGGTTAACTCTCACCCTGTGAGTGCATCTATGACGTGCATTAAGATAATAAACACCCCAAATGCTATAAATGGCCAAGTCAGCTGATGCAGCGCTTTCAGGATATGACTCAGGAGTTTCTGCAGAAATTGTGGCATGGGAGATGCAGGAATACTGATACAAAAGCATTTTAAGGAAAATACTGAGGCACTGTTTGATGATATGGTGCATTTTGGTGGTTGTAGACATATAATATTCTTTTGTTGTTACTAGAAGTACTTCTGTAGAGGAAAAATATACAGTTGAAGTCAGAATTATTAGCCCTCCTGAATTATTAGCCCCATGTATATTTTTTTTACCCAATTTCTATTTAACGGAAAGATTTTTTTCAACACATTTCTAAACATAATAGTTTTAATAACTAATTTATAATAACTGATTTCTTTTATCTTTGCAATGATGACAGTACATAATATTTGACTAGATATTTTTGTGACATTTAAAGGCTTAATTAGGTTAATTAGACAAGTTAGGGTAATTAGGCAAGTCATTGTATAATGATGGTTTGTTCTGTAGACAATTCAAAAAAATATTGCTTAAGGGGGCTAATAATATTGACCTTAAAATGGATTAAAAAATTTTTTTAAACTACTTTTATTCTAGCCGAAATAAAATAAATAAGACTTTTTCCAGAAAAAAAAATGTTATAGGAAATACTTTGAAAAATTCCTTGCTCTATTAAACAAGAAATTTCACCGGAGGGCTAATAATTTTGACTACAACTGTATATTCAGAACAAAATATTAACTTAATATTTACTGTCTAATGCATTTGACAAAAATGCTACAGAATCAGAAATTGCCATGGACTTGCAGGTTAGTTGCATTTAAGTTACATATAAGTATAATTGATTTCATTAAATGGAATAAATTTGAAGCTAAAAATAAGAAATAAATACCAGATCAAAACCGTTGTCGAAAAACGCTGATCTGACAAAAATAAATCAATTAAATAATTTTAGTAAGAAAACGTACAATTATAAATAAAACTTAAATAAATTACTTTAAAAATATATGTAAAAGTTAGTGGCAAATATAAACACATGCACACACAAACATATACAGACACATGTACTAGACTACAGACACAGGAAGTTTGGCCAAAAGAATAATGGTCGTGCCCAACAGAGCCTAGTTTCTCTCGAGATTTTTTTTATTTTTTGCACACACAAACATATACAGACACATGTATATACAAAATTTGGAATATTAGAAAATGAGATTTATGCGATTATATAAAAGCTGAATATATAAAGCTTTTTACTGATGTTCGTTTTGATGGTAAAATATTTGGTCGAGATGGACCTATTTGAAAATCTAGAATATGAGGCTTCAAAAAATCTAAATACTAAGAAAATCATCTTTAAAATTGCCCAAATTATTAGCATTTATTAGCAGTTAATTATTAGGAATGCATATTATTTATTAAAAATAGGTTTTGATATAATATGGAATTACAATATGGAATTAATATGTCATCATGGAACAAGATCTTAATATTCTAATGGTTTTGGCATGAAATAAAAAAAACAATAATTTTGACCCATACAATGTATTTTTTTTCATACACACATAACTGTGCAACATAAAACTCCCTTTTTTGCTCCAGCATCTCACACACACACACACGATCACAGCAAGTGATTGTTTATAAGCAAGTCATTGAATCATTAACACAACTGTCATATACTGTAATTGTGATCTGTGTGTATCGCACGTACAGTGCTCAGCATATATGAGTACAAACCTCACAAACCTCTCATTTAAATTAATATTTTCTAAAGGAAGCTTTACAATATTATATTTGTGCATATACATTAGAGTAGTCAGTACTGAAGCCAAATCTGGAGCTAATCTAACAAAATAACTTATGATAACGGTCCAAAATTAGTGCACCCAAATTTATATGTTAGGGAAAAATATTTAATAAAAAAATGTAAAAAGAGCAAAATTTAAGAGAAACAAAAAAAAAGTATAACATTTTGTAGTTTCTCATTTTTTTTTTCAATATTTCACATGAATTTAAATGTATTATCTTTCTATTATTAAACATGTTCTGTGACTAAAATATAATTTTAATAAATATATCTGTTCAATAAATCTGCTTTGTTTAAATGCATCAACATATATTACCTATATTCACTGAGAGAAATATTAATTTTCAAAACTGGGAGTCCCCATTTATGTCGAGCACTGTATACGACAATTGTGCTAATGACTCAGTGACTTCCTCATAAACAATCACTTGCTGCATGCAAGCAGGAATCAGTGATTCTGAATGAGTCAGTTCGCAGAATAACTCCCACACGTCACACACCGACGTTTCAATGTTAGACACACAAAAAAAATATACACCGTTATATTTTTTCAGACTGATCAGACAATGATGAATGCCAAATTTCATGTCAGTTCTTTTTCAGATGTTTAATTATAAGACTTAAGCCTTCATTGAAGTCATTGAATTACTCCCTTTCTACTTTCAGAGACTATGAACGAGAGTTGTGAAAAGCGAAGTTCTAGTGCCGTTCCAGAAATATCATCGACACCTAATGAGGACGATGCAGGCGAGTACACGTCCCTCAAAGACACAAGAGAACCCACAAAGCCGTTTGTAAGCGATGGGACGGAGCAGCCTCTGCTGAAGTCTTCCGACAGCGAGTGCTCCACCAGCGGTTCTGAGTCCACCATCGCAGCAGTTTACGCCCATGTCGCCCGCCTTTCCAAACACTCCAAAGAGGACGACGACAGCGCCTCGCCAGAGAAGACCAAAGAGAAAACCAAACCTCGTCCTCCAGACCCGTCCACCAAACCAAAAGTGTCCTGGATCCATGGAACATCTGGAAACAACCCAACAGAGACTCCTTCGCCACAAAAAGAAAAGAAGAACAGCTCAGAAGGTTCTGGAAAGGGTGACGAGAAGCAGAGATCGAAGGAGAGATCTAGCAAGAACCGGGAAAAGCATCAGGATAGTAAAAAAGCAGATGAATCCCCTAGCAAAAGCATCTCTCACAAAGCTTCGGACACCATTGAGCATCTCAATGGAACATTCCAGAACGCCCTGAAGAAGATCGGAAACTTCCATTCAGATAAGAAAACTAATGACACCAATAAAGATCCACCCAAGAGCCCGAAAATCATGCATCCACACATGAACTCTGAGGCCGCCACGCTACTCGCGGCTCAGCTGAAGGAAAAAACCCAAAGCCTTAACCGAAATGAGGGTCTCACAGTGGGCATCAAACCCAACGGCGTCTCAACACCTCAAGCCAACAGAGAGAAACCCACCCCACCTCAAAAAACCAAACGCTCCGCAACCGGGACCAACAAGCCCCTTCTTCCCACTTCCAGCAACCTCCAGAAGATGGTGGCTCCCATTTCAGACTCTACTCCTGAAGCCAAAAGCCCAGAAAAACAAGGGCTCAATGGGACCAGAGTTGAAGGAGACGCCACACCCAGGAAAACACCCATCAAAAAACCACCGAGGAAGAAAGGAAAGGAGGGAACGCCGGAGACTGAAGGCAAAACCACTCCAAAGACGGCCATTATGCCACCTCAAACTGTCAAATAGATCCATTTTTGGTGCGCTCATTTTTGAGAACGATTATAAACGTACACTTTCTCTAATCGTTTGTTTCAAACTATACAGGAATTGGATGGATTTTTGGTTTCTTTTATACGGACGAGCTGCTTATAGGATTTCATATTTTGAAGGATCGCGGTTCTCGCTAACTCTTTGAAGTCCTGGAATCGGAAACAACGTCAAGTCTTAAAAAAAAAAAAGGAAGAGTAAATGTATTTAATAAGCTCATTTTTGTATGCTCAGTTTTACATATGCATTACTTCACCAAATTTTCCATGCTTCTTTTATTCATTGTTTGATCAGCAGGTTTGTGCGTCTGAAAGGTTTGCATTTAGCACTGTATTCAGAGGTGTAAAGTATGAATCAAAGGTACTTTAGAGGTACAGGAGAAATGATGCCGATATTAAATCTCTCTCAGGCCATATACATATATATATATATATATATATATATATATATTCAATACCTTGTAAGTAATTTCATGAAGGAAATTGTTTGCTTCATTTCAATGACACTTATGTTTCTCAATGCTGCATCTAGCATCATGCTTTTTAAGCTTAAACTGATTCTCGTTCATCCACAGGGATAGATATATACTTGCTGCTGAATCTAAACAGTAATTTTTACTTTGAGGTTAAGCTTGATTAAATTTTTCCCATAAAGAACTCAGTAAAGCATTAGTTTCAATGAAGATGAAATGAAGTATCAAAGTTTCTGGGGCTTGGAAGTCCACTAAATCCAGCTGAAAATGCACATCTATGAGCACTCAGAAGCACTTCTGTGATGCTACATTTTTTTTAGGGATGCACTGAATTTATCTGTCACTGAAAATTGTCTGATAATTATTATAAAGGCTGATTTATACTTCTGGGTCGAGTGATCTGCCTTGCACGTAGCCGTGCATTTATACTTCTGCGTGTTGTTTGTGTTGCTTTGCAATAACAATTCCGAAATGCTAGCTGGCAGCGGGTTTTTACGTTCCTTTGTGTTGAGTTTCTTCGCAGGTGTTTTTTTTTTTTCTGAATGCTACCTTAATGTACAAGTAGCTAAAACTAGCTCATTTTTAAAGGCAGGAACTGGCAGACGTGCAACAACTTTAATCATAAGGTAAACACAAAACAAAAGTATCCATCTGGAGCTCCTTCACGGGACTCCACACTTGTAAATACTCGCTCCAACAGGCTCGCTGCTCTCCCGCACTCCCACACTCATCAACGCTACCAAGCCGACCAATCACAGAGCTTGCGCTATGCATTGTCACGATATGTTGTTACATTTTTTGAGAGATGCGCATCAACGGCAGCCATGGCAAAGGGTGTGCGACTGCATGAAGGCTGTACCGGACCATACACATGCGCTCGACGCAGAAGTATAAATCAGCCTTTAGTCTGATCACATTTTCGGCCAATAGGTTTCAGCAACCGAAAGAGAAAAAAACGGCAAAAAATATGAGCCAAAAAAAATGCTATGCTTTTTTTGTTTTTTTCAAATCAACATAATAAAAAAATTTTTTAATAAAAAGTGCCTTATATTATTTAATAAAATAAATAATTATTACCAAGCATTTTTTGGTTTCACTTTTCAGTCAAGTCATCCACAATTTTCAGTTTTGACCCAGAATTTTAATTTCAGTGTATTCCTAGTTGTTGTTTTCATTGTGAACAAGTTAACTTTAAACATCCTAAAAAGTGAAGCCAAAATATTTAGATTGCCCCCTGGTGGCTGGCTGCAGTATTTGATTTATATCTGATCTTGCGTACTCTTAATATAAATGAGTACTTTTTACTTGCATACATCATGAACTTCTAAAAAACATTATGCAGTAACAACTGTAACAGCAATTACACTTCATCCCAACAAATTTGTCCATTGTTTT
The DNA here is from genome assembly GCA_903798115.1 of Danio jaintianensis. Classification (NCBI taxonomy): domain Eukaryota; kingdom Metazoa; phylum Chordata; class Actinopteri; order Cypriniformes; family Danionidae; genus Danio; species Danio jaintianensis. Next base: position 23,410,592 of record CAIGQV010016645.1, on the reverse strand, counting down.
AGGTGGTTCTTAACATGATTATATGTTTAATTTAAAGCATGTTTTGTTTTTTTGTGGCTCTTAGTACGCTGTTCGAACCACTTTTCCAAATTTTCATTGCCAATCGTGAGGGTTTGTTTTGGGTCAAACTCGAACTTCCACAACCAGCGCAGACCCCCAGGGATCGGAGAGAGACTGGATTGACCCCCTGTCCAGATCCGAAGTTTGTTTTTCTAATGTTTTGATGCTATAAAAACTTAGATTAGAGTTTAGCAGAGCTGGCAGTTTTCCGATACCATGCCCCCTCATTTGTGATCAACACAGCACAGGCTCCAAACTACTTTTAACATTTTGGCTTCACTTTTTATTGACTTCCGAAACAGCAACACTTCCATTGGAAACAACTAAAAACGAAACTATCCTCTAAAATACAAATGCTTTGGGTGGACACAGGGCCTAAGTCCATATATGCTGGCATTCAGGCCTTCTATAAGCTATTATAGTTCTAAAATTGAAAATTAGCACTTAAATGATTAGTTCTTCAATATCTCAATCAGTAAAGGCTTTTATTATCAAGCTTTCTTGCAGCTCTCACATGCTTAACTGTACATGACCAAAAGCGAATAATAACTTTGGCATTAAAAATCTGCATTTTAGGAAATATTTGTGATATATAAATGCCATATATTATTTATACACGGGACAAAGGGGTTCAAGCATGACAAGAATGAGTGTAATACAGCCGAGCAGACAAATTAACATACATTTTGAGCATGTTTTACAGAATACACTTGCTGAAATGCCATTCAGTGTAACAGTAGTTTATAGGGGGGAAAAACACATTGAAGAATCCCAGTACAGCCTCAAAATATGTCCTTTTACATCTTTATACTTTGCCACTATCATTTAAACCACTAGTTGTTACCCATTTGTCAGAATTTTTTTTTATTATTAATTTAAAATATACAATCGAGTATGTGTGCTTATATATTTATATACTGCTTTATATCAAGTACAGGTAAGAATTTGACGTTTCATTTTTGCATTAATATATCAGTTACGCTGAATGACGATGGAACATAACACGTTTGTCACAAAAGATTCGCTTTACTTGTATGTAATATGCTTTCTGTGTATATAACTTCACATTTGTACATTTAACGTTGATGCAGACACTAAAATGGCATCTCATCTTTAACCCATAAACAAATGGTAGTCCTTACAATTATTATTTTCCATCAAACAAGCATTACTTATCCTGATACAGCCTGAAAGATGCCAGTATTAATTCCTTAGACTTTATGAATACAAACAGTTCATGACTACACTGTAAAAAGTACCTGTTTATTTCTGTATTTTGTGGTTTCTGTTTATTTACGGCTGTGAATTGCATTATGGGATGTTGATCTCTGCTCTGTCGATTTTTGATGTTGAAAATTCAACTCTACAGTTTAACAAAGTGACTTTTATGGACATTTTAGTCATTTGAAATAATGTAAAGGTATAATATATAGAGAAATAAATCTGTAAAATAACAGAAAACGTACTGGCAGATTATTACAAGGTTTTTGTAGAGTAATACACAACAGCAACCCAGACAATATATCACTTTAAACTATTAAAAATATTAATAAAAGTGCCTTTTTCAAACTTTTCAAGGTTGAAAGTTGTTGGAAGAAAGATCAAGCTCCCATAATGTAATTAAAAAGCATAAATAAATTGATTAATTAATCACAATATACAGAAAACTGCTAATTTACGGATATTTTTTGCAGTGTATAACCGATAAGTATTTTTGGTTTCGATCTGAAACACCCCAGAGCACTTGCAAATATATTAAGATTAAACCAAAATAATTCAAAAAAAAAAAAGTAAGAAATAAATGCAGTAATAGTTCACAAATCTTACTTGAATACTTAGTTGCGGATTAAATGTGCCTACAGTATTTTTATTATTTTTTTCCACAAAATACAGATTTGACATCGTAGTGTACAGTAACTGCCATTCCCTTCTTATGGTACCTTCTATTTTTCAACATGCTAAGATATTTTGTAATAATATTTGTACCTTCATTGGTAAGCTGTGCTTATACAACTTATATCTTGCTTTCTTTGTGTGTGTGTGTGTCAAATGAACTGGTTTTCAAATTTGATTACATTTCTCTTTTGTTGTTGTTGTTTGTACAAGAATCAGGTACATTTGATTTTTATCATTTAAATATCTCTCGTCTTCACGTTTCTCTGTGGATGTTATTATTTTATTTTTTTATATGAACGATAAACTGCATGATGCAGAGGTCAGTGATTGGTTAAATATCTATGCATGTTGTGTTTTTTTTCATACCGCCATTCCTAACAATGACAAAAAAACAACTTTTTTGCATGAATCCACCACATCACCAGCCGAGGTATATGATTTACGGGAGTATAAACAACTGATTTTTGTCTGCTCTTGATTTCGGAGCGAGCTTTTGACTGGAGCTCTGCTTTAAAAACATGGAGCATTATCAATAACACACATTATGTTCATTTATTTTGTCCTGATTTTTATTTATTTATTTTTTTGCCTTTGTTTTGTTGATGTGTGGTTGTTCAGTTACCGTATTTGAAATAAAAAACCTGTAGCTCATGAATCTAAAAGATACACATCACATGGCTCTCCCTTCACTAGATCTGAACATTTAGATATGACGTGTTTGAATTTTGAATGAAGATTTTAGGGATATGGAGCAACTTGAAAGTAATTACTGACAATATAAATTTTTAGGGTGAACTATCCCTTTAAGCACAATATAGTTAAGAATATTTCATATTTGTTTATATGACACTATTTATTTAGTTATAGCCAACTAGTAACTGGCGCTAAATAAAATAGAATTATTGGGAAAATAAAAAGCAAATGCAACCATCTTAATATTCAAATCTCAATCTACAATGCTGGCAATTTTTTTGTGGCCGTAAATATGCTATTAATATTACACCGATCGACTATTGAACATTTTTTTTTTGTTTTTGTTTTTCAAATAGTTCCCAAATTATGTTTAACAGAGCAAGAAAGTTTTCACAGTATTTCCTATAATATTTTTTCTTCTGGAGAAAGTCTTATTTGTTTTATTTTGGCTAGAATAAAAGTTTTTAATTATTTTTAAAACATTTTAAGGTCAATATAATAAGCCCCCTTAAGCATATATTTTTGTATTGTCTACAGAACAAACCACCATTATACAATGACTTGCCTAATTAACCTATTAAGCCTTTAAATGTCACTAAGCTGAATACTAGTATCTTAAAAATATCTAGTAAAATATTATGTACTGTCATCATGTCAAAGACAAAAGAAATCAGTTATTAGAAATTAGTTATTAAAACTATTATGTTTAGAAATGTGTTGGGAAAAATCTTTCTGTTAAACAGAGAAATTGGGGGAAAAAATATACAGGAGGGCTAATAATTCTGACTTCAATTGTATATATTCTCCTGAACCTCACATAAGGTCAATCTGCTACAGTATAGTCTCTTCAGGACACTTTCTTCTACGTTCTCCGAATTTTGCCGTTTGTCCAGTAAAGGATCTTGTCCTGTGAGCTCAGAGCAGAGGATCATGGGCAGGTTTTCAGGAGCTCTGGTCATCTGCTCATCAAGCTCTACAGGGCCCAGAGGACTCTCTGGCACAACAGGCCCTTTCATTCACAAACACTGCGCAGTCTGTGTGAGGGGCCCTGCAGTTAAAGTATCATGCGCTGCCTATTTCACCTACATTTTAGACACTTTTTTTTGGGTTGTTTTTTGTTAAGAGAGACGCAGAGAAGATTTAAAAAAGCGGCCATGATTTCGTGGGCAAGAAGCAACACAAGATTGTGTGATCAGTAATTGAAAGCAGAGTTGTTTAAGCCTCCAGACACTTCTACACTGCCACTGCACACATGCTAGAGCTTATCTTACACATTCAATTACAAACACCTCTGTTTCTACATGGAGTCTTTAAAAACAAATGCAGGAGTGAAATGGTCACATTTTAGCCAATGATGTAGCCAAAAACAGATATGTTTTTTTCTTGTTTTAAAAAGTTGCATTATGCATGTGAAAGATTACAAATTTCTTTAAATATATAAATTATGTTTTTACATTGTAAGATGCATTCTGAGGGATCAGGTTTGACTGCCTATGTGTAAAAGACAGTATCATGTCTCCAAAGTAATGCAAATTAGAAGTTCTAGGCACAGCTGTGTCTTTTGTCTAACAATTGGCTGGGTGATACTTTTAGGCAAGGCCCGGAAAACAAGATTTTTGTACTAAACCTGTAATGGCAGTTTCTGTTTCTACTAATAAGCACTGCCCACTAAATTGTGTATTTAACTGACTGTCGGCTGCAATAGTTGAGAGATTTCTTCGATGAACGCCACAGCGACGGTGAGTTCTTATTTAAGGATTCTGCTTTGAAGATACCCAAAAAATCCTCCTGGTTTTGTCTCTTCTTAAAATTCACAACACATGCCAGGACAGTATTTGGCGTTGTCACCTTGTTAGTAAACAGTCCCTGTAAATAAGTGACAATGTGCCAGCAGCTTTAAAATGTGGTATGTTTATAAGATTATAATGTGAAGTAAATCCACGCTTTGCTTATGAAGCGTTAGCAAACGAGAACATCTGAAAACATTGTCGTCCAACAACCCCTTAGAGATTGAAGAAGTTAAAAAAATGTGAAATTGCATGCTTTAAAGGGATAGTTCACTCAAAAATTACAACTCTGTCATCATTTACTTTCATCCTGCTAAACACAAGACAAGACATTCTGGAGAATGTCAGAAACCAAAGTCATTGACTTCCACAGTAGGAACAAAAAATACTATGGAAGTCAATGGCTGCTGCTTTTCAACTTTCTTCAGTATCTGTGCGTTCACACCGCCACCGGCAAGAGTGTCAAAGTTCTCTAAAAGGCCACTCTGCCAACAACGCTGTGTACCTTCACATCGCCGCCTACAAGAGTGTCAAAATTTGCTACATTGATCTTTTATTTAAAGGGGCCGTTGCAGAATATCAGCAAATCACTTACATTAGCGCAGAAAAAAAAACATGCTTTCCAGTGGGAAAATGTTGCATATAAGTAATGTTGCTCACCTTTTATCAAATTAATTTAACTACAGAGGTTGTGAAGTGGCTTTGCACCACCTATCCAATACATGTCCATATGTAATGTAATGTAATGTGTATTTATATAGCGCATTTATCGTGTATGGCCATACACCCAAAGTGCTTCACAATCATGAGGGGGTCACTCCACACCACCACCAGTGTGCAGCATTCACTTGGAAGATGCGACAGCAGCCACAGGACAACGGTGCCAGTGCGCTCACTACACACCAGCTGTAGGTGGAGTGGAGAGACAGTGATAGAGCCAATTCGGTGGATTGGGATGATTGGGAGGCCATGATGGGTAAGGGCCGATGAAGGAAATTTGGCCAGGACAACGAGGTTACACCTCTACTCTTTACGAGAAGTGCCATGGGACTTTTATAATGACCACAGTGAGTCAGGACCTCGGTTTAACATCTTATCTGAAATACGGTGCTCACTGACAGTATAGTGTCCCCTTCACTTTACTGGGGCGTTAGGACTCATACAGACCGCAGGTTGAGCGCCCCCTGCTGGCCTCTCTAACACCACTTTCAAGAACAACCTGGTTTTCCCATGTGGTCTCCCATCCAGGTACTGACCAGGCTCAGCCCTGCTTAGCTTCAGTGTGAAATATGGATATGTCTGAAAAGCATGCGATTCCCGCTTTTTTTTTTTTTCAAAAATATATAACATTAAATGTACATCAGTAACTCGCCAGTAACTTTTTTTTATTTTTATTTTTTTATTGATTTCCCTGTAAACAAACAGGAACACTTTGTAAATAATTGGAAATCTGGCTACCCCAATAATCAAACTCTCCTCCATTTGGCTTTGGAACAACTTTGGCCAAAGTTCACAGGATTCTGTTCTCAGGAAGTGGTGGACTTCTACATTCTGATTAGTTGCCGCTAAACCACATCATAGGTCATTACCATAGTGTTAACTTGATTTCCACTCTCTTCAATGCTAAAGCCGCGGTCACACTAGAGTTTGAGCTTGCAAAATTCTGTCATACAGCGCTGTGAAAAGGGGCGGGATTAAACAAGATGATAAGACATAAAAAAAAAAGCAAGCAATTGCTTCATATTTAAAATTTCTGTACAGAGAGGTCATGTTCAATCTTCTATTGGTCTCACGGAAACACGTGATGCGATTTCACAGGTCAGAGTTCACCAAGCTTGAACATTCGAATGCAGCGACAAGCGAAACTTGTCGTTCGACTTTGCGTTTCCGGTCTACCACATTCCCATGAGTATGAATGGAAGTCTATAGGGCGAAAAGTGCAATGTGACCGCGGCTTAACACCGGAGAGAGATCGTCGCCAGCTCCCATTGAAAATGAATGATTACCGGCTACTTTGACGCTTAGCTGGTGGCGTTGTGAATATACAATGTGTCTTCTTTTGTGTTCAACAGAAGAAAAAATTCGGAACAATGAGTAAATGATGGAGTAAACTATGACAGAATTTTCCTTTTTGGGGTGAACTATCTCTTTAAGTTTTAGACAATTAAGTTTATCAAATTTATATACAAATCTGTATTCATAGAAAAGGAATAAAAACAAATGACATAATAAACAGTCAATAGTTTAATTCGTCCAGTAATAAGAAAACACTGCACTATTAACATACTACCTTTTGATTACCACTATACATGTGGATATTAAGACTTGGACAAAATTGTTCTTCAATTTTGTCCAGGCCAGTTTCATTGGTTTGCCTTTTTTAATACTTCTGGTGAACCACAATTGGAAAACAATATCTGATCATTCATTCATTAATTTTCTTTTCGGCTTAGTCCCTTTATTAGTCTGGGGTCACTACAGCAGAATGAACCGCCAACTTATCCAGCACATGTTTTACGCAACGGATACCCTTCCAGCTCCAACCCATCACTGGGAAACACCCATACACTCTCATTCACACACATACACTACGGACAATTTAGCTTACCCAATTCACCTATAGCGCATGTCTTTGAACTTGTGGGGGAAACCGGAGCACCCGGTGCAAATGCAAACTCCACACAGAAACGCCAACTGACTCAGCCGAGGCTCGAGCCAGTGACCTTCTTGCTGTCAGGCCAGATCGCTACCCACTGCGCCACCACAATATCTGATCATCGTTAGTATATTTTCAATCATTTTGTATTATTAATCATTACTTTCAGTTATTTCATTGACTACTGTAGTTTTTCTCTCTTCAATGGAAGGGTACCAACACATTTGTCCACATCTCTGTGTGTGTGTGTGTGTGTGTGTGTGTGTGTGTGTGTGTGTGTGTGTGTGTGTGTGTGTGTGTGTGCTAACACATTGTATAAAATGCTGGCTTCCAATCAATGTGTTGGGACAACATGAAGGAATTAAGTTAACTTTGTTTTCTTTTAAAAAGTGGATTGAACATAAAACAATTAAGTTGTCCCCAAAAAAACTTAAGAATTGTGTTGTTTCCGCTCATTTTAAATAAGGAGTTTGAACAAACAGCAAACGTCATTTTTTTTTAGCGCACTAATGTCACAGAATCGACATATTGTGGCTCTTCTGTTGATTTGATGTGCTTCTATAGTTTGTAAATGGCTTCGGATAAAAGCATCTGCTAGATGAATAGATGTAAATGTAATGCACACTGTATTTAATTCATAATGCAACTAACAGCAGTCAAGAACTGTTAAAGTCATTTTAACTGCACTTCTTTCCAAAAATAAAAAATAAAATCCTGAAAGTATTCACAAAACAAGCATTTTAGAAGCTGCTTTATGTATATTTTTAAAACTCTCCAGTATTATGATGCAGTATTATAAGTGTCTTCTATGACAAATGAGATTTTGCGAGTGTAAGCATACAGTATACCTCTCATTTCAGACCTGGAGCTCCGTCACAGCAGAGCTCAGCGACACACTCAATCCACATCTGGTAGCCATTTCAGCTCTCTGAGAGAGAAAAAAAAAATAGAACAGAAAAGAGGAGGGGGGAGAGAAATTTATGAGTCAAGGCGGAAAAAAGACAAATATTTTCTGCAATGCAAAGCAGAAAAAAAAAAGCAGAGGGCTTGAGTTACACTTGAAAGAGGCCGAGAAATGTGCTTTGTTTGTTTGTTTTCACCCCAAACAGAAATGGAAGCAATCGTTCAAACTTCTGTACGTTTTGGTGCTCTGGAAATCTGAGCCGCTCTGCTTTTCATAGGAAACAGACTATTGAGCGTCCGACAGACTCCAGAGAGAAAATGATTCTATAATAAAGGCTGACAACGACATAACTTTGACATAAATCATGCGCTTATGCTCCAGGTGGGAAAGCAAGCTCTCTTCCTGTGTCAGTAGGATGTTTGGCCTCTTAAAAAGCATTGCAGACCTTTTTTAATTTCATATTTCTTCTAAATGGTTCAAAATTTGTGTCGCTAAAATGAATGTGATGATCTGATTATCATTGCATAAACTGCTGTAAAAGACACATTGGCCCAGGGTCCAGAAATAGATTGAAATATTGAATTGAATCGTTAACTTAATTAATGGAGACTCACTCTAAGCAGATCATTAGATATATTGGTGAATCAATAGCTGGAGACTCACTTTGACATGATTATTTGAATCTGCGAGTTGTTAACAGGAATCAATGAATCTTTAATCGGAGACTTGCTGTGACCAGATCATTTGAATCAGTGAGTTGTTAACTGGAGATACGCTCCAATGGGATCGTTTGAATCAGTTAATCATTAACAGGAGACTCACTTTGAATGGGTCATTTGAATCAGTGAATCGTTAAACGGATACTCACTCCATTCAGATCATTAGAATTGGCGAATCATTAACTGGAGACTCCCTTTGACCTGATGATTTGAATCTTTGAGTTGTTTACTGAAATCAGTAAATCTTTTATTGGAGATGTGCTCTGACATAATAATTTGAATCATTGACTTGTTAACTGGAGACTCGCTCCAATGGGATCATTTGAATCAGTTAATCATTAAGAGGAGACTAAATATATCCAGATTGTTAGAATCAGTGAATCATTAACTGGAGACTCGCTCTGACTGGATGATTTGAATCAGTGAATTGTTAACTGTAATCAATGAATCCTTGATTGGAGACTGGCTCTGACCAGAACATTGGAATCAGTGAGTCATTAACTGGAGACCCGCACTGATAGAATCATTGAATCTGTGAATAGTTAACTAGAGACTCGCTTTAACTGGATCATCTGAATTAGTGAATCATTAACTGGAGACTCACTCTATCCAGATCATTAGAATCAGTGAACAATTAACTGGAGAATAACTCTGACTGGATGATTTGACTCAGTGAATTGTTAACTGCAGTCAGTGAATCCTTGATTGGACACTGGCTCTGACCAGAACATTGGAATCAGTGAGTCATTAACTGGAGACTCGCACTGATAGAATCATTGAATCTGTAAATCGTTAACTAGGAATTTGCTTTGACTGGGTCATTTAAATCTGTAAATCATTAACTGGAGACTCACTCTGACTGGAGGATTTGAATCAGTGAATCCTTAATTTGGAGACTCTCTCTGACCAGAACATTTGAATCAGTGAGTCATTAACTGTAGACTCGAGATGGAATCATTGAATCTGTGAATCATTAACTAGAGATCACAGTACTCTAGTTATATAAAATAATGAAATGTTTTATATCATCAAATCATTAAGTAATACATTTCAGGTAGTTGCCAAGAAAATATTTGGACTGATGGAGGTTTGTTTGCAAATGACGTTCATACAGTTTTAAGTGTGTGTCCAAACAGTTTTTTGGGTCACAGTTAGCCTCTGATCTGTACAAAACGCTCCAGCATGAGCTTCTGCATTGTGTATTTGTGCGTTCTGCTTCCGGAGAGTTCTGCAAATCACAGCATGCGTGTCTGTGCCATGTGTGGATTGTTACTGGAAAGGCGTTTGGCGCGTGTCTCTGCCTCAAACCGCTGGATGCTGAGCTCAGCTCTTCAGCGCTGAGATCATGTGTTTGCAGAATATATTATTACAGGCTAAATCTGCCGGACTCACACTGTGATATAAGTCTGACTGATCTGAGGTGATAACAGAGCACTTCATCATACACTTAATGAGACATCGGGCTAAATATAAATGATTTGCTGCATTCCAGTTGCTCACTGCGCACCAGTAAGTTCAAGATTAGTGAGTTGGAAGCAAACTAGGATTTTATCATTTAAAACATCTTTTAAGATGAATGACAAAAGCACAGGGTGAAACAAGCTTACCATAGACTTGCACTGAAGGGGGATTTCTGTCATAACTAGACATACGAGACTTGCATAGGGCTGCAGAGAACAACCTAGAAATAAACCACAAAAAATGCTTTAACTTTATATATATATATATATATATAAATGATTTAACCCCTTAATGTCATCCCACTTTTTGAACATAGACATGAAATGACATGTTCAACTTGCCAATCTTCAAGGCTTTGGTGCAGAGATTTAAGCTTGCTCTCATTTCAAAGAAGACCCTTGTTAGATTGTAGCTAAAGTGAAAAGGGTTAAATAAAAGTTATGTCTTTAAGTTTATGAAAATAATAAAACATAGTATATAATTTGATTATTAAGTGTATATTTGACCTTCCCCGAATTGTGTAAATTTTGTTATTAATATTAATTACTTTATTTAATTTTTACATTGTGTTCTGTTACTTTATCTCATGTTAAAAAAACTTAAATGAATGGCAGTGAAAAATGTACCCCCTTTTAAGCTGATATATTGTATTGGTTATGCTGATATACTAAAAAACAAATTAAATTTAAAAAAAAAATAATAATACAATAAATTTATATTTTATTATATTACATCAAATATGTATTTTACACAACCTGTTTTAGCCCAGATTTGACAGAAAATCAAAGCTAAATATCTGAAAAAATCGTATTCCAAATTGGGATTGGATTGAATCTCCAAAGTTTTTAGTTTGGTCGCAGTACCAAACATCACCAGCAGTTGACATTTTTTCCATGGTGACCATACAAGGGTGTTCCCTATTTCTGTGTATGTTTTGAGGAATATGAACCCTATTTTTTCATACTTTTCTCAATATTTGCAATGTAGACATCAAATTCTAAAGTATTATGAGCAGTTTGGTGATATTTGAAGTGAAGTGGCTTGAATTTATCCTCTAAAATACATCTAAATTGTTTTTTTTACATGTGAATTGCTGTAGCAAAGTAATGCCTAACTCTGATGAGTATCCTTGTGGAAAATTAATAACTAACTGTTGCTCTAATATCTATCAAAAATCACCAGATCACCAGATATGGAAACTTGAACTTATAAGCTTTCAAATGATATATAGTTTGTCATGATTGCTTAATGTTTAGACTACAACAGGGTTTACAAATGTAGCCGCATAATAGTTGAAAGGTGGCAGTAAATACATTTTGATCTCTTACACTTTCACTACATAACAAAAAAGACCTTAGACCTTTTCAACGATATATATAGTTTGATTAGATTAGGATTTCACTGCAATATAGTAAAGCAAATTTAAGATCCCCGCTATTAGGACGGTGACAGTTCATTCATTCCTTCATTCATATTCTTTTCGGCTTAGTCCCTTTATTCATCAGGGGTCGCCACAGAGGAATGAACCGCCAACTTATCCAGCATATGTTTTACGCAGCGGATGCCCTTCCAGCTGCAACTCATCACTGGGAAACACCCATATACTCTCATTCACACACATACGCTACAGACAATTTAGCTTACCCAATTCACCTATAGCGCGTGTCTTTGGACTGTGGGGGAAACCGGAGCACCCGGAGGAAACCCACGCGAACATGGGGAGAACATGCAAACTCCACACAGAAATGCCCACTGACCCAGCCCAGGCTCGAACCAAGCGACCTTCTTGCTGTGAGGCGACAGCGCTACCCACTGCGCCACCATGGTGACAGTTAATTGACAAAACTATTGTATTATTGTTGTAACTATTTTCAAATGAATGCAATTTTAATTTTCTGTCCATTAGTTTGCATCTCAAATAATATTTTTAAAATATATTTAATGAGAAAACATTTTAAGCAGGAAAAATTAAAAAAAATTTCCTGAATATATTTACAATTTTTACTGATTTATTCCTGTAATAAAATGATCAGTTTTCATTGCTGCTTCATTCATTGATGATTCAGTTTTGCCTGGAGGCCAATAAAATGGCTGAAAAAATAAACATTTTTAACAGAAAAAAAGCATAGTTTATAATTATATATTAGTATTATTATTAAGTTGTCTACAAAGATATCCATTTTAAAAATGCATGTTATAGAACTTAATTCGGACAAATGTATGAGTTGTTTTTATTGTGAATCGATTATGAAAGGTTGTTTTTGGGACCCTGGAGATGTGTAAAAATTCAAGAATAATACCCAACTACTTTTACATGTATACAGCAAAAGTATACATACTTTCCAAAAATCCACCACCATAATGCCAGAATTTTGTGATTGATGGGTAGTTTTCTGCTGCCAAAAAAAAACAACAACACAAAATGACCTAATGTATTTCTCTATGGCATTTAAACTTGCTAAAATGCTTTTAGGGCAGGGCTATTGGTGCTTTAGGGCGGGGCTATCGGAGCATGTCTTGTTTCTGCCCTACTTTTGTCCAATCGTCAATTAGCAACACCCATCTTCTAATTTCCAATTTTTTGTTTCCAAAAAACAAAATCACGTACCACCGTCCATTTTTTTTCTAAATTTAGGACCCTTTTAATCTGATGTACATCACAATATGGGGAAAAAATCTTAACTTGCATTTTAAGTCAACTTTAAGAGGAAAGCGCAGATTAATATTCACATAGTGATTTACATATTTCCATTTGACCTAAATTTCACTCTTAGAAGCTAAAAAAAAATCCCTAAAGGCATGTCCAGCTTTACTTGTAACCAAAAAAGAAAAAGATATACTGTGAGTATATCAGGAAATGAAAATCACAATCAGTATAGTTATGAGTTGGAGACTGCAGTTCACTAAACAGCCACTGGGGTCACTAATAACAAGGCTTTTTGAATTTAACACAGAGCCCCTTTAAATGTGCAACAGTGGATTAAAGATGTTCAAAGCAGCTCAGTAAACTTCATAGTCGCAGTGACGTATTAAAAGGGCAAAGATGAAAATTTCACATTAGTAAGACAGATCTACAGGGTCAGCAAACAGTTGTCTGCATTTCTCTCTTTGTCAGCATATTTTGTATGTCAAGTTTATTCAAGAAGACCTGCTCTAATGGAAAACTTTTTTTTCTGCATCTCTCTCTCATCTCTCCTTCTCCCCCTTCGTTTTTAGAGAGGAGGAAGTAGTACGGTTTATTCAGGGCTCAGGTTTCAGAGCACTTTTCTTTTTTTTGGTCTTTTTACTGGCTCTCGAAGTAGAGAAAAGAGCTGCTTCTGTAAGTGTCAGCACAGTGATGAGGATCAGACCAAAATGGAAAACAGCTCATACACTCATTTCCTCTTTCGTAATGCAAGCGCCTACACTCAAAAAAATTATTTTGGCTGCTTGTTCAAACTAATAGATTTAAAATGAGCTGAATCGACACAATTCTTGAACTTTTTTTTGGGACAACTTAATAGTTTTTGCAAATTTAAGAGGGTTTAACGTAAACGTATTAAGTTAACAATTTGCGTTGGAACAACATGAAGGAATTGTGTGGAATTCTGTTTCACACTTTTTGTTTCAGCATGATAAGTAACTATTTATATAACTGTCTGAAAAGTGGCTAATTCAGACAAATTCATACACTGTAAAAGCCAACAGTCAACTTTATCAAATGAAATGAGTGTAGTTAACTCAATTTACTGAAAGCTAATTCTACTCATTTGAAAAGAGTTTTGACCTCAGTGTTGAAGGTAATGAGTAAAATAAATACCTCATTACATCAACTTAAATGGAGTAAGTTCACAGTACTCATATAGATTAGTTTTTTTTAACTCAAATGGTTTGTAGCAATCGGTTTCCTCAAATGGTTTGAGTGACCTTAACTTTTTGGGCTTTACAGTACTCAGTTGGTTTGAGTTCTCTTTATTTATTGGGTTTAACTGTGCTCAAATTTCTTCGTTTACTCAAATGGATTAAGTTCACAGTACTCATTAGGATTAGGTTTTGAACTTAAATGGTTTGTTGCAATCGGTTTCCTCAAATGGTTTGAGTGACCTTAACTTTTTGGGTTTTACAGTACTCAGTTGGTTTGAGTTCTCTTTATTTATTGGGTTTTACTGTGCTCAAATTTCTTCGTTTACTCAAATAGATTAAGTTCACAGTACTCATTAGGATTAGGTTTTGAACTTAAATGGTTTGTTGCAATCGGTTTCCTCAAATGGTTTGAGTTACCTAAACTTTTTGGGTTTTACAGTGTATGATTTATTCCATATGAAAGCATACAATTCTTTAAAAAGGAGTCATGCCCACAAACTGTACCACTAAACCCATATGTCATTGGGGGATGAGTAAATTTTGCTAAAATGTATTTGAGATCGCACAAATTCAAAGGAATTAGCCACTAAATTAAAAAGTTGCTAACTGAGATTGTGTTGGCTTTTATATACACTGCTAAACATCTAATGTTAGTGCATAATTTGTTAAATTTAAGCTACTTGATGATGAATAGTGTGCTATTACTTTAAGACCATAATCAGGCTTTCTGGTGAACAATAAAAAGGGTGAAAAACAAACCCTGTCGACTTACACTGGACGAGGATTCAGGTCTTATTTACACTGTAAAAAAAATATGTACGACTGTAAATGGCTTGACAAAATGAAAATAAAATAGATACATATACACAACATTATAATTCTTTACATAATACTGTTGCAAGGCAAAAGCAAAGGCAGCATGATCAAACAAATTAATAGTAGACTATTTGTGCAAACACTGCTGTTTTGTTTTTAACCACTTTTTAAGAACACTACTAAAAATATTTATATTACTTTCTAATTTTAGGCTAACAGGTAAATCATTCCACAATTTGGTTCCCTTAACAGAAAAAAACAGATTGACCAAAAGAGGTCTTACACTTTGGTACAAGGCAGTCACCATTAGAAGTTGCTCGTGTGACTCTGTGAGAGGTTTGATGCCTACTGATTAGATCTGAAAACACTATTGGAACATGATTATTGAAAAATTTAAAAACCAATTTAAAATAATAAAATTTAATAAAACTATCAAAACTAAAAAGGTTATGTTTACATAAAACTTTACAATGATGCCATCGCATAGGCTTTAAGTCCATAATTTTAATTGTGTTTGAAGTAATATAAATGTATAAGAAATAATGAGTCTGTAAAATAACAGAAAATGTTAGGGATGTGCAAAAATACATTGAAATGTATTTGAAAATAACATCAATTTTAAGTGTATCAAAATAAACTACAAACTACAGCAGCCACAAATGTATCAAAATAAAATACTGTATTTAAAAAAATAAATACTACAAAATACTTTTAAAAGGTAGGATGAAATTTCTTCGCAAACCTTCCTTCAACAGGCTTATTGGATCAATCCCTTCACCATTAAACTGACTTAGTGAAGTAAACAATGTTTGATAACATCAACTTTTCTCTGCCACTTCGTTCACCTATAGGGGGAAGCTGTGGCCTGATGGTTAGTGAGTTGGATTTGTAACCCAAAGTTATCTACGCAATCAATCATTCCATCCATTTGTTCTGTCCATCCATCTCTATTAATTCACCCTTATATCCATTCTATCATTCCATCTACAGTATCAATCCATTCATCCATCATTCTATCCATCCATCCATTCATTTATCTAGCTACACACCAATAATTCCATCTATCCTTCTATCTATTGGTCTGACTAACTCTCCATCCATCCTTCTTGTTCCGTCTGTCTATCAATTCATCATTTTATCTGTCCATCCATCCTTTTGTTCTATCTAGCCACCTCTCTCCATCCATCATTCTATCCATTCTATGATTCAATCTACCTCCGTATGAATCCATCATCTACTTATACATCCATTCATCATCTACCTATCCATCCATTCACCTATCTACCTACGCAATCAATCATTCCATCCATCTCTATCTTCTATCCATTCTATCATTCCATCTACCTACAGTATCAATCCATTCATTCATCTATCTATGCATCAATCATTCCATCCATCCATCCATCATCTACCTATCCATCCATTGATCTATCTACGCATCAATCATTCCATCTGTCTATCCATCCATCTCGCAATTCATCTATTGGTCTGACTAACTTTCCATCCATCCTTCTATTGTTCCATTTGTCTATCATTTTATCTGTCCGTCCATCCACCTCTCTCCATCCATCCTTCTATTGTTCCTTCTATGAATCCATCTACCTCAATATCAATCCATTCATCATCTACTTATACATCTATTCATCATTTACCCATCCACCTATCTACCTATACAATCAATCATCAATACATCTGTTCTGTCCATCCATCTCTATCCATTTATCCTATTCATTCTATCATTCCATCTACCTACAGTATTAATCCATTAATTCATCAATGCATCAATCATTCCATCCATCCACCTACACATCTATTATTCCATCTGTCTATCCATCCATCTCTCAATCCATCTATTGGTCGGACTAACTCTCCATCCATCCTTTTATTGTTCCGTCTGTCTATCAATTCATCATTTTATCTGTCCATCCATCCTTCTGTTCTATCCAGCCACCTCTCTCCATCCATCATTCTATCCATTCTATGATTCCATCTACCTCCCTATTAATCCTTTCATCATCTACCTATCCATCCATTCATCTATCTACCTACGCATCAATCATTCCACCTGTCTATTCATCTAGTGGTCTGACTAACTCTCCATCCATCCTTCTATTGTTCCGTTTGTCTATCATTTTATCTGTTCATCCATCCACCTCTCTCCATCCATCCTTCTATTATTCCTTCTATGAATCCATCTACCTCCATATCAATCTATTCATCATCTACTTATACATCCATTCATCATTTACCTATCCACATATCTACCTATACAATCAATCATTGCATCCATCCATCTGTTCTGTCCATCCATCTCTATCCATTCTATCATTCCATCTACCTCCCATCAATCCTTTCATCATTAACCTATCCATCTATTCATCTATCTACCTACGCATCAATCCTTCCACCTGTCTATCCATCTATTGGTCTGACTAACTCACCATTCATCCTTCTATGGTTCCATCTGTCAATCAATTCATCATTTTATCTGTCTATCTATCATTCTGTTCAATCCATCAAGCTCTCTCTATCCATCATTCTATGATTTTATCTACCTCCTTTTTAATCAATTTCAATCATTTACCTATCCATCTATCTACTTATACCATCAATCCATCTGTTGTCCATCCAACCTTCTATCCATTCTATCATTCCATCTACCCAAGGTATCAATCCATTCATTCATCTACCTATGCATCAATCATTCAATCCATCCATCTATCATCTACCTATCTATCCATTCAACTATCTACATACGCATCATTCATCAAATCATACATAATTCTCATAATTCTTCCTCTCCAACTGTTGAAACTAATCTCGCTGGGCCTTCAGGATCTCAGAGAGCCACAGTCTGGATTCATTACAGTGTCAGTATCTTTAAAAAGCTTCGTCTACATCCTGTTCCTCTTTCACACTCTTTCTTCACTCTCTCTCTCTGGGCCTCAGCCATTTCAGAGCATGTGGTTTTCATTAGGAGAGTTGGACTAAAGCACAAGGGCAGATCTGCAATGGTGGCAATCCACACTCCTCTCTATTTCTCTGCCTTCCCTCCATTATCTCATACGCGATCGATCCATCGCTGTGCGCACGATGATGTCACCACCGCCGCGAATCTACCCCTAAAATCTAAATATATAAACCCGACTTCAAATTCCCATAATCCTCTACTCCAGAGGTTAGAGCTTCTAATCACAGATCTGAATACAAGAAAAACCATAAAGTCTTCGGTTAACCGAGCCTGCGCTGCCAAAAACAAATAATAGCCATCATTTTTTGGTGATGGAATTTGGAAACGCTATATAAGCGTGTGTGAGTGTGTGTGTCTGTACCCTGAGGATCCAGACGTCCAGGATCAAACGATGCTTGTTTTGGAAACTGGGGGAAGCACTACCTAAATGCTGAGTGTGGAGAAAAACAACAGAGAGGGAGTGGAGGAAAAAAAGGGAGAAAAGGATGAGAGCCCAAAGGATCCGGTGGAGGAAATGGCTCCTGCTCATTATATGTGCTGCTGAAGAACAGCATGCTGGGAAAACGGATGCCAGTAATGTGTGTGTGTGTGTGTGTGTGTGTGTGTGTGTGTGTGTGTGTGTGTCAGATCCTGCATGTGTGTTGACGTGTGTACAGGGACGGTGGCGCTCTCGTTTAGGACAGAGAGAGCGGAAGAGCTCATAAAAAGTGTTTTTGATGTTTAGCCAAAGGCGTATGGCTGATACTCCTGTGTCTGAGTTTCAAGACAAAAAATGATGATGAATAAACTTGAATATATTGTACAAAAAAATGATTTTCATAGAATTTAACCTGACAAAGTCTAACATATATATATATATATATATATATATATATATATAGGCTGCACGGTGGCGCAGTGGGTAGCACGTTCGCCTCACAGCAAGAAGGTTGCTGGTTCGAGCCTCGGCTGGGTCAGTTGCCGTTTCTGTGTGAAAAGAAAATGAATGAATGAATGAATGAATATATATATATATATATATGTATAATTTTTTTTAGAAAATCCTGTTGATTACTGTCTAAATGCCTTAGTACAAGTTGTGTTGTTGCTGTTTTTTCTTTGTTTTTTTAACAGTTGTAGTTTTCTGGGATTAATGGAATGCATTTAAGTACTTTTTAATATTTGTTTTATTCTATAAAAGTCTAACTAAATTTTAAATAACAATTACATTGAATATTTTCATTAGTTGAGAAAATCAGGGTTATTTCATCCAATATTGTTTTCCTAACTGTCTTGACTTAAAACATGTCTGAAATAAAATTGAAGCATATCTGAAAACACGGTATGTTTTTTTATTTTATGCAACAAAAAAAAATTATTGTAATTGTTATAATAGTGATTGTAATATGTAATTATTAACATTTTTGTTTTAAATTTACACAAATGCAATCAGCAGTTTGCAGAACAAAACAAAAAATAGATGTTTTACTCACTATAAAACTTTAATATATATTTTCCGTGTTGAAGCTCAAGTCTCAGGAGAGAATTATATTGGGCTTAATATTTCACCAGAAGATATTATGAGATTTCTTTGGGAACAGAATGGAAATCTGGGTCTTTTTAGTGGGGGATGATTGTGTCATCCAGAACATCAGCATCTGGCCGCATCTGTAGAGATAGACAGACAGATCAAAGACAGACAGAATGACAGAGTTTAGACAGACATATAGATTAAAGACAGACCAATATACACTCTCAGAAATAAAGGTACGGGAGCTGTCACTGGGGTGGTACCTTTTCAAAAGGTACACATTTGTACTTAAAGGGTCCATATTTGTACCTCAAAAGTATATATTAGTACCAATTGTTTTTAAGAGGAACACTTTTGTACTTTTTAGATACTAGTATGTACCCTTGAGGTATTAATATGGACCTTTTAGGTACAAATTTGTACCTTTTGAAAAGGTACCACCCCAGTGACAGCTCGCGTACCTTTTATTTCTGAGAGTGTATAGACAGACAGATAAACGCACACGCACGCACGCACGCACACACATTCTCTCATATTCAGTAGTCAACATTTGAAGTGGATCAAAGCTATTCAAAGTTGTCCTAAAACTATTGACCGACCGTACGACAAACAGAGACAAATAGGAGAGAAAGAAACAGATGCATACAGACAAATAGAAAGATAGACAGACAGATAGCTAGAGAGACAGACAGATGTATAGACAGATGGAGAGAGAGAAAGACAGGTAGAAAGAGACAGACAGATAGATGGAGAGACAGACATATGGATGGACAGACAGAGACAGACAGACAGATGGAGAGAAAGACAGAAAAATAGAGATAGAGGGACAGACAAATGGAGATAGACAGACAGACAAACAAAGAGACAGACAGACAAATAGACAGATGGAGGGACAGATAGACACGGATGGAGATATAGACAATTAGAAAAATAGACAGAGAGAAAAAAAATTAGACAGACAGATAGAAAGAAACAAAGACAGACGGAAAGACAGGCAGACAGATGGAGAGAAAGACAGACAGAAAGACAGGCAGACAGATGAAAACAGAGACAAACAGACAGAAAAATAGAAGGAACAAAAAGACGATGAGATAGACAGCAGATGAATAGACAGAAAAACAGACAGACAGACAAATGGAAAGACAAGCAGACAGACGGAGAGAGAGACAGAAAGACAGACAGGCAAACAGAAAGGCAGACAGATGGAGAGTCAGATAGACAGAAAACACAGACAGAGAGACAGACAAATGGAGAGATAGACAGATGGATAGACAGACAGAGAAAT
>CAIGQV010016645.1:23297376-23367694 GCA_903798115.1 Danio jaintianensis | reverse complement strand
TCACTAGAAGGCTAATAATTTTGACTTCAACTGTATATGCGTAATTATAAAAGTATAGCAGATTCAAGTTACAACTGGTTTACTTGCTTTATATAAAGTGAACTTGTCGCTTGTAGGGTGCTTTCACATGTGATTCGTTTGAGTAGGTGTGAAAGCAGCAATTATACTCAGGTGCGCACCAAAAGCGGACCAAACAAGCATACAGAGACCTGCTTAAAGAGTTGGACTCGGTACAACTCGGTAAGTTTGTTTTGGGTCGGTTCACGTTCTCACCACAATGTAAAAGTACTTTTTTTAACCAATAGCCATAGCCTGCTGCGATGTGCATTCTGGGATAAGAAAAAGCTGACACTTTACCACAATTATAGCAGGTTGCAGACAAACGTGCAGTTCATGCTGACTTGTTCTATGTTCTATGCTCTATGTGTTGGGCATGTGAGTTTCTGACCACACGTTAATTCCGCATGTGAGTTTCTGAACACCCGTTAATTCTGACCAATCAAAATGCAGTTCAGGAAATTAGTGTAGCCAATGACTGATGTGGATGTTGTCACGTGACTGCTCTTTGGTTTGTTTCAACTGGTTCGGTTCAGACTTCAGAGCAGTCAGTCTGGTGTAAAACAGAACCAAATTGGCTGAAAAACGCTAGTCTATCATTCTAAACGTGCTACAGGTGTGAAAGCACCCTTAAGGCAATGAGTTTACTCACAAAAAAATAAAAAAAAATTATATATATATACATACATATACATATATATATATAGCGCAACTAATTGCCTTTTTTATACAAAACGAATCCTGAGATACTGTATATTTAACTACTATTGAAAGACCAGTGAATGCACTGTAAAATCTTAACTTCAAACATTAAGAATGGCTTAGTCGATAAACAAATAAATAAACATAAATAAAAGTTTATATATTTATACGGTCTAAAAAAATTTTGGTAAAAAAACAAAAACAAACCTTGTTTACCAAAGATTTACTAAATGAATGGAAAGTAAACAAAGACAACTACTTTCAATATTAACAATGAGAAATATGTATCGACCAAAACAGCATATTCTGATAAGGAAGACTTGAGTAATAATGACTGCTTTACATTGCAAAAAATACTATTTATTAGTATATACAATAGCCATTTTTAGGGTTAGGGTTACCATTCTGACTGAATTTATAAAATATATTAAGTTTTAATTTATGCATAAGAGACAACTTATCAAAAACATAACCACAAATAAATCTTACCATCTCCAAACTTTTAAACAGTAGTAGCGTACCTGTCAATTATGGTGGATGTAATGTATTTCTTATTTAATGCCATGTCAGCAACCAAGGCTATTTTCATGGCAAGAACATTTCAATAATAAATTTACAATTAAAAACAACAAACAAATGAATACATCAATTAAATAAGATTTTTTTGTGTTAATACATGATACAAATTCTACAATTTTTCCTGATGTCACTTTGTTAAAAATGTCCTTAAGAGAGTTCATTTCATAAAAAAGCCTTCTGGAATCATTAAAAGCAGGACAGTGCACTAAAATGTGTTTTACAGTAAGGGGGATTGTGCGTCAACCATGGTGAAGTTAACCTAAAAAAGATTTTAATCACTCTTGAATGACTTATGTAATAGTTAAAAATAATTACCATATACCTTCTGACCCATATTTGAACAATAACAAAAAACAAACAGAAAAAATTGTTTCTTATCAGTCTCTTTTTATCTAGAGACAAACACAAACGAAATCATCCATATAGTGCTCTTCACAATGCATATCATTGCAAAGCAGCTTTGCAGACACTGGCAGCTCACAAACCCTCCAGTAAGAAGCCACAGGCGACAGAGCCAGGGAAAAAAATAAATAGCTGAGATGAGGTATAAACCTCCAGAGGAACAATCTCTGCTGGAGAAAACCTCCTCCTCTGGCTGATACTTAAAACCTCGTCTCTTCAGTTTTCTCCAATATCTACTCGTCTCCAGCACTATAAATATCAATAGAAGCTATATGACACATTAAGATTCAGAAGACAAATGATGATACTGTGGTGTTCAGTTTTGCTTGGACCTCAATGACATCCATTTTACAGACAAATGTGTTTTTCTCATACTAAAGCTTTTTTTGGTCACAATAAAGAAAGGCAGGAAGTCAAGTTTAGGTAAAAATGACAGAAATGTTAATTCTTAAACAGTTGTAGCTCTTTGCATTTAAAAACAGTGATTTTAAGGAGGGCTTCAAAATTTAATTGCAAAATTATTGTTATTGCGATAATAGTATATGCAATATACGTTTCGCAGACGTGTGATAATTAACATTTATTTTATGCATTGGTTGTTTATCTAAATTTGACCAATCAGATGGGGCCCTACTATCTTTATCGCCACCTCCCTAGAAGTTTGTTGTGTTATTAACTGGAGCGGCCCAAAGGTGAACCCAGAGCTGAAAATAAACACGAATGTCAGGAGTCGAGAAAAGAGAGGAAAATTACAACAGCCAATCAGAGTCAGGATATCTGCTGAGGTTTTCACTCATTCATAATGTTTTAAAGACTAAATGTTTGCACCTTGACAGTTCTTTAGTCTGAATTAGTTCTGAAAGCAGTGTTAATTTCATTGCCAAAAAATTTTCGTCATAATTTTCGTGACGAACAAGTTTCTACCGATGAAAACTAAATACAAATTAGGTGATGACAACTATAATAAAAATATACTGACATTTTCGTTGACTAATACAAACGAGATGAGAATGTGATTGAGGCATGTATTTTGGTAAATATACAATCAGAATTAATCTTGGTGTGTCATGCATCACGCACACACGCACATTTAAAAAGTAACTGGTGCACAGTAGACGCGGGATGCGATTATATCATCTTCCATAGGGCGTCTGACTGTCTGATTAAACTATAATGAAATGGTAACAGTTGAGAGGAAAAGAAGATTCACGTTTGATGTCAAGACAAAAAGACCATATGGGGAGGAAAAAGCTGATAAAAACAACAAATCTAAAGCGCCATCAGCATGCCAGAGAATCATCCCGAAATTCACGCAAAGATAAACTCTGATCTTTTTTATTTTTTATTTACCCAAGTGTGTGCTTTTGCTTAACTGAAACGGTATAGCCTCTCGCTGAGCTTTAGAGAATTGACTCCGTTAGATTGTACATTAAAAGTTATTACATCGGTAAGTCTTAAATTCATATGATCATGGCATTCGTTTTCGTGAGTCGTTTCCTCGCGTGTTTCACTTCATCTGCGGCTACAGTTTAGCTAACTCCAAACGCGCTAGGTTCACGCGCGCTGTCTGCATCTGCCGCGATCGTCATGACAACAGCCATTTACAGTGTACAACTGTTCTTACATGAGGATTGATTGCCAACACAATTTTACATATCACTTATGATATAAATAAACAATGGAATTCAAATTTTTGGTCTTCAATGGAAAAGCTATATTCCATATTTTAATTAGACTGTTTTATTTAAAGTTAGAATGTTTTGTATGAATAAATGTATACAAAATTTTAAATTACACTAAATTAAACCAAATATATTTTAGTTAACTAAATCTAGAGTAGATTTAGTCGACTAAAATCTTATGAACTAGGGTGACACTGTGGCTCATTGGTTAGCATTGTCGCCTTTACAGCAAGAAGGTCGCTGGTTCGAGTCCCGGCTGGATCAGTTGGCATTTCTGTGTGGAGTTTGCATGTTCTCCCCGTGTTCGCATGGGTTTCCTCCGTGTGCTCCGGTTTCCCCCACAGTCCAAAGACATGTGCTATAGGTGAATTGAATAAACTAAATTGGCCGTAGTGTATGTGTTTGTGTGAATGAGTGTGTATGGATATTTCCCAGTACTGAGTTAAAGCTGGAAGGGCATCCGCTGTGTAAAACATATGCTGGATAAGTTGGTGGTTCATTCTGCTGTGGTGACCCCTGATGAATAAAGGGACTAAGGCACTAAAACTAAATCAAAATTTGTTGTCAAATTTAACACTGTCTGAAAGACGTCTTTTACCTGTTTATTTTGATATCATTAATTAAATAAATGATTAAAAAATATATTGCTAATAAAAAACAGCTTTTTTTATAGGAAGATGTTGCTACATTGTAAGAAATATTACTATCACAATACTTAATGATATCACACATCATATATAATTTTTCAGTATTGTGCAGCACTAATTTCAAGAATCGAATAATTTTCTCCATAATGAAAAGAAATAAAGGACAATAACAAAAACAAGAATTAAGTGTTGTTTTGTCCCTCTGGAGCAAGATTACTCCCAAAGCACATGAAAGCTCTTATAAAAAAAAAAACCCAAAAAAACATCACAAAAGTCTTTAATAGACTACACTGAGCAAGCACTAGATAGCTTTCTGCCCACAAAAGAAATCTTTATTTAAAAATATCAGAGTGCATCCAGAGTTCAACTAAAAATAACCCTGCTTGGCTCCACAGCCCCTATATCCAATCAATGAAAAATCACAGAAGACGCCCAAAGACAAAAAATGCCCCTTGTCATGCAGGCAATCAATATATAAAACAGTGGGTTGATAAACAAAATAGATTAATGTATGCTGTTGAAATCACAAATGTATTTAAAAAAAATAATTTTTGTGGTAAAATCCTTGACCAGTTTGTAGTTTCAAATATATTCGCCATTAAAGGGATAGTTCACCCAAAAGCCAAACACGCTCACCTTCAGAACTCAAATAAGTCAAAGAGTTCTGACCCTCCATATACAGCAATGGTCCTAAAATGTATCGAGAAGATCTTTAAATCAATCAAAAAAATAATAATTTACTTTTGCTGCTTGTTTAAACTACTTATTTAAAATGAGCTGAAGCAACACAATTTGTATGTTTGTTTGTTTTTTGGACAACTTAATTATGCTCAATTAAATTTGTAAAAAATGATTAAGTTAATTTGTCTTGGGACAACATGAAGGAATTGTGTGGAACCCAGCATTTTTACACAGTGTGTGCACATTCACAAGAGTTCCTGTCGTATACTCTTGTGGTGCTATCATATATTGCTGACATCTGTATATTCGCTTTTCAATAACTAAGGCTGGGTAATAAAAAAGGCAAGTCCTACTCTGTTGAAATGGACAACAGAACGTTTACGAAGACCATTTCATGTATAGCATCTGTCCTCCTCTGCTTGCATACAAGCAAATCCCGGTGCTAGACGTGTCAATATTCAATAATTCATTACATCATGACAACATGGACAATATTGACATCAAAGTGTATAATTATGTATCATTTAAACACTTTTTAAAGAATATTCACATTGTGTTTGCAGTGCTTTTCATAACAGAGTCTTAATATCTTACTAGTTCAAGCATCAGCATTTTCATATGTTAATCTGGCCGACTACATGCTGAAATATTGATTGATACAATATAATATTGACAGGCTTTTGCATGTTAACGCTGTACAATAAGTATTTTTGGTATTTATACCTGTTAAAGTAACATTTTTGCAGCTGAGGTCAATATTGTGATAATACTGTATATTGTGATTAAAGCTTCAGCAATTAATCACAACAGGAATATTTAATAAAGTCAAGCTTACCAGTCACATCTGGGTTATATGTCAGCAGCACAACACGTGTTGTAGTGCTCTCATATATTATAATGAGATTTTTTTTTTTTGTCTGATAAAACAAACATCTAAAACAACTGCTAAAGAAAGCAATGTACTTATGCACTTTTGACATTTCAATATTGTTACTAAATTCAATTTCTAACAATTTCTAAGTCTTAGCCCACTGGTGTTTTCACCAACAAACAACAAAAATGGTTTTAAGTCAAGTATTTCTATCGTTTGGTGTAGAAAATATCAGCTTACTATAATCCAGTATGTATCCTGCATGGAGCCGCCATCTGATCTCACCATCATCCGGTCCACTTGGAGATTGTTCTTCTGGATTCAGTCTGTCCAAAAGTCCTTTTCAAGGAAAGTCAGTTCACTCAGCGGACATATTTGCAACACCCCCAGGCAGCTCATCCAAAACTAAAGTCCTATCTAAATAAATGGGGGAATCCTTAAATCTTGAAAACTGCTCACCGAACTCGCAAATCTGCAACAAAATCTGAAGTGACCAGTCCCATTAATGTTGTTGCTTATGCTCTAATTACAATTAAAACACAATTTCCAGTTTGTTCCAGCTACTGTGCAAAAATTGGCACGGCAGCAATCTCCTTTACAGCTGTTTCAATGCTAACCAGAAGACGCGGTTATAAACACTGGAAGAACAGGGACAAAACCTGAGCAAAGACTGGATGATGACACTGGAAGGACACAACAT
This sequence comes from Danio jaintianensis, assembly GCA_903798115.1. Taxonomy (NCBI): domain Eukaryota; kingdom Metazoa; phylum Chordata; class Actinopteri; order Cypriniformes; family Danionidae; genus Danio; species Danio jaintianensis. The sequence continues at coordinate 23,361,373 of CAIGQV010016645.1, read as the reverse complement.
GTAATGGGGTGTGCTGTGATATATTTTCTCATGTCAAAAATTAGTAGCCACCAAATGACAGAGGTTGCCATAAACACAAATCTGTACAAACCCCACAAAACCACGTATGTATAAAGACTGACGATTGGCTATTTTGATCGGAAGATGGGACTTCCTTTGCTGAGCATTGCACTTTTCCCCATTAATAGTAATGCCAGTGACCCATTTTTGTATATCTATAGTCTTTAGTTGGTATATAGTCTTTTTCTGTTTCTTAATGTATTTTCAGACAGAATGGATGATATAGTTTTCGTGCATTTAACTAACATTCTTAAATCAACTCTAAAATAAGACAACTGATGATATCCTACTTGTGTAGTCTAAATCCTGTTAAAAATGCAGTGTACAACTTCTCAGGACGAAAGTACTTTAAAATACGTTTTCAGCTTAATATGCAGAGACAAACAAGCAATTTGAAGGCTGATTTCCCTTAAGATAGTAAAAACTATTTCTTTGAGCATTTTGGCTTGACAAAAAAAAAATGACAAGAAGGGGAAAGTATAGTTAGAAATCCAATCAAAAACAATCATTAATGTTGCATAAATTACACAGTTCTTACAATATCTTTATTGTGATCAAAATATCTTTCATTTATAACTGGAAAGTTATTTCTACCTCTGAAAGCTCATTAGCAAAATAGCTGTTTTGCCACAAAAGGGCATTCGAGAGGTAACTTACTAATGCACATAAAGTATAAAGACAGTAGGGTTGGGTGATTAATCGAAAAGTAATTGAAATTGACATTCAGAACCTATAATCGATCAAATTTTTCCAGGTCGATTTTTTCAATTACTTTCCCTAACGCGTGTGGAGTCATGTGACCCCGCTCTGTTAAGGCTGAGGCTGATTTATACTTCTGCGGCCACTTTGCAGGCACATCTGATCTCTGGTCAAGTAGGATGATGGACCCATTCTTGAGCCTTACTTCGCACTACATTGACGATGATCAGAAGCTGCACCAGAGATGCCTTGAGACGGCATATTTTACATTACATTAAAATTATTGTTTTTTTTTAATTATACAGAAGATGCAAGAAATGTACTGTTTAAAATATTACAGGATATACAAGAGTTAATTTATTTAGAAGAGAGACTGCTTATTTTCTACTTTTAATATGAAAAACATTGAAAATTATTTATTTTGTTTCCAAAAGAGCAAGTTATTTATTTTCACTTTTTTATAAATAAATAAAAAAGTGACTGTTCGTTTTAGGCAATGTGTGTTTTAATTTAAATTGTTCAACGTTGATGTTCAATAAATAATCACAGGTAGTAGATAATGCACCCTTCATTCAAAAATTTCTCACTTGTAATATGTGAGCATATGTACAAAACTTGTCAGTGAACTCTGAAGGCAAAAAAAAAATAATAATAATAATTGTTAATCATCGTTAATTGTAACTGAGTAAAAATGTTCATTTAGTCGAGATTTTGATTTTAGGCCAAATCGCCCAGCCCTAAGAGACAGTTATATATTATATATTAGTGTTGTCAAAAATATCGATATATGAATAAATACCGATACTTAAATATTTTAAATAATACAATCTTGCTTTTGGTTAGTATCGATACTGGCTTTGCTCTTGCGCTCTCTCTTCTCACCAACAGGGAGATGAATAATAATAATAATAATAATAATAATAATAATATTTTAACACTTTAGTTTTAATCATAAAATAAGATGAGATTGCACAAATTTAGTTATTTGTAATTTATTGCCTTTTGTACTTTGGACTGCTGACGTACCTGGTTTAGCATATGGTTTAGTTATTTTTTCCCCTTTTTACTTAATTTGCATACTTTTAATGTTGCAGAATTTTTATCGAAAATATTATCGATTATGTATATTTTTCAAGATATCGTATCAAAGACGGAAAATCCAGTATCGTTACAACACTACTATTTATACTGCAGGAGCGTGGTGTTAATAGTACACAGCAGTGGCTTTACTTCCTGCGAGTCCTTTTTTATTGTGCAGCAAGTGACTTGTGAAGCGTTTGAGGATACACTGCTGTGTGAGGTATAGTTTCTACTTCAGCCTGGAGGGAACAGATAAAGAGCAAAATCTCCTTAGCATTTTTTAAAGAGATCCACCTCAGTTGCTTCAAAAAGCAAGCGATGACCTGGCTAAATATTCATATTCCTGCTTGAATGCATTTTCAAACATTTAGTCAAAAGATTAAGCTTTACAACTGCACTACAAAAGTAACCATATTTATAGATTTTAGGGAGTGAGGAGGAGGATGCAAAGGCTGTTGTTGAATGAGAAACTCGGGCAACAGGGAAATCCCTCGATTCTATTTAGCCACTCTTCAGGGAGCGCTGTACATTTTACCCATCCGCTGTGGGATGATGTGTAAAATAAAAGCAATAATAGGAAAGTGATGGATGTCATTGCATGGATGGCTTCATTACATGTTGACACTTGGCAGATATCCACTGAGACCTGCATTCGGACTGTTCTGCACATGATTGATAGGTTTTATTACAGTTATTACAATATAATTTCTACATCTGTTTCTAGAGTTGCACGTGTCATAAAGAGTGAGCCAGAAAATACTGAAAGATTGCATGGTTTTATTATTATTATTTCATAAGGAATGTATTGTGCATTTGTAACATCGCATGATAACACTTATTGTTATAGTAGTATGTGTGTGGAATAGCACACTCATCATTCTACTCATAATATGTTGGCATTATGTACACAGCGTTAATAATAATTTTAAATAGGGTATTAATATGGTATACATAATAGGCATGGGTCGGTATAAGTTTCTGACAGTATGATAACGTTGGATAAAAATATTACAGTATCACAGTATTGTGATTACTGCTCTAAAATAAGTTCTTTTAAATGTCTCAGTAAAAAAAAAAAAACTTTTTTTCCCCCATTGAACACAATATATTTTACTTTAGGAAACATTTATACTATTTTGGAACAGTACACATGTCAGGCTAAATAATTCAAATAAATCATTGACTTCTACTGTCTTCATTAGTTTCAAAAACACTGATTTCTTTGCAACACATAAAAAAAAACAAAAAAACTTAAATATACCTTAGGAATGGTATAACAGAAAATGTTAGCGGTTTGACTTGACTTGGCTTTTCCAAACCACAGTAAACCTTGAAACCGGTTATTGTCCAATGCCTAATACATAAAAAAAATAAAAAATAAATACATGTGAACATTTCATAAAATTACAAAAAATAAAATCACAAAGTCATGAATTTCAAATGCTCGATTTCAAGAGTGACAAATTAACCACAAATAAAATAAGCAGACTATTTACTACACACATATACACACACACACACATATTAGAGTAAAATATACATTTTGCATTATTTGGATATACTTAAATACATTTACACAACTTTTACTTTATAATAATTATTATTATTTTTATTATTATTTATTTATACACATTTTGACATAAAATTGTCTTAAATTTTGAGTGCTAAATCATTGAATTCTATGCTCAAATAATTTTGTATAAGGACACTAAACCAGCACTGCTTAATAAAAAGTCTCAGCTATCACTTTGGATATAATGATAAAGTAAAGCTTACTTCAGTTGATTTAATCAATATTTACATTACTGTGTCCAAGTATTTCAGTACTTAGTTGGAAAAATACTGTTTAACAAGCATGTCAACATTTTGTCGCTCAATCAAAACAACAACCACAACCTTTTACTTATGCTTAATCACTTATGCTTAAGATCAACCAGCTCTCAACCGGTGAGCCGTGAGATTAAAATTCTATCCTAAAATTGTTTAAATATAATTGTTTTACTTAAAAGTACTCTTAAATTGTAAAGAATGTCTGAAGTAAAGAATTCAGGAGTTTTGAATCTGTATACAAATATACAAATTACTTTAGGAAGTATTTTACTTTAGGAATTGAACAGAAAGTTTTATTTTAAGTTACAATATCAATATTAAATTTTTATATCATTTTTTATAACATACATTAGAAGAGATTAATAGAATAATAAGAGTAATAGAATAATAGAATAATAGCTAAAGGGCGAAACAAATGTTTTTGCTAATGAAAAGAACAAACACTTTTCTCTGCAAGTACAGTAGAAGAGGAAACCTCAAGCATAGGTGGTTCTTTCAAAATTGAAGGGGGCCCTGAAGTGATAAAGGTTGAGAGCCCCTGCTTTAAATCATGTATACCTAACTAGTCCATTATCATGAGCAAATTTTGCATCAAACTAAGAAGGAATGCCTTGATTGATGGACTGCAGATCAGTATTGGCTGATAATCACTTTATGACTCGAACACTAATTACAGTGCATCACAATGCAAGACAAGTGAGAATCAGAGGTGGAAATTAATGATAAAAATGCCACTAAAATAAACAAATGCTTCACATATTCATGATAAAGGGGAAAATGCTACTGCACAGTTAAACTAAATTATTATGGTTATAACAACTGAAATAAAAAGTGAAAAATTGCTTCAGATTTATAATCTTTTTTTCTCCACAAAGTAGCAAATCGGCAGTTTTCAGTTCAGTTTGATGAGTCCTGATGGAACAGCAAAACGAATATCTGTCATTTAATTTATGCTGAAAGTAAGGTAGCCACTAAAAATGTATCTGTATTATTACTTTATCTGTGAAAAACAAATCCAACAGCAAATGTATATATCAGTTACTGTATACAGTTGATCATAAGTTTGAATGATCGAGATCAGCCATGGCAAGAAATCAAATCTGTGTATCAGCTAAAAAAAATCCTGATCATTGCATCCCCAGAGCTTAACTGTACATTTATTATTTACAGGATGAGTACATGAATACATATATGGGATAGACTGTTAGAAATGTCACTGCATAGTACGCTTGTAGCTAGGGATGTTTTCTGACAGATATTGCGATTTGATTTGCGATTTAATTTTGTAGTCAAGCTTCAGCTCAATAATCTGTAAGCCGTGGCAACAATTCTGCGACAGCTCTTAAAAATTACCTGTTTTTGTTTGGTGTCTGTGACTTTGAAACCAAAATATTCCCATATTACCGATGTCCTGTTTTTCTTTGATATTAATTTATCTATTATTGCTCTGAAGCAGCAGATGCCATCATCCCAATTGTCCGCCCTTTCCTGTTAGTTTTTTATTGTGGGCGTTCTGCATAGTTCGGTTGCGCAATTCTGATTGGGCAGAACAAAAATGTGCTCACTCAATTGGCTAGTAAGACTGTCACACACACAGACAGCAGTCACGCATTTGCTCTGGGCGGGAAAAAATTAAATATATATTTCATATCACAGCCTCTTGCGATTAGCTAATCGCAAAGTTTCAAATTGCAATTGGATTTCGATTCATCTTTCAGCCCTACTTGTAGCATTCCCAAGTAAGAGCACACTGACTGTCCAACGTGTGATTTCAAACCAGCCTCTGTAACTTGAATCTAATGCAGAAGCGTGGCCTGCAAAAGCTAGCAGAGCTCATCTATGGCATGAGAATTGAGTTTTATTTAGCTAGCCGCATCCACACGGTCTCTCTTGCCCAGACACCAATTGAGGAAAAATCACATTTTCAATTTGTCTGGCTATTTGTGTCAGAGGCAATTCTGAAAAAACGAAGCCCTACAGGTGGTATAAGCGGCCGTTCAGGACGTTGATGAATATGGCTTAGTGGAGGTTTGTGTTTAATCTCAGGATTCTGTGACAGCCGTGAGCGCTGGGCCTGTTAGGAAACTTGCACCGCGGTTAATGACTTTAGCCTCAGTGTTGACGAGCAGCCGAATAAAGCACTGCACTTGACGTTCACTACAGGATGAGAAATGTTGCAGAGCATTTAGGTGTCACTCAGTAGTACACTAGGGCTGACGGTGAGAGACAGAAGACGGAATGCATTAATTATATACAGAGTGTGGCTTCTTTAAAAAAATGATACTGTAGTTAAGTCTTTATTTTTGTAAGGACACTGCAATAGACAGACAGTTTGGTCTATAAACGTATTGGACTCCAGCATCAGCATACAACAAGTAGTTTGTTAGTAGTCCACCTCAAAACAGGTATTCAACTTTTGTTTTTGTTTTTTTGTTTTTACATGAAAAAAAAAACTCTGTGCTTATTCATTCACTGCCTCTGCTTCTTTTTATTTACAAATCACAGAGAACAACAACAAAAAGAAAACTATTATGGCTTTTCAGGCTAAAGGTGAACACATTCAGAAAAACACAGATGAATTCTCACTAGTTCGAATCATATTTTAGTCACACTTTATTTTAAAATTATCACCATTCAAATCATTAACTATGAGTTTTACCTCAATAAACTTCTAATTTTATGCTTATTAATAGTTAAGGTAGTGGGTTTAGATTAAGTATGTAGCATAAGATTAGGCAGAATATGTACTTTATAACTATTAATAAACAGGCTATAAAAAAGTAAACCTGAGTACACATAATTTATGATATCAACAAAGGCATGGGGAAGAGACAGATAAAATATTAAGTCAAGAAAATTTACAACTTCAAGTCTTCAAGCAATCTCTGACATTTTCATAAGCATAATTCATTTGTATTAGGCCAATTTTTAGCCTGAGTAACCTTCAGTATTGCATATATCAAATTTGTCATATTGTAAAATGAAATACTGTATATTGTGTGGGGGGTGGGGTTGGCTGTTGTTTTTTACTGAGACATTTAAAAAGAACTTATTTTAGAGCAGTAATCACAATACCGTGATATCGTGAAACCGTGATATTTTTATCCAAGGTTATCATACCGTCACAAACTTATACCAGCCCATGCCTACTACATATACATCTCAATGCTGCATAGACAATAGAAATTAAACTCAACAATGACTTAAATCTCTTAAATCTTTAGTAAAAAAAATACATTGAGGAATAATAAACATTATATGCATCAAAATACAAAACATTTCAAAGCAATAACACAATACTTCATACACACCCTATATTGACATAAATTTCGGACACTTTTCAGTTTCTCAAGCATGATCAATCTACTTGATAAATTAATTACTCTGCTTGTCTTAATTCAGATCCAGAACTGTTGAATGTATGTACAGAATTTAAACAAGTACATTATAAATAATAGTAATTAAATGACCTGAAAATGAAAAGTAATCCCTTACTTTACTGTGAAAAAGTAATTAATAATAGTAACTAGTTATTCTGCTGAAGTGATCAGCAACATTAAAGAACTAGCATTCTAAATTATGGCAATACCCAACAATTACCATCTTTTGACTCAGGTAAACTCCAACTGTGTACATGACATCTACTTAAGGCCCAGCTGGCCCAGTTAGGGTCCAGACATCCGACAGGCCAAAAACCCCTGGCCACTGGCCCAGAGGAAGCCCTGAAGAAGCACTGATCAAGCTCCAGACAGGACAGTGGAAATGTGACTGGGCCTGGCATGCACAACAGCACACTCACTTTTGGCCCGACAGTAAAAATGCACTGAGCCAATATTCTTTGGACTCAAATTCTCACACATGAATTGACCACCAATTGAGCGGAACCCAAATGAACATCTTGAGATGTGCTGGAGCACATCTGAACCCAATGAACTTTGGATAGTCATCCTAAAATATGACCATGGGATAAACGACTGAAGGTCTGAAGTCCTATGAAATAAAAATCTACACATGCACTATGTATTGAATTCTACACATGCACTAATATATGAATTGTTGGCAAACATAAACCTGAAACATATTTATCACTGAAAATGAAGATCCAATTATAAGTATTTGCTTACCTAAATCCACACCTTTTTTTAGCCAGGCAATGTACAGTAAATAGGGTGTAATTGTACATGTATTCATACCGAATTCCAGCATATTCATACGTATTAATGGGTCTTTTGGTGTGCAACATGCAAGTGTAGGCTACTAATTAAACAACGTATTATTTTTTTAAATTTGAATTTAAAAAAAATTATAGTTTACATATACATTAACAAATTAAAACTGATCTCATTATCAATCTGCACTGTTTCAGATAGAATAGCAAATAAAACAATACAAATAATAAAACACCTCCCATCCAATTATCTCAGAAAACATTGCTATTTTTTTCCCCCTTATCAAAAGTCACCATTTAATTTTTTGGTTGTTAAATTCTTTAATTATGATGACAGTAAATTAATATTTGTTATTAATAAATTAATATACAGTAGTCAACATTTGACGTGGAACCGGGTGTGCCTCACACATCCTTATGCTTTGATCTGGATGCAGTCCAAGTCATAAACCCCGCCTCCTCCATGTTAACGAATAAGAATTGAAAAAAAAAAAAAAAATCAAAACTAATTACATGTGAAATTAAATTTCCCGAAAGATGGTTTTGGTCAATTAAGGCACTTGTAATGCTGATATAGGTTCAGGTGTTTATTTTTGTGATGACTACATTTTTAGCCAGTAATTTAATACTATCAAAACAGGATTCCTTCTGCGCATGCCCAGGCTCCTTTTTCAGCAATTTTTGCCACAGTCTGTGCCCATTATCGGGCATTTTGCCTTCAAATCATTCAAAGGAAGATGGCAGTTTCATATCATCCATATTACTTTACTGTCTATAAGTAGAACCTAAAAATTCCAAAGTTGTCCTAAAGACAAGAATGGGTATTGCTCAAACCTTAATAGGGTGGTCCACTACGATATCATATTTTAAACTTTAGTTGATGTGTAATGTAGCTGTGTGAACATAAACAACATCTCTGAATGTAATACACTCAATGTTCAAGGGAGACACTGGCTTTTACAGAGTTAGCTTAGCAAAGCCTACAGCGAAAGAAGTTTGGGGACAACAAAAAAATACATCCGGGTTAGTGAGATCACAAACGCTTCAGGTTACATGCATTCACCACACGCATTCACCACGCGCATACACCGCACGCAGAGAAAGGGCATGGCCAGAGGCGCTGTAATGTTATAGCAGAGAAAGCTAAAATGCCATCCAAATGCTGCTATTTCCACAGAGCTTCTTCGGTTTCTGAATTTGGGCTTCCAATGAACACGACACAAAGAGAGAAGTGCTTACAATTTAATTTTAATTATGTTCCAGAGAATTATAAAAAAAGATATAGCTAGCATTTGACAAAGGACAGCTTCCTGAATCTCTCCCAGTTCAGTGCTGGATTCGGCTAAGGAGCAGCTCCAACCATAATAGAAGAAGCTGTGGATTGTGAGCCACAACCTGTAAGTATTTTTATTTGTTAAAATTGATCTATTGCAGTTTCTAGCGTTAACGGTATGTTGTAGCAAGGATGTAAACAAGGGGAAATGCTGTTTGTCACCGTTAACAATTTAGCCACAAATTCATATTTATCCGTCAAACCGCTGTAAACACCCACAATCTTTAGCAGTGTCTGTCTATGGGCCACTTTCCCTGCATTGTAGATCTCAAATAACCAACTCACAAAAGATATGTGAACGTTTCATATTACTTACACATGCTTATTCCGAATACTTGTGAAAGACACTTGTCAGACGTTATTTTAGAGAACTCATTTTCTGTCTGATTCAGGCTCAAACTGATACGTCTAACAGCTACTCTGACTGACAGTATTTACAAAGTGCAAAAGCGCATGCTATTAGAGGCGTGACGCTTTTCCTGGTGACATGGAGACAATCGGTGAATCACAGCACATTATGTTAGAATAATAACCTTTGATGAAAATATTTCCTTTGAGTTAAATAGTGGAAAAAATGTAAATTAATGAATATTTGTTTTGTGTTTATGTTTTATGATCACACAGCCAGAGCGTTATTCCAAACCTATATAAAAAAAAAAAAAATTTACAGTTAAAAATAATAAAAAATAATGATAAATAAAAAGACGTACTCGTCTATGAGGTGTCAGTTGTGTATTACATTTAAATATATTCACCCCTCTGGCTACATCCAAAGACATGTTATTCTATCGTGAAGTATTCGCAGTTCCCCTTTTCAGGATGTCATGTTGTTTTCCAGTGTTTAATATTCTCTTTGACATATTTGGGTTCCCAATTTTCCCCCCTAAATAAAATCTATTAATTTTAATATCTGCAAACATTTTTTAGCGAAAATAGGCCACGTACTAGAAACAATTTGACTAATACATGTTTTTTGGGCAGGAGAGGTGAAGACATGTTAATGCAGGCTTGCATTATTCAAAAACCAACCCATTTGCATGGCACAAAATATGACATTAATGCTTTCCGCGGGACAAACACAACCGTGGGTTATTCATTATTCACCATAAACGTCTCATAACAAATGCTTAACAATGCTGAAATGTACTGCCATTACATGTTGAGGCTACTTCTAAATTAGCTAAATATTGCACATGCCTTGCAAACAAGCTTTTGTTTCAATGTCTTACACTCGACCAAACAAATGGCACATAACACTTATCTCCACTAACACAGACTCACTCCTAAAGACAAAACGCACAAGATGTGATACACACAAATGAGAAGCTCTGCCCAGCAGTGAGCTTTTCTATTGTTATGTGCATCATATCAGTGCCGTGTGCAGCTTGGATGCCCCAGATCCTACAAATAACAGTGTGTAAAAGAGTCAATGTCTTAGTTTTGAGGGCTGCAAATAGTGCCTGTATTGTCCTGTGATTGCATTAATCGAATTAGTGTAATTAGCCAATTAATAAAATCATAGCAACAGGTTTGTAAACATGCCTAAATCAGTCAAACCTTCAAAATTACAGATCACTGCAAAAACTGAGGATATGATGACAAATAGTCTGTTTTATAATATTATTTAAAATAACATTAAATCTGTAAAAAAAAATTAAGTAATAATAATAATAATCCCAACAGATAGCCTATATGTTCAACAATCTGTAACCTGCTTTTAAAAACTAGCATTGTTAACGATATAACATTCTTGTACAGGAAAAAATATTGATCTACATTAAATTTGTAATTTAAGAATTAAAGAACGTAATTTATAAATAAAAGTAGAACTATAAATGATGTAAACAAAAACATATGGTTTACTGTGTTTGAAAATCCTAGCATTATGTTATAATTTGGCATTTCTGTGTGGAGTTTGCATGTTCTCCCCGCGTTCGTGTGGGTTTCCTCCGGGTGCTCCGGTTTCTCCCACAGTCCAAAGACATGCGCTATAGGTGAATTGAATAAACTAAATTGGCCGCAGTGTATGTGTGTGTGTGTGTGTGTGTGTGTGTGTGTGTGTCAGTGTATGGGTGTTTCCCAGTACTGGGTTGCAGCTGGAAGGGCATCCGCTATGTAAAACATGTCAGAATAGTTGCCAGTTCACTCCGCTGTGGCGACCTCTGAAGTAGAGACTAAGCCGAGGGAAAATTAATGAATGAATGAATGATTTTTGCATCATATCCCACCCCCTTTCCTCCAGTATGCATTTGTTCCTCTGCAAAGCCCAGTTTCACATGAAAATTAGTAAAATCATGTACTGTAACGTAGCTTTTGCAGCATGGGATGCGCTTCACTTCACTTCATTCATGTTTTTAAAATGCATTAGCACATAATGTGTGCCTTAGAGAATAATACCTGTCATCCAACAGCTGTTTCCTGAAGCTAACCAAAACACACAGTAATGCATGACCTGTCTAGAGATCAGCTCAAGCATTGCTCCTTAGTTCTCACATCGCATGTTTCTCATTGTGACACCAAGGCAGTGATGTAATGGAGGCCAGAGGTGCTCTAATGCCACTGCGGCATCAGATGTAATTAAACCTTTCTAGTTCCTTACAGCACCTGTCCACTCGTGACCCCACAGGTCAAACACGGAGTCAGATTCTGCAGCCTTTCCAAGACATGCTGTGGAGTTTGTTTTCTAACTAGCTTTTTAGCCATGTAGGAGCACTCAAGAAACTGTGACAAAAGTTCAGAGGTCAGATGTTCAGGGAAATGGAGAAGGAAACCACTGAAAGGTTACATTCCTAACGTCAGGATGACTGTTTTTCTCTCTTTTAAAGCAGGCTTGTCCATCATAGCTAATTAATTGTATAGGGGAATTTTCTATTTTTAAATATAATTTGCATGACCTGTTGCCTATTACCTTTTGCTCAATATGACACAATCTGTGTTTATTTCCATAATGCAATGCTTTTACTGAGGAAAACTGGATATTAAACAAGAGAGAGGGGGGAAAAGAGGTACAGGACAGGAAGTTATGGGACCTTTAGGACTTTGACAAAAAATGATGTTGACGTGATTCAGAGGTTGCAATCAAATTATTCAAGATATCTGAGAGGTATAATAGATCACACATAGACTTTACTTGGGCGGGCCGCCCAGGTATATTAACGGCCGCCCAAGTATATTTATTGACACTTATATTATGTATATATATATTTTTTACTATTATTATCATCCTTTTATACTTTTTTTTTTTAATCCGCCCAACATAAGCAAACATACGCATTCGATTAAGTAGAGGAAAATCTTCTCTCGTTTACCCGTTTCATTCTGTGCGCGCGTGAGACCTGTCAACACTCCCACAGACAGTCTCACGTGCTCTGCAGACCCACGGAGAGACGTTTTTTGGGACTTAAAATTGTCTGGCTGGAGTTTCTAAATCTCCTAAAATGTCCGGGATTCGGCTTTTGCTTTCACTTTCTAAAGCTTTTGTTAATCGTATGCGTTTTTGCACTACCCTTAACTACTTGTTGGCTTCGCAGCTGACAGCGCGCACAGCCGCGAGAGCAAGAGAAACATTAAATAATTCATTCTTTAATCTAAACGACTCAGAAAAACTTTGCTATATACTCAGAGAGGATGAAATGACTGGTCTAAACTGGCTGCAAAATATATGTACACTATAATGGTTAATCAACGCATTTGTCTTATTTAAATAATCTACACATTTTAATTTTGTAATTATTTTTAGAGATATTGTCTGTTTTTATTCCTTTTTCTGTTATTTATTTCTCATTTGCTGCCTATTTTATTAATTTGATGATGTAAATATATTACATAGGCTATTTTATACACATATCTAAAATGCTTTGGCATTCAAGTGTGCTTTGAACTTGAATGAGAGAGAAGCAGATTTTACCTGTCAGGGAGCGCACATGGCTGCTGAATAGTATAAAAGAGAAATAGTGGATTTCTTTTTTTATTTCAACATGTTTTTTTTAATTTAACCCATTAAAAAGAAAGTGTAAAACTGTGTCATAATAAATAAAATTATTGTTCAAAGTTAAATTATGTTTTGTTTATCGCATATAGTTGACTATTTATGTGATGTGGGTAAATGGTGTGTTTCAATCCGGCAAAAAAAAAAAAGCAAGATTTCTGATGTGGTTTTGCAAAATAGCAAAATTAATTAAATGCACAAACACTTCATTTAAAGAATAAAAAATTAAATAAAATACTTGGGTGAAAAAATGTTTTAAATAAATACAGAATAATATCATTTGTCTCAACTTTCAAGAAATAGCTAATAAAATATCAGGATATTAACCAGATTCATTTATTAAACATACATAAAGTGTTTGTGTTCTTCAGATATTCCTCAAATACAATAAGTATCAACTGTACACTACACATCAATTGTAATGAACCCACATTTAGTATTTAAATTGGTCAAATTTCACAGTTTGGACCTGGAGACGTAGAAGAACTGGAATGATTAAAATATACTTCACAATATATTGCTTAACAACAACAACAACTTTCACAATTTGAATAGTCAACATTGGCAGATAATGCAACAAAGACTTCAAGATAAAGTCAACAAATTTACCTTTTGGATACACAAAATATTAAAGAGCCCCTATTATGCATTAAAAAGGGTCATATTGTGGTTTTGGGGGTCTCCAACAACAGGCTGATATGCATGCAAGGTCAAAAACCACTTTCATTGTCTTATAATATGCATTTATTTTTACCTAATTATCCCAGCGACTCCCATATGATTCGTTCAGCGATTAATTTGTTCCCAAACCCCTCCATAGCGCGATGCTTATCTGCGCTGATTGGACCGATGACAGTCTGTTGCTGTTGGTCCAGCATTCAGTACGAGAGAAATGGCCACCACGGCTTCAACAATATTGAAGTAGTCAGAGTGCAGAGAGTATGTGTGAGCATACCTGCCAACACTCTCGTTTTTCCCGGGAGTCTCCTGTATTTCAGACCCATCTCCCGCCACCCTTCCGTTTTGTTATTTCTCCCGGAAAACTCCCGTAATTTTTCGTAATGGATATCTCAATCAATATTTAGTAGGGACCTCTGAAACGAAATTACCCGATTCACATGAAAAGTTCCATGAAAAAACCTTTAACATTCAGGAAACCTTTTTATTTACCTCTTTATTTTACAGATTATTGTGATGTTTATGCATTAAAAACAACATTAATCCCCAAAATGGCTTTTCAATCAAACAGCTGTAAAACTTATTTTAAGCTACAAACATATATTCACTTCTAACTTCATGTTGACTTTAACTGCCAAGCCAGTATTGGGAACACTTGTCACATTTAACCTTGAATAGAGATGACTACTGTCCCTAGTAGCAATATAACAGTCTCTGTCCCCCAAGAGTGTATATTTGAAACTGTAATCATCCAGACGTATTCTGTCCCCCCTCCTGCAATATCTCAAATAAGTCACATCATGGATCCGCTCAGCATACTTAATTACAGAGCCCTGTTGCCCGGCCCAGCAGAAGGCTCTCAAAAACTAATTGAGTCACGGTAAAAATTGGAGAAGTCCTGTATGAATAATTAATGAAGGCCAGAGTCTGATTTTTTTTCACCATGGTTGGCTTATTATCAAGGCAGACGTAAGGCGCATTCATTTATTCTGAAACTAAGAAAGAGTGTGCTCCTAAAAAGAGTGAAAACCATGGAGAGAGAGAGAGAGTGAAGCTGTTTGCCTGTTTAGACCTAAACAAGTTCAACCCTGCAAGGTCTAAAAAACACTGTACACACAAGTGAATGCTGAAGCTTCTTCAATTTCATGCACATTATGAAAATGTGCCCGAGCACAAATCAGTTTTATTCTCTAGAGGGGGTTATAGGAGAGACACTGGACTTTTTTTTTTCTTCTACTGCAAGTTAGGGCCTGGGGATAGAGTGATATAATTATCATCATGACAATAATATTCCTTTGATAAAACAATAACACTTGTTTGACAAATTTTGAGAATGTTTATGGCTCAAAGCAGAACTGAATGGAGCAACTTGATTGTGCCACATGAAATGAGTACAGTATATAAGTATTTGTGGGAATCACACTCAACAGCATCTCAGCACCAGTTTAGATTTGTTTTAGGGATGCAAACGGAAATGTAAGAGCATTGCATGGGTAGTGGGCATGATCTGCATGATAACGTTTCTTTTATTTTTGTTGGGGTTTTTTTTTGTTTAAATATATGCTTTGCATGCTTATTTATACTTTGTGTTATTTCTTTGAATTCATTTTAACTAGAATGTAATTAAATTCAAATTTAACTCCATTTAATTTCAACTCAAGTTCAACAACTCAAATCCAATTAATTTCAATTCATTTAAATTTAATAATTTAACTAATTTAATTTCAAATCATCTTTTCTAAATTAAATTAACGTTAAAGTAAATTAAATGAGCAAATTTTGAGATGTAGAGTATGAAGGACTTTTTGGTTCATTTCGGTTCAGACTATTTTCAATATTTAAACACAAAAAGTCAATGACAAAATATGAACAAATCAAAAATAAAGACAAGCAACAGCACAAATTAATACAATCCAGACAGAAATTAAAAGTCTGTGAGCCGCTGGAACTGGGTTTAGATAAAAGATATTAGGAAGAAGATTTTCATTTAATTTTTAAAATAATAATTACATTAAGTTTACTCAATACATTTTAGAAATACAACTTTCACTTAGGAGAAAACTTTAAAAAAAAAAAAAAAAAAAGTTTACTGCCTCTAAAAAAGATTTAATGTTACATTTTAGGGCTGTACGATATTGACAAAACTAACATTGCATTTATATCGCAGTAGATGAAAATATTGCAATTTCACCAGATGACTTGAATAGCTTGTAAAGAATTTATAATTTTAGATCGATTTGGGATTGATTGCTGTATAAGGGAGCATATCTGCATAAAATATAAGCTATTTTAAAAATGACAAGCAAAGTTAACAGAGAAAAGATTCAAATAAACAATGATTTATGATTTTCTGGGTAGTCAAACAGTATTCAAAAACAGAAATTAAATAATCACTGTATAATAACAACAACACATCGTTTTCATTGAGTAAATAATTATATAATGTACACTGAATCTTTAAGCTACAAACGTTTAATTTATTGTGCCTTAAATTAGCTTGAAAAGCTTACAGTCACAGACAAGCAAATAACAAGCTTTCACTCTAAGGTTAATAATTGAAATAACTCCACTCTGTTGTTAACTGTAATGTCTGGTCAACTATCATTGCGGATTCGCACATTGGGATATCGATGCTTAAACGATATATTGTACAGGCCTATTCCATTTATTATGATAATCACCAATATTGATACAAAACATTATTTTGGTCACATGCGCCAATCCTACTGTAGAAAGTTTACACTTTCAGTTAAATGACTGAACACTACAGCATTGCACAGTACTACATCTTAACCTAATGCTGGGGCTGCACAATATATTGTTTCAGCATTAATATTGCAATGTGCGAATATGCAATAGTCACGTCACACAATATTGAGTTGTGATTAAAACTAACCAGGAAACACAAGCAAAGTTGAACCCCGCTAAACAAATGTATTTTTATTCAGCAGGGCTCGCAAAATCTGGTAGCCCGAAGTCCCGAAGCTATTGTTTTTTCAGTCGGGCTACCAAAATTTATCAACAGCGTGCCTGGCAGGCTATCTAGATACCCTGCTGGGCATGGTGTAGATAGATTTTGGTAGACTGACTGAAAAAACAATAGCCCCAAGACTTCGGGCTACCAGATTTTGCGAGCCCTGTTAAGGCATGTGACTAGGGCTGGACGATATGGAAAAAATGCAATCTCGATTAATTCTTTTCCATATTGAACAATTACAGTTCAACACCTTAGCAACCATAGTAAATGAATGCAGCACTCATTGTTGGAGCTTGAATCCTGTTTACTATAGATTGAGAATATCATAAATCATCATCATCACCTCTTGTGGAATCCAGATGGTGTTGCTGGCTTATTTCACCGTGCCCAGGTGAGGCTTCTGGGAGCTTGGAGAGTATAAATGTAATTTAGGGTATGAGAGATGAAATTGTTCAATGCTCCAGGGACATTTAGCAGCCAGTTGAACTTGATAGATTCTCCAGGTTCACACATGCTCAAATCCATTCATTCCCTCACAGACATACATGGATGAAAACATGTAAATGGCTTAAAGGAACAGTTCAAAATATTGCAATATGCGTCATTTTCCTCATTTCCAAACCAGCATGCGCTTATGTTTTACCATGCAATATGTGATGTGAGAAATTTCAAACTCCTCCACGCCTAAATATTACTAATACTAAGAAGATACATAATAAGATGACAACACAAAATAGCCCATGTGTGAATAATAATATATATATAAAATTATTATTATAATAAGTTAATTATTAGTTTTCATTATCATTTATAATCGGCACAATTGTGAAAATTAAATTTTCTCTGTTAAGAAAACTCAGACATAAACAGCATTGAAAATTGAATATTATAATAAAATATTGGTGAAATATGAAAAGCAGTTTTTAATAACCACATAATTATATTGCTACAATTGTCCCCCACACATTGTTTAATTACATTAGATTTTATTTTCAGACCATTAGTTTTTACCTAATTGTCATTAAGAAATCTGTGATAATTTAAAATAGAACAGTTTAATATCGTTGCTTGTTCTTTTATGATTAAGCACATATGTTTCTACTTAATTTTACATTAAAATAACATTATTTAGTTCCAAAAGTTTACTTGCATTTAAAACGGATCTAATAAAAATTTTTTAATATAAATGTTGTACTAAATAAATGAATAAATTAAAAATAAATAAATGTTAAAAAATTTGCTTTTTTTTGTTACATTTAATCTGATGCAGACACCAAAATGGGATGTCTCGTCTTTGACTCATACATATGCAAAAGTTTGTTATAAATATTTTTTTATATACATGTTTATATATGTTACCTATATAAAATATACGTTTATGATATATGCTTATATAAAATGCAATATATCTAGGTATATGGCCCATATATGATACATTGAAAAGATAAGGCTCATACTAAAAGTGAATAATCGCCACATTTCACACAGAGGCCAAAACTACACAAAAAATAACCAAACGGCCCATAAAAATAAAAATAAAAAGATTCACACTTGTATGCCATGCTTTTAAATATAATACATAGTCACATGTCCCAAAAAAATTTCTTTAAGAGATGACAATAATGTTTAGTTTTATGACCAAATTCAGTAAATTGAATTGGTCTGAGGAAAAAGTTATCCAATGTACTGCAACTGCATCCCTTAATCCAGTGATTCCCAACCCTGTTCCTGAAGGCACACCAACAGTACATGTTCTCAACCTCTTCCTAATCAAACACACCTGAATCAACTCATCAGAACATAAGAGACTCCAAAACTTGAAGTTAATGGGTCAGATAAGAGAGACATCTAAAATATGTACTGTTGGTGTGCATGCCTCGAGGAACAGGTTTGGGAAACACTGCCTTAATCTGACAAAAATCAAATTTTCCCCTCAAATGAGCTGTCAACCTTCCATCAGCTGATCTGGTTCTTTTCATTGAACAGTTTGATCTGGTTCCTAAGCCAGACTGATCTGCTTCTCTGATTCTGATAAGGTGCTAACAACCCGGTGGAGAGAAGAATTTGATCTAAAATCAGTTATGTTTCAGTCTGTTCCTCATACAAAAAATAATGTATGAAGTCAGAAGACTTGATATAATATTGCAATTTGTTTGCAGGTTCAAAATATAATGAAGGTAACAAACTAAAACGCAACAATGGCAGGACTTTAAATTTGAATGCTTTAACATACGCAAAATTATCCAAGTGCTAAAGCTAGTAAGGCTAAAGAAGACTTGATAATTGAACTACAGTGCTTTATCAAATATTAATCTCCATCTCCTTCACAAATGTTATCTACATTCAAATCAGGTGAAGTTCACTTAAGTCTGTTTGACTGCAAATTATAACTTCATTTTGCTGAATGTGATGAGGTGCTGATTGCTGCTTTACACAATGTCACAATGTCCCCTGTCGTATCCCTATAATTAAAAACCAGTGAAGTGGGGTTTGGGAAAGGGTCAGTAGTGGAGAAATGGACCATTCAAGGAGGACATGGGACCCTAGTTAAGTCAACCTGCCATTACAGAGATAAACCTCAAATCCACTGCTGATATAGCCCAGAAACACTTAACACAGGACAACAATGTCTTTAAACAAAACTATCATTGGAACTAATTGAGATTCCCAAAGCGAGACTGCAACAGCATAATGATACAATAAATAATAGTAACAATGCATTGTTATAATTCCATGAAATCTAATTACACAGATGTCAAACACAAGCTTTTCAGCTGACACCACTTATACAGTACCTGCAGCAAATCAA
This sequence comes from Danio jaintianensis, assembly GCA_903798115.1. Lineage (NCBI taxonomy): Eukaryota > Metazoa > Chordata > Actinopteri > Cypriniformes > Danionidae > Danio > Danio jaintianensis. The sequence continues at coordinate 23,341,751 of CAIGQV010016645.1, read as the reverse complement.
CATAGAGTGTAGTGCTAATTAAAACATTGACAATTATACAGCATTGTTTAACAAACTGTCTGATCAAACACAAGTGTCCTTTATTAACATTTACCACCAAAAGACAAGTATCATATAAAATAAAGACCATCATGACCTTTTTTTTTTTTTTTAATTAGAACAAACAATTAATTGTCCAACCCAACCACTAACAGAAACCAAACTTCAAAAAAGGTAATTCTAATGTAATATAAACAACATCTATTCACAACTCAGATCTTTATAGGGATGTTTCTCTCATTTTTATTTCAAGCAAGCAAATATTGTATTTATTTTCATGCTGTGGCCAATATCAATGTAATGTAAGCCTAAATCAACGGTTTTCAGTAATGTTAACATTAAACGCCAACTCTGATTAAAAACAAATGACTTCTAGTTGTATTTGTAGCTGTAAATCATATTGCACTGCAAAAGTAAAAAAGGATTTTAAAAGTAAAAAAAAAAACAACTAACAAAATTAAACTCTTTTTGGTGCAAGTAAATTGGACTGAAATTGTAAGGGATAGTTCACCCAAAAATTAAAATTCAAAAAAGACAATGGCACCCACTACCAGCACTTATACATTGATTTTCCTTTGGCTTAGTCCCTTTACTCATCAGGGGTCGCCACAGCGGAATGAACCACCAACTTATCCAGCATATGTTTTACACAGCGGATGCCCTTCCAGCTGCAACATAGTACTGGGAAACACCCATACCCACTCATTCACACACATACACTACGGCCAATTTAGTTTTTTCAATTCACCTATAGCGCATGTCTTTGGACTGTGGGGGAAACCGGAGCACCTGGAGGAAACCCACGCCAACATGGGGAGAACATGCAAACTCCACACAGAAATGCCAATTGACCCAGCCAAGGTTCGAACCAGCGACCTTCTTGCTGTGAGGCGATCATGCTACCCACTGCGCCAACGTGACACCCCTTGAAAAGGTACTACTTTGAGAAAAAAAAAGCTTTTTTCTCTGTTTTCTGTCAAAAAAATTTGCAGTTTTGATGAAACCCATCTGCATTCAAGTATGATAATACATAAAGATGAAGACAGAATAAAATGATTTTGTTTGTTTGTTTATTTGTTTAAAAGCAGAGGCTTGGACCTTTATTTAGATATATAATATGATCATCTATTCATTGCAGAAAATATTCAGAGGGCCATCAAATTTATATGTAAATCAGCAAAAATGCTGGAGGTGGTTGACTTTAAAATAAAAATAAAAAATAAAAAAAATGCTGCAGCAAAAGAGTTATGGTTAAGTACATTAACAGAACATTACATTATTTTTCCAACCATCCCTTTAAAAGAGAAAAAAAAAAAGATCACAAAAGCAAACCACAATCTGAAAGAGAGAAAACAATTCATCATCCTAGAAGCAGTGTGCACGGATAAAATACGATTTGTTTTTCTCTTCCGCCACAGGCCTGAGGATCTGTGAGTCTCAGATGTCTATATTCTCCTCACGTAGCTTACACTGGAATAAAAGAGCCGATTCTGACTGCAAAGCTCATACGGGATCAGGTGTTAACCCCCAGACAGTCTTCTCCACACATGTTAGCTTAGTGGCAGACTAGAGCAAATAACCATTTACAGACCTGTACGGAGAGACTAGCCCATCTGTTGAGTCCGGAGTATCAGACTCTCAAAAATCTGCAGACAAGAACAGCTCAGGTTCTTGTCGACAAGTGTAGACATTGGAAGAACAGCTCTGAAGTCAAGCATTGGGCACTGCAAACATGGAGGAGCCAAGAGATTAGGGCTGCACAATATATCGTTTGAGCATCGATATCGCAATGTGTGTGTCCGCAATAGACACATCACAAGATATGCAATGTCGAGTTAGGATTGTAGATGACCAGAAACCGAGATTAAATCACGACGAGATTTCTCGTCGAGGTGAAAAGTTGTCTCGTGAGTTGAGATAGCAGAGGCTGCAACTACAACTGCAGCCACACAAATTAACCATGGACACTACCACGCGATGGAATGTCACTTTAGATGTGCAGAAAGCCGCATTATTGAAGTGCAGTACAGATATGTAAACACCGCAATCAAACTATTACCATCGTGTAGGACTTTTAGCTGCATTTTGCGACAGGACAGTCCACACAGCTGTTTAACACTATATTCTCTGCACCTAGACACATCTTCACGCGCACACACATACTGAACTGTTGGAGACTCAACACACCCGCCTTCATCATTACCAAACACGTTCAAGTATTTAAGCATGTTTAACAAGAGTAAGCGAGAGAGCGCAACATCCACCTCACAATATAAACTAATACAAAACTATTGCATACATCACGTGCATAAATCACGCCATGAACATGACATTAAAATAGCTACTGGTTTAAAAAAGGGGCAGCACGGTGGCGCAGTGGGTAGCACAATCGCCTCACAGCAAGAAGGTCGCCGGTTCGAGCCCCGGCTGGGTCAGTTGGCATTTCTGTGTGAAGTTTGCATGTTCTCCCCGTGTTTGCGTGGGTTTCCTCCGGGTGCTCCGGTTTCCCCCACAAGACCAAAAACATGTGGTATAGGTGAATTGGGTAGGCTAAATTGTCCGTAGTGCATGTTCATTGCATAGAATTCAATATAAACTAATATAAAACTATTGCATACATAAAATTATATGCATGTTCATTAAAATGGAAGTAAATTCATTACAAGTTGATAAAAAAAAACACCTAAATTGTTTTGCATTTTGTGATTGTTTTTATTTTTTATAAAAATCTATTTTCCATTCATATATTAGCAAAATATTTGAATTCTAAGACCATTCCATTCATATGTTTCATCATTAAGGATTTCTTTAAAATATCGTAAAAATCTTGTCTCGTCCTCATGAACCCAATCTCGTGTCTCGTGGAGTAGGCATCTCGTCACACCCCTAATAATAGTGTAAGTTTATCATCCATGTGTTTTTAAGGCCTGTGACTGTGTATTTTAAGAGAGTTTAAAGCATTTTAATAGCTATAAAGAAGTTTAATAAAGATTAATTTTATTGAATAATTGTTTTTTTATACGAATTTTTATGACGAAGACTATGCAATGTTATTTTACATTTGATTATTCAATTTATGTACCTGAATACTGTTAGACTCTCTCCAGAAAACCATAAAGTATGTGTTTATTTCTCTTTAATATTTGCTCCTTTGTGTTTATTTATGACTGTAGTTTATTTTGTTTATGTATATAATAAATTACATTGAAAAATTCTTTATTTTTCACGCCCCTACAAAATCATCCCAATCAATCGAAATGAATGACTTTCCAAATAGAGCTATTTAAGTCATCTGGTGAAATTGTATTTATATCACAATATATAAATCGCAGAGAAAAAAAAAAAAAAATTTCAAATTTTTCCAATATCATTCAGCCCTACAAGAGATGGTAATGTTATCTAGGCCTGCATGATTAATAGTTTTTAAACCAAAATTGCAATTTGAAAGGGTGCGGTTATTCAGCTCTGCGATTATTTCGATGCACTATCAAATATACTAGCAAGCATATAGTTTTTGAAAGTTCTGACAGTTTGTAAGCACATTATCCTGAACAATGTGAATGTAACACAATCTAAATGTAAAGGTTTTATATATCTTTATATACAGTGCTCAACATATATGAGTGCACCCCTCACAAATCTCTCATTTAGATTAATATTTTCTAGGAAGCTTTACAATATTATATTTGTGCATACATTAGAGTAGTCAGCACTGAAGACAAATCTGGAGCTAATCTAACAAAATAACTTATGATAACGGTCCAAAATTAGTACACCCAAATTTCTGTTATAGAAAAATATTAATTATTATTTTTTTTTTAAAGAGCACAATTCTAGAGAAACAAAAACTGTATAAAAATGTTGTAGTTTGTAATTTTTTTTTCCAATATTACTCATGAATTTAAAAGTATTTTCTTTCTATTTCTAAAGATGCTTGGTGACTAAAATGTTATTTTTTATAAATATATCCATTTATTAAATCTGTTTTGCTCAAATGCACCAAAATATATGACCTATATTCACTGAGAAATGGATAAAAATATTAATTTTCAAAATGGGGAGTACTCATTTATGATAAGCACAATAAGATTGTATATATAATTCATTTAATTGAACTTAAAACACTTATTTTCTTAATTTGTCATGACAACTGACAACTTTATTGGAAAAAATGGCAACAATGTTTAAGAGGTTTTAAATAAACAGTACTCAAAACTTTGTGATTCTGCTTGGTCTTTCTTTGGTGCTATTACAACCACATCCTCTTTTATGAAATGGTAGTAAAACTTTACTTTTTTAGTAAAAATTTTACTACATTTTCGTAATTTTGATCAGATAAATCACAATTTGATTTTTATTTTCTCCAAATTGTGCAGCCCTAAACCCATGATCGGCTTTACCTTCAGGTTCAGCTCTCATAATTTAAAAGCTACGTCAGTCCTCACATAAAGGAGAATACACAAGCATGCTCAAGACATTGAAGAGTCTTTATAGTCCCATTCAAGAAACCCGATTAAAACGAACATTGCCAAATTTGACTCTTTCCTTGACCTTTGAAAGTACTGCATGCTTACTGGGAACCGAAAGCATGAGAGAATCATCTAAATTACTGAAAAGATCACATTTAGCAGTAGTGGATAGTTGGAGTGGTTTGATGGACATTTAAATTCTGTAAATATCTGCAAGGGTTACTAACAGATGAAGGCAGAACTTTATTATTTTTTCAAAACATTGAAAAAAGTTATGTTTAATGGAGCAAGGACAGTATTTCAAATAATATATTTGAATTATAATATAGATTTTCTTCTTCTGGAAAAAAGTCATGCTTCTTAATTAAAGCAGTTTTTTAAAAAATAAACACATTTTTAAGTCACAATTCTTTTTTTTGATTGGCTACTGAAAAAAAAAACATCCAATAACTTGCCAAAATAACCTTACTTGCCTAGTTAACCTATAATTAAAGCTTAGCACTAGTATCTTGCAAAATGACTACAAAAATATGTCATCATGGCAAAGACTTTGGGATTTTGTAGGGGCGTGAAAATAAATATCTTTATGTAATTTATTATATACATATAGCAAACAAACTACAGTCATAAATAAACACAAAGGAGCAAATATTAAAGAGAAATAAACATACTTTATGGTTTTCTGGAGAGAGTCTAACAGTATTCAGGTACAGAAATTGAATAATGAAATGTAAAATAACATTGCATAGTCTTCGTCATAAAAAATTATTATAAAAATAAACAATTATTCAATAAAATTAATCTTTTTTTTAAACTTTATAGCTATTAAAATGCTTTAAACTCTCTATAATTAAGCTTTTAAATTGTACTTATAGCTTAGCACTAGTATCTTGCAAAATGGCTAGAAAAATATTGTCATCATGGCAAAGACAAAAGAAACTAGTTATAAGAAATGTGTAATAAAACAAAACAATGTTAAAAAAAGTGTCCAAAAAAAAAAAAATCAATTAACCAGCATATTAACCAGAAATAAAATTTTCACAAAAGGGCTAGTAATTTTGACTTCCCTGTACACAAAGAGGGAAAGGTTTTTCAGATTCGTCTGTCACTGTATTTATAAATATAGATACTATAAATAAATACTGAATGGAAAAGGCTGAAAATCCATCAGGTTAAAAACTGCATCAAGTCAAGAAGTAGCCGACTGATTATTTTCAAACAAATATCAGGCTATCAGTAGCTTTTTCTAAAATAAAAAAAACGGTTCTTATGCCAACCAAGGACATATTTTACTTGATTTAAAAGGTAAAAATAATAAATACCATTTTAAAATAACAGTTTAACCTTTTATAAATTTTTGTAACATTATGACTTGACTACTAATGTTTGTTGACAAACTGAACCCAAAAGTCTGAATGATGGTGTACAATAAATGCACCCTTATAGGCCGCATTATATTAAAATCACAAACAAAACAATTCCAACATATATGAGATGATGTAAGGCATAAAAACACGTAGATAATTTTAAAAACTAAAAATGCCACCAGCTTATTGAGGTAAAGTTGGTTTTATATTTACACATTGGCTCATTCTACTTAATAATATAATTTCAGAAAAGTATGTTTTCAAATTCTAAACAGGGAAATCAAATTAGCAGCCAATGACTATCAAAGTACAGCATTGTTCACAGTCAATTAAATAGTGCTAATGTTGTTTTGAAGTCATACTTAAACGATTTCAGACCGAATATTTAAAGTAAGTTGACATGATAAACAATATAGGGACAGTATCACTGTTCAAAAATGAACCAATGTGCGAATATAAAACCAACTTTACCTCAATTTGTTTACCATGCCACTATTTTTAATAAGCAAATAACGCTTTTCTGAAATTATATTACAAAGGAGAACGTCCGAATGTGCGAATATAAAACCAACTTTAACCAAATCACCAGCTTAAATAACCAAAAGTCACTGTTAAACGCACTGAATCCACAAGCTAGCAAAGTAGGCGCACGAATAAACCAACTGTCATCAATAACCAAACGAAAACACTCGTTTTAAATCCACAACAAATAAAAGTTCACTTACCAAACAACTCGGCGTGAGGAAAACCTTCAGACTCCATTTCGTCCTCAAAGTTCCCGCTCTAAGCGCATACGTCACTGCTCTTGCGCAATAAATAATCTCTACAGGACACGTCTGAAAAGCCACACCCATTACATATAATTGCAGTCATTTGATTGGCCGATGAATCTGAAAGTGGATCCCTACATAGATATATGGGATCTATGGGATCCCTATAGGTTTTCTAGATAGGAAACGCTATCAGAACATCAAAATGTTTATGTTTTATGTTGTTTATAATTTTTTTAAATCGGCCAAAATAAGAAATGCCGACCAGCTTTAGTAGACTTCCAAAAGTGTTTCCTCGTAAAGGGGGAAAAGTTCAAGAAACTGTCTTAAAAATGGAAGAAAAGGCGGCATGTACATATTTTTGAAAACCATTGGAATGACAAATATGTGCATGCTCAAATTAGTAATCTTTTCATATGGGTGCCTTTGGTGGTTTCTGTTGTTGTTTGCTGTTGCTTTCAGCTGCGCTTGAGCAAATTGAGAAAAATCTATATTAATTTATACTATATACAGTAGACCTGTGAGTGTGTTTGTCAATCTATCTTAAACTCTTCAGCACTTATAACAGATTGACTCATTCTCATTCTCAGCCAGTGACGTCGCGTTCTAAACATTTGATCTGCATTCTCATAAAGCTGCTCAGTTCTCTCTCAGCTTTGTCAGTTTTCTCCGTGTTGCTGTTTGTACTTGACCAAGGTGAGTTCAATACCGACGGTACGAGTGGAGCCACGCCAATTTCACGAAGCTTCACTCGGGCCCGTCTGTGATGTAGTTCTTCGCGGTTTGCGTATATGGGAGGCCAGTAGTGGGACCATCTTCTATTTTAAACCATATATTCCCTGCTGAAAAAAACAACTTAAACCAGCCATAAGCTGGTTGGCTGGTTTTAGCTGGTTGACCAGCCTGGTTTTAGAGGGGTTTTGGCCATTTCCAGGCTGGTCTTAGCTGGTCAGGCTGGAAAATGACCAGCTAAAACCAACTTGACCAGCCTGGTTTAAGCTGGACATAGCTGGGCTCCCAGTCTGGCTAGGCTGGTCAAGCTGGTTTTAGCTGGTCATCTCCCAGCCTGACCAGCTAAGACCAGCCTGGAAATGATTGGAAACCAGCCTGGAAATGGCCAAAACCCCTCTAAAACCAGGCTGGTCGACCAGCTAAAACCAGCCAACCATCCTAGGCAAGTTTAAGCTGGATTTTTCAGCAGGGATAGTTTTAAACTTTAGCTTACTATAGTTTAAAATAGAAAATATAATAATCGTATGCCTGTTTGTTGGAATGTTGTGATGTTTCCTTTTGTTTTTTAGCAGGGTTATAGAACAAAGAAGACTTATTTTAACTGCATGTTGCACTGTGGTCAAGCCAGCCGCGATTCAGAACAACACGGTCAAGACCACCGCGATTTATCATGAGCGCGCAGATTAATGGCTTTTTTTTGTTTTCTTTCTATCCGTAAGTTTATCTTTCAGATCGTTCTTTTCAGATGATTTTGCAGGTCAAACTAAATAAAATATACTCTTTCTAAACACCTGAGTTGTGTTTTTATTTGTCCTAGCCCTCCTATGATTTCTTTTCAAAATATTTTCAGTCGGTGGTTTAACGGAGAGAAGACGTTTTATTCTACAACATAATAGTTTTAATAACTAATTTCTAACAACTAATTTCTTTTCTTGGGTGACAGTGCATAATGTGTATTTTTTACTTGTTTTGCAAGATACTATTCAGTTTAAAGTGCAGTAAGGCTTAACTAACTATAGCAAGTCATTGAACAACAGTGGTTTGTAGCCAATCGGGAAAAGGAAAAAAAATTCAAGGGGGCTAATAATGTTGACCCAGTGGTTAAAAAACTGCTTTTATTCCAGCCAAACTAAAAGAAATAAGACTTTCCCCAGCCAGGAGGATAAAATGTATTAGGAAATAATGGGGAAAAACAAAACATGATTTATGGTAATTGCTAAAACTGACGTGTTTGTTTTAGTAATTTTAAATTAACATTTAAATAGCTATCTACCTAATAACAATAATGACAATAATAATAATATGACCTTGTCATTTTTATAAAAACTATTAATTTTTTTTCAAAACAAGATAAAAAAATACTTTACTGCCACCTAGTGGAATAAAATGAAGCCTTCAGGAAGAACAAGGACCAAACATCGCAAAAAACACAAAACCTTAAAATGCAATGAACAAAAATATGCAATATACTATATGCATCGCAAAATTGGGAGGGTTTTCTGTAAAATAAGACCATGTTTATTAATCTACTCCAATGTATGTGACCAGGGCACTCTTCTGAATCCCTTTATGGCTGCGTCCGAAATCGCATACTTTCAGTTTTTTACTTCCTGCCCACCATCTGAATTTCGCGCGTCACCAGAACCACGTGATTGCAAACAACCTATTCATACGAGGGTTTAAACAATAGACTGGTTTTATTTGACTGTTTGATAAAGACGTTTAAGCTAGCTGGCACTGACAGAAAAATTGTGAATGTAATCTTATTTATTTATGTAGCTTATTTATTTATCTAGAATATGTTTAAAATAAAGGCAGTTATGTGTGAATTATTAAGATTAATTAGGGAAACATAAAAATTAAAAGATTCAGAACAAACACCATTTGTAATTATTTAATTCATTCATTCATTTTCTTTTCGACTTAGTCCCTTTATTAATCTGGGGTCGCCACAGCAGAATGAACCGCCAACTTATCCAGCATATGTTTTACGCAGTGGATGCCTTCCAGCTGCAACCCATCACTGGGAAACATCCATACACACACATACACTACGGACAATTTAGCCTACCCAATTCACCTACAGCGCATGTCTTTGGACTTGTGGGGGAAACCGGAGCAACCGGAGGAAACCCACGCGAACACGCGGAGAACATGCAAACTCCACACAGAAACGCCAACTGACCCAGCCGAGGCTCAAACCAGCGACCTTCTTGCTGTGAGGCGGACGTGCTACCCACTGCGCCACCGTGCACCCCTTGTAATTATTTATTAGACTAATTTAAAATAATAAATAAATAAAAATTACTGTTGATCACAATGACAGAAGAAAAAAAAAATGAAAAAACAAAAACAAAAAAAAACATGGTAACAGAAATATACATTAAAAATTTGTAGGAAATATATTATTATTATTATTATTATGGGTGGTGTGGTGGCGCAATGGGTAGCACTGTCGCCTCACAGCAAGAAGGTCGCTGATTCGAGTCCTGGCTGGGTCAGTTGGCATTTCTGTGTGGAGTTTGCATGTTCTCCCCGTGTTCGCGTGGGTTTCCTCCGGTTGCTCCGGTTTCCCCCACAAGTCCAAAGACATGCGCTATAGGTGAATTGGGTAAGCTAAATTGTCCATAGTGTATGTGTGTGAATGAGAGTGTATGAGTGTTTCCCAGTGATGAGTTGCAGCTGGAAGGGCATCCACTGCCTAAAACATATGCTGGATAAGTTGGTTGTTCATTCCACTGTGGTGACCCCAGATTAATAAAGGGACTAAGCCGAAAAGAAAATGAATGAATAAATTATTATTATTATTATTATTATTACTAATAATCTTAATGGTCTAATATTTCCCTCTTACTGAAATATTTTACATTTTAAGAAATACAGATAATTTATTTATGCTTTAAAATATTTCATAATATATTGCATTATATAGTAATAGTCATGAAAATAATGTCACAGCACAAAAACCTTACATAAAACATAAATAAATGTTTATTTCTGTTGATTTTAGTGTAAAATATGGCCTGGAAATTACTTTGACATGAAATTGTGCTTTCGTAATGCACAGCGTTTAGTACATCTCTTTTCAAGCATGTAAATGATAATCCTGTGTCTCCTGACATGTGTTTGTTTGTGCCGGGAACTCTTTGCAATCATGCGCTTTGATGTGTCGCTCCACCTTTCTTTATTACCTTTGAGCTTTTGTCTGTTTCCCTTTCCTGTTTATGCCTGCTTCTGTAATCCATCCATTACAGGTCTCGTTTTGTCTCTGTTTCTTCCTCTGCCAGGCGTTTCTCTCGAGAGCTTGGATTCTGTTATTTCGTTTTTTCCTTCCCAACAGCTTGTGCACCAAATGGATGTGAAGTATTCCCTCTTCTCTACACCTGACCTTGTGTTTTGTTGTTTACTGCCGCCGTTTTGAAGAGGAGGGAACAGTTCTCCTCTTGAACATCAGCCTACTATAACTCTGGTAGGATGGAAAATTGTCTAGTTCTTCTTATTTACTATTAGCGCTTCAATATGTGTCACTGTGACCTGGCCTTTGTTGTGTCTAGAAGCGGATCTGAATGAAAATTTCATTCTCAGAGAAATACATTTTGAAGTATCTGCTTCCAGTTCGTTTGCATTGCATGCAGCTTGGTTTGTAGACGAAAGACTCCTAATATCAGATTTTGCAGATAATTTAAGACTTTTGCACAATATACAATCAAAAACAAGCAGAAAATATAGGACATATGTACAAAAAAACGTCCTTCTTGAACTGTTTTGTTTTAATTGTCCTGGCCTTTTCTTAAATAATGTGCTGTGTAATATCAGGCTTCTTTCAGTACTTTCCAGAGTTCTTTTTTAGGTTTAGAGTGTCATATCTTTCTTTTTCTGTCCAGGTGATCTCATACAGCCTCAAGGATATTTAGGTCTGGACCCTGTGGAGGCCATTTCATGACTGTCTGTGTTTCATTGGCAGTTTTCTTTCTCCAAATATTATTTCACTGCAATTGGCGGATCATTAGCATGCTGAAAATGAAAACTATTGCCACTGAAGTCCTTTCCAGAAGGAATGGCATAGTGGATTAAAACATATCTGTACTTTTCAACATTCACAATTCCATCAATTCAGACAATATTGCTAACAACACTGGTAGAAATGCAGCTCAAACCAGGACAAAGAGCTTCTCTCCAACATTAGCTATGTTTTCATCCACCTATTTTTATGCACATTTTGGATATCCACATAAAAAACGATTGATGGAAACACCAAGATGTGCATACATTTTGAAAATGCGCATAAAAAAAACATATGCGCATAACTGAGTAGGATAAACATTTTATTCGATAAGAAAAGATGCACATAAACTACGATGGAAACATTTTTACTGAACAAATTCCAGTATGCGCAGAGATCACATGATGATAAAAATGTGTGTAAATGGACAAACCAAGCGGCTGACCACATTGTAAAACATCTAAAATGTTGCTTTGGTTATTCTAAAATGCCTTAACCATTTCAGTATTAGTGTTATTATATTATTAATTACCTCCAGAATTGTCAAGAGTGTCTTTGCTCTGCGTCTCGTGCCTTCAAACGCCACCACGCGTTCAATGCGTGTTGGCATTTGTCTTCTGAGGCACAAGTAATTTATTAAACGAAGAAAAGCTTCACGCAGCTTCTCCTACCGCAGCATATTCCATTTTTACTTTTGATATTTGGTGCCAGTTAATCAGGAAATGACAATTTTGTTCTTATTGACTCATTTATTGGATGGAAACGCTGCTTTATTCGCACATCTTTTGTGCCATATTCCAGTTTTGCGCATACTTTTAATTCGCATCTTTGGATGGAAACATAGCTATTGTCTTTCACGTCTTAAACAACTTCCTTCACGTTTTAAACAATTAAACCAAAAATAATTCAATCTCTAACCTACCCTAACTCCTATCCTAACAAACCATATATCAGCTGAATAATTTACTCACCCTGTATAAATCTCAATAAATAAAAAAAAAGAAGAAGTACACTTATGACTGGTTTTGTGGTAAAGGGTCACGTTATACCATCAGTAAAACAACAGATTTTATGTTGGCCTAAAACCTTTGCACAGTACTGTAAATGATAAGCTTTTGTCAGATTTGTTCTGGGCCACACAAGACATCAGCAATGCAGAGACCTGCGCGAAGCTCATTTTTATTCCTCGCACTTAGTCAGCTAGCTTTTTATTTATTTCCTTTTGAACGATTTCATTTCAAATTATTATTTTTTGATTGCTTTTTTTGTTTAGCTCAGGAGCTTTAAATGAATAAACTAAGTGAGTGAGGAATACATAAACAACCTGGATATTGGTATAATATCTCAATGTTTCTTTTGCTGTACAGTATGTTTTTCAATTCTTTTTTCTCCCTTGAGAGTTCAGTTGTTTTTAGCCAAAATGAGAAAGTATTTATGCACTTGGGCATTCATTTACATAATAAAAGTGTTTTGGGAACCTAAAAACAATATGTGATGTTTTTAAAAAGGATACCATCACTGTGTATACTACAAAAAATATTTTATAATATCATTTGCATTATCATAGCATTTGTTTTACACGTTTAGAGTATGGAATTAATTTTCCAGCACTAAATTAAATAGGTAATTGTGACCTTTATCTACAATTCTTATTTTTTATTATAATATGCAATTGCATGGTATAAAGTCAGAACTGTCACGATTCAGATTTCTGTCCCAAAATGATGAGATATAAACTCAGAATGGTGAGTTATAAAGAAGTAAGAATTTATAAAACTTAAAACTGCAAGCTTTTACTTAAAAATTCTGAAGAAAAAAGTCAGAAATCTGTGTTTGTATCTGACAGTTCTGACTATTTGTCTTATAATATATATATTTTTTTCAGAATTATAAGTATCTTGGAATTCTCTCTTAATCAGTCAATGCAAGTTTGTATCACGCAATTCTGAAAACGTATGGACAGAATTGCAGACATAAACTCTCAATTGCAAGCAAAAAATAGAACATTCACAAAGTCGCAATTACATTTTTAACTTTTATTTTATTCGGTGACAGTATAATATACTAAATAGAGATTCACTTTGATTCACCCCTAATCTGTCCAGTTGTGCATAAGAAAATAACAGAAAATTATTTATTACTGTATACAGCTGAAGTCAGAATTATTAGCCCTCCTAAATTATTAGCCCCCTGTATATTTTCCCGCCAATTTCTGTTTAACGGAAAGAAGATTTTTCAACACATTTCTAAACAAAATAGTTTTAATAACTAATTTCTAATAATTGAGCTCTTTTTATCTCTGCCATGATGACAGTACATAATATTTGACTATATATTTTTCAAGATAGTATTCAGCTTAAAGTGCAATTTAAAGGCTGAACTAGTTTAATTAGGTTAATTAGGCAAGACATTGTATAACGATGGTTTGTTCTGTAGGCGATCAACAAAATATTGCTTAAGAGGGCTAATAATATTAACCTTAAAATGTATTTTTTTTTTTTTATAAAAAATTTTTTATTCTAGCCGAAATAAAACAAATAAGACTTTCTACAGAAGTAAAAATATTATAGGAAATACTGTGAAAAATTCCTTGCTCTGTTAAACATAATTTGGGAAACATTTGAAAAAGAAAAGAAAATCCACAGGAGGGCTAATAATTTTGACCTCAACTGTATCTCATCAGTTTTCTTTAATAAATTTTTACCTTGTTAACTTTTTTACCTTGTTGTCTTCCTTCTCCAGTCGGTGCGTGACAATCCTATCTTAAAAGATCAAGGGAAATGCATTTTTCACTATATGACCTCTACAATGTGAGTGAGAAATAAATGTGGTCCTTGGATTCTGCGTAACACGGTAACTTGTGTTACTCTACAACTCAGCAACTCAAGGTATTTTCTGGCAAATACACTTTCTCAGGGACTTAAAGTTTCCTGACTTCTAACTTCTGTTTGATACCAAGATAAACCTGTATTCTACAAAAAAAAGAATCTTTGAATAAATGTACTTGTAAAAAAAATCAAACCCATATGAGACAGTACTTGGTCTCTCTGATTCCTCCTGAGCTCTCAGATTTCTCTGCGTGCTTTTTGTTTTTGACATTCTGCAGAGATGAAGTGGCAGCTCAGGTGATGTGCTGGAAAAACACCTGGCACTGGGAGAAAATACACACACACGCACACGCACACGCACACGCACACACACACACACACACACACACACACACACACACACACACACACACGCAAAAGCACACAGGCACATATGCACACACACACACACACACATACGCATGCACAATCAAACGCAAATATTCTGATTAAATGACACAGATAAGTCAAACACATTATAATATGGTATATTACAATTTGTCCCATAAATGAGCTTATTTGTCCTATTTTAAATGCTATGACATTATACATTGAGAAAATAACCCATCGAAGAAGGCTTTACGACCAAGCAGAATCCTCTGTTGGCTGTCACTTCGGTGGGACTTCAGCTAATTAGTTTTGGCCAATGCAAACTATTATTTCCAACATCCAGCTGTGCAAAAAACACACAATCTGATGTTAGTGAGTGAAGTCAAAAAGGTGTGATATATTAATTAGGCTATTGTTGTTATCCATGAATTTTCAAATTTAAAAGAGGCTAAAAAAACGCAATGCTCTACATTATTATTATTATTACTATTATTATTACTATTATTATTATTATGTTTTAATTTTTTATTATTAAAAAGGCCAAATTCTGACTGAGGAACGTTGAATGTGCTGGTGAGTTAGTTTTTTGCCTAATAAATGACAACAGGCTTCAGTTTTTAATTTAAAACTTTAACAGATTCCTATTATTTTTATATTTCTTTATATTTAAATCTTTAGGAAATGTTTTTTGTTACATCAAAAAAGCTAATCCAGCCAAAAATTGTGCTTAAAATGTCACTATAAATACAGTATTTAAATCTCATAATTAAATAGAAAATGAGGTGAGTAACTGCAAAAAGGTTCACTTTTGGAAAAAAAGAACCACCCCTTTCACCAGGCTGGCTACGGGCCTGATGTGGGAGTTTATAAATTGCATTTATTCTAAAATTATAATATACATATCAATATAACAGTGCTTTTTAAAGGTATCTGTACACACACACACACACACACGCACGGACGCACACATATGTGTTTAACATTGGTTTGAGAAGTGGGGGAAACACATTTACATAAATTTAGGCACTATGGTGATACAAAATCCTGTTAATAATTAGGCTGAATAACAAACTTCAATTTCATTCTAACGTAAAAAAAAATGTTTTCTGAATCACTATTTTAAAATATCAATTGCAAATAGTCAGCAGCAAAATTAATATGTATGCTAATTACTTTTAAAAATTGTCTTTGATGGAAAAATGTAGTAAATAAAAAAAAATAAAAAATTCTTGTCAAAAAAAATGTAAATTAAAAACTAAATTATTTCACAAAATATTCCTTTCTTAACTATAAAACCATTTTCTAAAAATGAACATGCCATGTTATTCTCTAAATGACAACATATCTTCTGAAGTTAAAATAGAAATGTCATAAATAGTTTGTAGAACAAAACAAAACTCATAACTGTAATTTGTAAATCCAGAAAAAAATCTAGAGAATTTAGTTTTTCCAGCCGTTTTTTTATTCTAATTATTTCACAATGTTAAAGTTTTTACTATATTTTACTCAGATAAAACATAAAAAAACCAATTTTAGATAGTATGTATGTAAAATTATAATCGTCTTGTTTTTATTTTTTATTGCATTTTTATTTTAAATTTAGTAGATATGTCATAAATAGTTTGCAGAACAAAACAAATTCTGCTTTACTCAAAACACAACTATAAATTGTAAATCCAGAAAATGTTGTTATTCCAGCACTTTTTAAAATCTAATTATATTTCACAATATTACTGTTTTTACTGTATTTTAATCATATAAATGCTGTGTTGTTGCGCATAAGTGACGAAAACATAAAAAAAACTTAATTATTGATAGTACTGTATGCAAAATTATAATCCTCTTCTTTTTTTTTTTTTTCTATTTTGTGGTGAAATATGCCATTTCTTTCCCCACAAGATTCCCTCTTACACATTCATTCATTCATTTTCCTTTGGCTTAGTCCCTTATTTATCAAGGGTCGCCACAGCGGAATGAACCGGCAACTATTCCAGCATATGTTTTATGCAGCGGATGCCTTTCCAGCCGCAACCCATTTCTGGGAAACACCCATACACTCTCTCATTCACACACACTCATACACTATGGCCAATTTTGTTTACTCAATAACGCATGTTTTTGGACTGTGGGGGAAACCGGAGCACCTGGAGGAAACCCACGTGAACACGGGGAGAACATGCAAACTCCACACAGAAATGCCAACTGGCCCAGCCGGGATTCGAACCAGTAACCTTCTTGCTGTGAGGCGACAGTGCTAACCACTGAGCCACCATGCCGCCCCCTCTTACACATTCTCACATTTATTTATATTGCAATATTTCTTTGTCTATAATCTTGCTGTTTTTGCAGCTCAAATTGCAGCATTTAAGCATTGCGTACATATGACAAGACGGATTATGAGCGTCGTGGGTGCTTTTGATTACTATTTATCCCCCAAACCATTCAAGATAACATTGATTTATGTGACTGTGTAGAAAATATGTGTTTTCTACAGCCCGCTGGAGAGAAATGAGAAGAGAAAGGGGACCCCGTGGAGGATTAATAGGGAGCGATATCATTTCTACACAAGTTTGCCCCCGTCTCCAATCTGGGATCTAACTGTGAATGTAAAACAACAGAAATAGATGGGTCCTCGCTGCCACTTATAACAGCCTACAGTTATATTAGCAGGCACACGTGATTTCATTTCCATCAGGGTTATTGATTTGCAGTATTAAACTGTAGATTCAATAACTCATGGTTGAAGTCCTGATAGTTCACTCAGCAAATAAATAAACATACATTTCCTTGGAAAGATAAAGTGTGCATGAATTGTACAGGGGGCGTCACGGTGGCGCAGTGGGTAGCACGATCGCCTCACAGCAAGAAGGTCACTGGTTCGAGCCCCGGCTGGGTCAGTTGGCATTTCTGTGTGGAGTTTGCATGTTCTCCCCGTGTTCGCATGGGTTTCCTCTGGGTGCTCCGGTTTCCCCCACAGTCCACAGACATGCGCTATAGGTGAATTGAATAAGCTAAATTGGCCGTAGTGTATGTGTGTGAATGCAAGAGTGTGTGGGTGTTTCCCAGTGTTGGGTTGCAGCTGGAAGGGCATCCACTGCGTAAAACATATGCTGGATAAGTTGGCAGTTCATTCCGCTGTGGCGACCCCTGATTAATAAAGGGACTAAGCCGAAAAGAAAATGAATGAATGAATAAATGAATTGTACAACTGTTAGTTTAAAGTCTATTTTTCTTTGCACAGAATATTTTCGCATTGCATTTTCAATATTAGAACATTTTCTATATTTTTTTATTCTATAACACGAAATCAGAAAAAAAGTTGGGACAATTTGGAAAATGCAAATATAAAAAGTAGTGATTTCCAAATTTACTTTGACTTGTATTTCACTGCAGACAATATCAACACAAAATGTTTTGTCTGGTCAACTTGGCAGATGAGCAATTTAGGACTAGTAATCAGGTAAATTGGTTAAATAATGATGTGATTTAAAACAGGTGATGTCAACAGGTGATTGTAATTATGATTAGGTACAAAAAAAAGCATCCAAAAAAGTTCTTTAGGAGCAAAGTTCTTTAGGAGCAAAGATGGGCAGAGGATCGCCAGTTTGCCAACAAATACATAAGAAAACTATTGAAATGTTTAAAAACAAAGTTCCTCAAAGAAAGATAGAAGCACATTTGGATATTTCACCTTCCAAAGTGCATAACATAACTAAAACATTCAATTCGAATTTCAGTGCGTAAAGGACCAGGGCGCAAGCCTAAGCTGAACAGCCATGATCTCCGATCCCTGCATCAAGAATCGTCATTCATCTATAAGCGATATCACCACATGGTCTTAGGACTACTTTAGCAAACCTTTGTCAAGTACCACAATACATAGATACATCCACAAATGCCAGTTAAAACTGTACAGCCGTGGCCAAAAGTTTTGAGAATGACACAAATATTAGTTTTCACAAAGTTTGCTGCTAAACTGCTTTTAGATCTTTGTTTCAGTTGTTTCTGTGATGTACTGAAATATAATTACAAGCACTTCATACGTTTCAAAGGCTTTTATCGACAATTACATGACATTTATGCAAAGAGTCAGTATTTGCAGTGTTGGCCCTTCTTTTTCAGGACCTCTGCAATTTGACTGGGCATGCTCTCAATCAACTTCTGGGCCAAATCCTGACTGATAGCAACCCATTCTTTCAAAATCACTTCTTGGAGTTTGTCAGAATTAGTGGGTTTTTGTTTGTCCACCCGCCTCTTGAGGATTGACCACAAGTTCTCAATGGGATTAAGATCTGGGGAGTTTCCAGGTCATGGACCCAAAATGTAAATGTTTTGGTCCCCGAGTCACTTAGATATCACTTTTGCCTTATGGCATGGTGCTCCATCGTGCTGGAAAATGCTTTGTTCTTCACCAAACTGTTGTTGGATTGTTGGAAGAAGTTGCTGTTGGAGGTTGTTTTGGTACCATTCTTTATTCATGGCTTTGTTTTTGGGCAAAATTGTGAGTGAGCCCACTCCCTTGGATGAGAAGCAACCCCACACATGAATGGTCTCAGGATGCTTTACTGTTGGCATGACACAGGACTGATGGTAGCGCTCACCTTTTCTTCTCCGGACAAGCCTTTTTCCAGATGCCCCAAACCATCGGAAAGGGGCTTCATTGGAGAATTGCCCAGTCCTCAGCAGTCCATTCGCCATACTTTTTGCAGAAGATCAATCTGTCCCTGATGTTTTTTTTGGAGAGACTCCTTTGCTGCCCTTCTTGACACCAGGCCATCTTCCAAAAGTCTTCACCTCACTGTGCGTGCAGATGCGCTCACACCTGCCTGCTGCCATTCCTGAGCAAGCTCTGCACTGGTGACACTCCAATCCCACAGCTGAATCCTCTTTAGGAGACGATCCTGGCGTTTGCTGGACTTTCTTGGATGCCCTGAAGCCAAGAATTCCTTAACAAGAATTGAACCTCTTTCCTTGAAGTTCTTGATGATCCTATAAATTGTTGATTTAGGTGCAATCTTAGTAGCCACAATATCCTTGCCTGTGAAGCCATTTTTATGCAATGCAATGATAGCTGCACGCGTTTCTTTGCAGGTCACCATGGTTAACAATGGAAGAACAATGATTTCAAGCATCACCCTCCTTTTAACATGTCAAGTCTGCCATTCTAACCCAATCAGCCTGACATAATGATCTCCAGCCTTGTGCTCGTCAACATTCTCACCTGAGTTAACAAGATGATTACTGAAATGATCTCAGCAGGTCCTTTAATGACAGCAATGAAATGCAGTGGAAAGTTTTTCAGGATTAAGTTAATTTTCATGGCAAAGAAGGACTATGCAATTCATCTGATCACTCTTCATAACATTCTGGAGTATATGACTATACTGTGCCAAAAGGAAGCCCTATGTTTACAGTGTCCAGAAGCCCTGTCGACTTCTCTGGGTTCTGAGGCATCTGGGATGGACTATCACACAGTGGAAATGTGTACTGTGGTCAGATAAATCAGTATTTCAGGTATTTTTTGGTAGAAATGGATGCCGTGTGCTCTGGATCAAAGAAGAAAAGGATCATCAAGACTGTTACCAGCAACAAGTCAAAAAGCCAGGGTCATGATATGGGTTTGTGTCAGTGCCCTTGGCAAAGATAACTTGCATTTCTGTGATGGCACCATTAATGCTGAAAAGTATATAGAGATTTTAGAGCACAATATGCTGCCTGCTTTTCCAGGGACACCAATGCATATTTCAACCAGACAATGCAAAACCATACAGGTACTTGACTGGCCTGCCTGCTGTCCCGACCTGTCTCCAATAGAGAATGTGTGGCACATTTTGAAGTGCAAAATGCGACAACTAAGACCCCATACTGTTGTCCACCTTAAGACTTGTTTGCAGGAAGAATGGGACACAATTGCACCTGAAACACTTCATCACTTGGTGTCTTCAGTCTCTAAACGTCTTTTAAGTGTTGTGAAAAGGAATGGCAACATTACAAAGTGGTAAATGCTTTTAGTGTTCCAACCTTTTTTGAAATGTATTGCAAGAACCAAAATTGTAACATAAGTTTATTTTGGAAAAGAAAAACAATATAAGTCATGAGCAACCCTTTATAATAATGTTTGTTGTATTGTCTGCAATGAAATACAAGTCAAGGTAAATTTAGAAATCACTACTTTCTTATTTTATTTGCGTTTTCCATACAGTCACAACTTTTTCTGATCCGCTGTTGTAATTATTTCACAATATTACTGTTTTTACTGTATTTTAATCAGATAAATGCTGCCTTGATGTGCAAAGTCTATTTTTCTTTGCAGAGAATATTTCCACTCACATTGCATTTCTAATATTACTACATTTTCAACATTTTTTTTTTATTCTAATTATTTCACAGTATTACTGTTTTTACTGTATTTTAATCAGATAAATGCTGCCTTGGTGTGCATAAGTGACCATTCAAAAACATTAAAAACGTAATTTTAAAGTCTTTTTTTTCTTTTCAGAGAATATTTTCATGCTCATTTTTAATATTAGTACATCATCTATGGCTTAAAAAAGAAATATCTCTAGCACTTCACGGACTGCATCATCAATGGAAATTACTTGGCCAGTGGTTGGTGTCCATCCATTGCTATTGATTTTAGACTATTTCATCTTTCTGACCCTATACGCTCTCTCTCTTCAGATGCTGAATTGAAAGACATATTAAAATTCTGACCATAGTGAAGGTTATATCCCAGTTCTTACTATTAGCACCGGTCAATACCACATTTTTTTGGACTGTTGATCGATAGAAGATCTTGGTGACTACTTATTTAGAGTTTGATTGTACTCTTATGATGTACTGAAAACAGAAAAGTTTTCTGCATAGACAACTGCTACAG
Organism: Danio jaintianensis; assembly: GCA_903798115.1. NCBI lineage: Eukaryota > Metazoa > Chordata > Actinopteri > Cypriniformes > Danionidae > Danio > Danio jaintianensis. The sequence continues at coordinate 23,320,294 of CAIGQV010016645.1, read as the reverse complement.
TTCCTTTAAGATTCACACACAAAGAGAACAAAAATAACTTTACACAAATAAACAGGAAATAAAGAAAATATTTGCACAAAATTAATTAGTACAAACAGTAATAATAATAATAATAATAATAATAATAATAATAATGGGCGACGCGGTGGCGCAGTGGGTAGCACGTTCGCCTCACAGCAAGAAGGTCGCTGGTTCGAGCCTCGGCTGGGTCAGTTGGCATTTCTGTGTGGAGTTTGCATGTTCTCCCCGTGTTCGCGTGGGTTTCCTCCGGGTGCTCCGGTTTCCCCCACAAGTCCAAAGACATGCGGTATAGGTGAATTGGGTAAGCTAAAAAATTGTCCGTGGTGTATGTGTGTGAATGAGTGTGTATGAATGTTTCCCAGTGATGGGTTGCAGCTGGAAGGGCATCCGCTGCGTAAAACATATGCTGGATAAGTTGGCGGTTCATCCCGCTGCGGCGACCCCAGATTAATAAAGGGACTAAGCAGAAAAGAAAATGAATGAATGAATGATAATAATAATAATAATAATAATAATAATAATAATAATAATGTAAGGATAGGGTGGAACAATGGCTCAGTGGTTAGCACTGTCAAGAAGGTCTCTGGTTCGAGTCCCGGCTGGACCAGTTGGCACTGCTGTGTGGAGTTTGCATGTTCCTCTGGGTGCTCCGGTTTCCACCACAGTCCAAAGACATGCCCTATATAGGTGAACTGAATAAGCTAAATTGGCCATTGTGTGTGTGTGTGTGTGTGTGTGCGTGAGAGAATGTGTGTGTATGGGTGTTTCCCAGTAATGGGTTGCGGCTGGAAGGGTAAAACATATGCCGGAATAGTTGGCGGTTCATTCCGCTGTGGCGACCTCAGAAACAGAAACTAAACTGAAGGAAAATGAATGAATGAATGAATGTTCAGTATGTTCTGAATTTTGAGTAGGGGGCAGGGCTTTCTTTTACGCATCATTTACTCATAGCAAACTAACAGTAAGAGGGCGTGGTTAAGAATATTGTGGCTGAAGCATCAAACTGACGTCAACAGAAGTACCGCCACTCCAAATGTTAAGACTTTGATTACCAAAACAAACTTTTTTTTTTTCCAGTGGATTAACTTGCACGGATTAATTAATTAACATGCTCCATTGTGGCTGTGAATTTAGTACCCAGTTTTAATTAATTTGTAAAAGGAATGGTGTTTCTTGCCCTTAAAAAAAGGAGAAACTACCAAAGAAGAGAAACGAGAAATATTGAGGCTGAGGGGATTTTTTTTCCCTCTGAACTAAGTTTGACATTGAATCAGTGCTGCGCTTCGATTTGTCTCTTGTTTATCAGAATGGACTCTATTATGAGATTGATCCAGCGGCTGCAGCGAAGCACTAAAGCTCTATTTAAAGGCACTCGAGACCCTTTTTGTGTTTATTAATTGCGGAAGCTCCATAGTTAAGGAAACAACTTATTTGTTCGATGTTAACCTTGTGAGTACTACGAGATTAAAGTCACTGCCTCTCAACTCTAAGCTTTTCTTTGTTCTCTGTAGTTTACCATCAGAAACGCATTAAACTGATATACTCTGTTGCTTATTTTGGCCATGGGCTGCCCTCTTAATTGAGATTATTTGACCTGAAAAAAAATGAATGGGGAAAATACATTATTGAAAAGTGGACTAGAAGTAAAGCACTCTATACTAAACAAAACTTTGCAAATGTGAGCTAAATATGAGAACACACTTTGTCAATTTAAATCTAGATTAAATTAAATCTAAATCTTTAAAATTCATAAGGGATTGTTAAACTGCATTACTGAGGGCATCTAGAAACAGAAACATATTTTTTAATTTGAAATTGTGTTGTGTTGACCCCTGAAGTCAAAACTGAGAATAAATCTAACTTCCAGTAATTAAAAATAGAAAAAAAATTCCATCATGGCTGACATTATTTGCGCTTCTGTACACTGTAAAAAATATCCGTAAATTAGAAGTTTTCTGTATTCTGTGATTCGTATTTTTATTTTATTTTATTTTTTCCCCTGTTTATTTATGCTTTTGAATTGCATTATGGAACCTCGATCTTTCTTCCAACAACTTTTAACTTTGAAAAGTGACTTTTATGAACATTTTTAATAGTTTAAAGTGATATATTGTCTGTGTTGGTGTTGTATATTACTGTACAAAAATCTTGTAATAAGCTGCCAGTACATTACCTGTTATTTCACAGACTCATTTCTCTCTACATTATTTCTTTCATTCATTCATTCTTTCATTTTCCTTCAGCTTAGGCCCTTTATTTATCAGGGGTTGCCACAGTGGAATGAACCGCCAACTTATCCAGCATATGTTTTACACAGTGGATGTCCTTCCAGCTGCAACCCAGTAGTGGGAAACATCCATGCACACTCATTAACACACATACACTACGACCAATTTAGTTCATTCAATTCACCTATAGCGCATGTCTTTGGACTGTGGGGGAAACCGGAGCACATGGAGGAAACCCACGCCAACACGGGGAGAACATGCAAACTCCACATAGAAATGCCATCTGGCCCAGCCGGGACTCGAACCAGCGACCTTCTTGCTATGAGTTGAAAAAGTGCTAACCGCTGATAAACTACTTACTAAATTACTAAATAAACGGAAACTTTTAATTAACAGATATATTTTACAGTGTAGGCTGGTTTAAACCAGTTTGCTGTTATTCAGTAGAACAGAAATAATTTGGAAAAATCCAATGCATTTATCTTTATTCATCTTATTGCATTTCTGTCATGCATATATGAAACATTAAATGTTTAGTATAATGTATGTTGTACTGTATGTCAGACTGCCAGTATAAAAAAAATGCTTGAAAAATATTGGTAAATATGGACAAAACCATACTGTAAAAAATGCTGGGTTCCACACGATCAATTTGTGTTGTGACAACATAAAAAAATTAAGTTAACTTATTATTTTTTTACAAATTTAAGTGGATTGAACATAAAACAATTATGTTGTCCCCCAAAAAAACTCAAGAATTGTGTTGTTTTAGCTGATTTTAAATAAATAGTTTGAAGAAACAGCACATGCCATTTTTTTGAGTGAGTGGTTGGTTCATTTTATTTAAATTTTAGATTTTAGACCAACAGATGGATTTGTCTATATTTTACACACATTTGTGTTAAAACCCAGCTTTTTTTAGTAGTGTAATTATTCTGAAATACACACAGATGAGCCCTTACATCTTACACTATAACTGTCTAAAATCATACCTGATGTATAAGTAAACTGCAGATATTTTTACTTTTGAATCAAATGCTTTGTAAGCAACCATCCTACTATGGCAAACAACACTTTTATGGTGTTGCACATTACTTTTTTTGTCTGAATTATTAAATTAAAGCACCTGTATTATGCATTTTGAAAACGGATATTTTATTGATATAGTAGTTTGTAAAAATGTCGGAAAAGTTTCAAAGATACAATAAATGATGTTTTTGTCTCCCAAATGAAGATGTGATTGGGAACTGCCAGCCTGAGGAAACGTAACTATTTTAATAACGTAACTTTTATTGACATTTTAGTAGTTTGAAGTAATATAATGTATAAGAAACAATATAGAGAGAAATAAATGTAAAATAACAGAACATGTACTGGCAGCTTATTACAAGGTTTTTGTAGAGTAATACAACATGCAGCATAATATACAACACCAACCCAGACAATATATCACTTTAAACTATTACAAATGTTCATAAAAGTCACTTTTTCCAACCTTTTAAGGTTAAAAGCTGTCAGAAGAAAGAAAAATCAAGATCTCATAATGTGATTCAAAAGCATAAATAATAATAATAATAATTAAAAATAAAACATGAATCACAAAATACGGAAAACTGTTAATTTATGGATATTTTTTACAGTGTAGCATTGTAACTGCCTGAAATGAGTTGTCAGTAATCACAATCTTAGGAAGTAAGATTAGAATTACTGACAAGGATTTAGCATAATTAAAAAGATTCTTGCTGCCTTAAATTTTTAAGTTGAATCAAATGAACTTTTCTAGTCATCCCAACTTACATCAATCAAACTGAAAAAAAAAAAAAAAATTATGTTAACCATAACTAGATAAATCTGATTAATTTAATTAAAATAAATTAAAGTAACAAAATTTTTTTTTAGTCATGACGTTTTATCATACACTGTAAAAAATGCTGGGTTCCACACAATTGATTTTTGTTGGGACAACATGAAGGAATTAAGGTAACGTATTAGTTTTTGCATATTTAAGCGAATTAAACATAAAACAATTAAGTTGTCCTAAAAAAAACCTCAAGAATTGTGTTGTTTCTGCTCATTTTAAAAAAGCAGTTAGAACAAACAACAAACGTCATTTTTTTTTGAGTGTATTGTTGTTGTTTTTACAATGTTTTTAAATGTAATAAAATTGTATAATGCCAGGTCTTATCTCGTACTTTAATTATAGATCTTCACTCTACACATATCAAAACTTCTCTTTAATGTTAGACCAACTCAACCTCTGCTAGAAAAAAGAAAGAGAAATCCAGCATAAAGAGAAGGATATCGACTGATATAATCATGAATCAAGACCCTGTGATCAGTAAATAAGCAGGTTCCTCAGAGATAAAGGGATTTTCACTAGAAAAGATCGAATATGTCAGATTTGTGTTTGAATCGGGATTAGTTTTTGTCACTTGAATAAGATGTGGAAACTTGTGATTAGGTCAAAGTATTACAACTAACAAATCTAATCGAGTTAACGAAATTAAGATTATATAATGATTTTCAAAAAAAATCAAAAACCTGTGCCCCATTAGTTTTGTTTTAAAGCACAAGATACCACTACAATATATTTTTTTGGATTCAATGTTTTCTTTAATATATATTTTCATACATTCACTGCAGTGCGGCATGGTGGCTCAGTGGTTAGCTCTGTCGCCTCACAGCAAGAACGTCACTAGTTCGAGCCCCGGCTGAGCCAGTTGGCACTTCTGTCTGGAGTTTGTTCTCTCCGTGTTGGCGTGGGTTTCCTCTGGGTGCTCCGGTATAGGTGAATTGGGTAAAACTAAATTGGCCGTGGTGTATGAGTGTGTGAATGTGAGAGTGTATGGGTGTTTTCCAGTACTAGGTTGCGGCTGGAAGGGCATCCGCTGCATAAAACATATGCTGGAATAGTTGGCGGTTCATTCCGCTGTGGCAACCCGTGATAAATAAGGGACTAAGCCAAAGGAAAATGAAAGAATGAATGAATATTCATTGCAAATAAAGTTCATCAGACAATGAAATTCCTGCACTACTGTAAGTATGGTGAAATCTGCTCTTAACATTTAGTTTTTGCAGTGAAATTTACAGATTAATATCAATAAATATCAATAAATCAATTAATATCAATAAATAAATTAATATCAATAAATCAATAAATATATATATATAAAAAAAATAGAGATATATATTCAGGCTGTATTTTGTAAATATATATAATAAAAAGCCAAATTATTATTATTAATAATAATAATAATAATAATAAAATAAATGTTTAGTATTTTTCTTTAAACATAAAACCGCAAACCCACATTTGTGACTTAAAACAGAATAAACATTAACAGAATTTACATTATTTAAAAAAGTACCGGAACAATTCAAATAATTTAATAGAAAAAAAAAAATAAAAAATAAAAAATACGATAGCTAAAACTGTTATGCAGATGAAAACAGAAACATAAAACCTACAACAACATCTCAATGATACAATAACAACACTCATTCGGACTGCAAATGATCAAAATAATACTACAGTTTTATCAATTATTATCATGTTTCTTCGGTTCGCAGGGGAATCTGTGAGAAATAACCATTTGCACATTTCTTTTTCCAATGTAGTTTGGTATTATTTTTTATTCATTTGGAATACAGTACAATGTCACAGGCGGATACATAGATTTTGTGCACTCGGTAAACACACTTCACAAGGCGAAAGGAATGAATAACGTTACACTGAGCCTCAGAGAGTGAAACCACACTCAACATATGATAATCCACACTCAAAAAGAGTTCATCCCAAACACAAGTATATTCAGACCTGATATAAGGAATATCATAGAAACGTCATCACTGTAAACAATACAGTCTTTTAAAAAAACATCATAAGGCAAATTAAGAAATGTCACAGGACAACATTCAACACGCTCGACATCGGAAGTATCGCAATACTTCACATAAATGAAGCGTGAGCAGGATTAGTGTGTGTGTCTGTAAAAATTAGTTGCTGCTTTTTTACAAGTTCAGTCAAATTAACTTTGCAGGTAACTTCAACTTTCATTACATTAAACTGACTTAAAAACAAAGGTGCGGTATGTAGGATTGACATACCTAGTGGTTGAATTAGGTATTGCAGTTCAAATGTAAAATATTGGAAAAAAAATTCCAAAAATCTCCGACGGCTCAACGCAGGTTGCCAAATTGACGACACCAACAGGAGTGAGCTCTCCTGAAGATCGAGCCTTACTGTAAGCTGCTCAGCTAATGTTTATGTTTGTAATATTTGTATTATTTGCTAATTAAAAAACACCTCGTGGATTTTTATAACTCTGAATCTGCATCTTATTTGGAATTTGCTGCTTTCCTCCAGAGTTAGCATCTTTGGCCGCATCCTCATACATTAGGGAAGCCTTCATGACTGAAATTAAATATCTGGGGTGCATGCTGAAATTAAGGGTGCTGAGATATCATTGGCTAAACTGGCAGTGGGCGGAGTTACACAGACCAAAATAAAGACAGACATTTTTAAAACAGAATAAGGGGCCGATCATACTGAACAAACTTCTCCGATCTGAGAACGCGAGGCACACCCGCACTACTTTATTTGTTGACAAGAAAAAAAAGAAGTGGTACGATTTTTATATCGCTGCAACGACTGAATCAGCTGCAAATTGTGCGCGATCATTGCTGTTGATATTATTATAATTGTAATATTTAATAATATTGTGATATTCAAGATTTGTAAAGTCATACAGCTGTGGATAATTCAAAACAGCAATCACTAGTCTCTCCTCCATCTTTAAAAGTCTCCGTAGTCGACTTGACAACACAAACACTGCTGTCAGCTCAACGGAAACTTCGTCTCTGCTTTCATTTGATTGGAGAATGAAAAAGACGAGACTGACGTAGCACAGATTTCCGGCTCAAAGTTGACTTTTTTCAACTGCGGGCGCACAGCGCGCAACAGCAAAAACGCGAGGCGCAGCAGGCAGTTAAAATTCGAGGTGTGCAGGATGCATAAGCTGCACGCAAAACGCTCACGGCCATTAGTAAAACATTCAAAAGATGAGCATCTCAACGCAAAAAGCGAATTCGGTGTGATCAGGGCCTAACTCACTTTTTTCAGATGTTCACACAGAATGCGTTTTTCCTTTCCAACATGCTACTTTTCTATTGTTTTTCAATGTAAACATGTGCTTGACAGACATGTGTGACTGTTACACTCACGTCTTGCATATTTTGAAGCACTGCACACGTGAGCGCTGTGTTATTTAGACAGTGTGTCAAGTTGAAAGAACTTCAACTTTTCACATGCAGGGCTGCTCATCACTGTAAGTTCCACAGCAGTGGACCAATCAGAAGAGCTCAGAGGCGGGGCAACTGTTGCAAGGTTATGTTTACATGCGCTCTGTCGTTGTGTTTGGATACCATTGTGCTTTATTCTGAGCTTTTTTTCAAACCATTCCAAACATTTGTGTCTCGTGTTTTTAGAAGCAAAGATGCGTTTGGTGTGAATGAGCCCCAATACTATATAGTAACATTTAAAAAACATAATATGAAAATAAAAGAATGCACATTGTTTGAGCGGAGCACTCCATGCATAATATATAAATAAAAAGTTTTTGTGGCACCGTTTGAGAACATCACTATAAAAAATGTCTGTGATTTCAATGGTGCTTTATGCTGTGCCTTTTTTTCAAACCATTCCGAACCATTGCCTCTTTTAGACACATAGAGGCATTTGGTGTAAATGTTTTTTTTTTTATATATCTGCAAACATATTAAGTATTTGTATCATTTAGAAAAGAAAACATACATACAGCACCTTTAAAATCTCATCTAACTTAAAAAAATGATTTGAAACATGATTAACTCATTTTAAATAAGTTAAAGTAAGTCTTAACTTGATGTTTTGAGTCAGTTTAATATAACGTAAGTTGATATGGCCTATAAAGTTAACTTAATTCAACTTAAAAATTTAAGACAACCCATATTTTTTTACAGTGTTTAAATACACCTGCGGCTCACGTCTCCAATAAAGTCATATATTGCCATCTCTTTAACAAAAATAATGAAGCTCTAAATGTACAAACATAAACATCTTGATATTCGATGTAGTACAAAACAATCTGGCTGTAAAAAAAATGAGCTCAATGCGAAATTACTTGAAATCTTGGATACTAAAGTGCTCTACTGATAATAATCTATTGGTCTCTATTATGATTCATGAGGAAAGAGAAGCAACCGCTTTTGCACAAATCAACATTCTCATTCAAATCCACAGTTTTATACATTTGTCGTCCCACATTTCCTATTCGCTTTCATGTATTGCTTGAATATACACTCAGTATTTCCTCCTCCAGAAAAAGATGACGCAAACCTCATTAAAAATGTAGTATCCCCCTCTTTTCATGATGCCAAATAGACATGAAGTACATTTAATATATATCTTTAATGAACAATACATTGAGCGTTTCATTTGAGTCCCAATTAAAAATGTAACATAAGATTCATATACAGGTGTCCTCCAATAACAAGCGATATAAATGTATTTTATGAGAAGTGACTTAATATATAACTATTCGTGAAACAAGGCAACATCAGGAAGGCAACTGTTTGCATTTCATTAGTCTTGGGTCATTTGCCAGCGTTTTATAATAAGTCCTTATTGCAAGGCAAAAAAGGGGGTTTGTTGTGTTCAATTGACTAATTGAAATAAATAAATAAGTAAATAAATTCATTTAATTGTGATTTAATTATATAAATACTTGTTAATGTAATTGAATAATAGAATAAAAACTTTTTTTTTATCTCAATTGTTAATTTATTTAAATAATAACTTTTAAAACAAAACATTAAAACATTAAACTGGGTTTATTTTTGTTTAAACTTGATAAATAAAATAATTTAAAACCTTAAAATATTTGGTTTCATTTTTATTTATAGATTTTTTTATTCTATTAACTTTTATCATGATAGACTATAAAATATTTTTAATGGGTAAATCAAGTAGAAATACATCTCTAAGTGTTAATTTACCATTTTTATAGTGGGATTAAACTATTAATCATTTAATAATTGTGAATGCCCAGGCCTGTAGCCAGGGGGGATTCGGATGGTTCGAAAGACCCACCCCCCACTAACAAAGTCCAGAATTTGGCTCCTATATGAGCTCATTTGTCCCATTTTTGACAGTATGCCATCATAAATTGTGAAAATAACCAATAGAAGGCTTTAGGACAAATATATATTTTTTTAATTATTCAAATGGACAAATTCTGACTGAGGAAATAAGCTTGCTAGTTTGTTATTTGCCTATAGGCTACAAATGTTTTTGTTTTTTTTAACAGATTCCTAATTATTATTTTTTTTTTTATGATGAATGATAATAAATTTGTATTTTAAAATTTTTTCATATTTCTTTATTAAACATTTTTTAATTTGAAATTCTAATCTCATTACAATTTTATAAAACTGTAATAACTCACAGTTTAAATGCACATTTGTAAATATACACCATGGTAACATAGTATGGTAAGCACTTTGACAAAATTGTAGGAAATATTTTTGTTGAATCAAAAAGTGTGGTCATGATCACCATCTGACAAGATTAGTGCTTAAAATGTCACTAAAATGCAGTATTTGAACCTCATAATTTAATAGAAAATGAAGCGAATAACTGCAGAAAGGTCCACTTTTTGAGAAAAAAGAATCTCCCCTTTCAATAGGCTGGCTACGGGCCTGATGCCTTTGAACAATAAATTAAATAATTTAAATTGAATTGAAGTGTCTATTTATTTAATAATACATTAAATTATATATAATTATTAATTGATTAATAGATTAATCACAAATGTCATTTATTTATTTGTTAATATATTTTTTAATCTATTAACTTTTATTATAATAGGCTAGAAAATATCTGAATGGGTAAAGCAAATAGAAATAAATTTCTGTCGTGTTAATTTATCATTTTATAGTGTGATAAAACTGTTAATCAATTAATAATTAACAATGCATTTGAAAAAGAAATTAAATAACTTCAAACTATGTCAATTTATTTCATAATAAATTCAACTTCAAACCTTAAATTGTTTTCTTTTTTCAATTTATTAACAATTAAAATTTTATTCATTTGTTAATATATTCTTTAATCTATTAGCTTTTATAAATAAAATTTAATAATTTGAAACCTTAAAATATATTTGGCTTTATTTTTATTTCTGTCATGAACACTCTCGGGATTTAGTATGGTAGTGCATATGTATATGGCAATGTTGATGTATTTGGTCTTGGCAGTATAGATCTGCTATGCTGGTGCTGCTTTGATTATTAGCAGAGCAAATACCGAGACCTGCTACTGCCAGTATATACACAGACATGCCGTCTGAGAATATAACACGCTGTTGCAAACATAATATATATGTAACCCCCGTAGCAGATCTAACACAGGTGGAGCTGCGGTGGAGGAGAGTCTCCGAAAACGCGCCGCAGCTTGACAGTGTAAAATGACGCGGAGCATTTAAACTGATGAGGAGCAAGCTCATCGGTTGCCGAGGTGACAGCAACCAATCTCCTGCGCCATGTAGTTAATGATGCAGAAGCAGATTAGGTGACCTATCAGCCTGCGTGCGCATAGAGTTTCATGGCAGAAATTTAGCTTCTAGATTTTTTTTAATCTATTAACTTTTATCAGAATAGGCTAGAAAATATTTTTAATGGGTAAAACAAGTAGAAATAGACCTCTTTGTGCTAATTTACAGTTTTTACAATGTGATAAATCTATTAATCTTTTGATGAATCTAAAACTAATTCTTCTTCTTTTTTCTTTGCTTTTCTTTTAATTAAATAAGTAGCAGCTATTGTGAATAATTAATTCTCCAGGATCTGATTCACCACAAATAAAACTCAGGGTCACAACCAATCCGCTAATAATATAATGAGAATTTCCTTATCAGCTTTTTGCTTTTCTGGATGGGCTTTCAATAAGACTCTCTTCTCCGTTACAGTGATAATATTTTCCTGGCGGCTCAGGATCATTATCAGCTTCCCCGTTTCTATTAATGAATAATAATAAATAAATAAAAACGGCGCCTGTGAAATGGTGGAGACCTGTACATTGTTGTCCTGTGACTCCTCTTGGACTGTCGATCGCTGAGACTGGTGTTTTCATCCGTTGCATATTTCATTTATACCTGGACGTCCAAATGTAAGTTTCATGGTGCTGTAAACTAACAGCAAAATCAATTCAGGCCCTGGGCAGAGTTGAAAACCAATGTCAAACCCTGGAAAATGCCTTTTGACTGAATGACACACACTTACTGCTGATACATATTCAAAACCCTGACATTCATATTTCAAACATTATTCACACTCGCCCGGTCATCAAGTCAAGCTGTTTCGTGATCTACTACATGTTTTCTGGGAAAACACTGAACGACGACACAAATGGCATATATATATTTTTTTTTAGATGGACATAAAAACTATATATAGTGAAACACTGATATACCACAGTGTTTGCTCTCAGGTTATATTAATACACATATTTCTTTACACTGTTGATGAATAAAAACACTGTGATAATCCATTTAGGTTTTGGCTGTAAGCTTAAATGGACATTGATTTGGTTTGAAAACAACCATTGAATGGTGATACTTTACAATAGGGTTTCATTTGCTGACGTTAGTTATACATCAACTAACAATTGACTAACTCTTCCACAGCATTTATTAATCTTAGATCATTTCAATTGTACGGCACATACAGAAGTTGTAGTTTAATATAATGCTTGTTTTAAAAGAGGTCATGAACTGAGGGATCAAAATGTAGAGTTTAAATTATTAGAAATTTTAACAACACGTGATGGGAGCTGCGACATCCAATAATATGTTAAAAATAAGTTTTTATCCTAACCATCCGCCACTGTGATATGTGAAGTTTCTATTTTAGAAACGGTTTCTATTTCTGCAATGTCACGGCTGAGAAACAGCATAAACTACTATGACAATGATCACCTCAGGTACTGATTATGTGCTTTTTTCTGTGTTAAATGCTACTAGTTTGAATACCATTTTACTATACATTTATACTATACATTTGACATTTATAGTCATACTGAAAGCTGCAGCAGATAGTTTACCTCAGATCTTGAAAATAAAAAAGCTAGCAAGCTAAGTTTAAACATGAATGTAATTTAAACTAACAACATCAATCACTCAGCATGTATTTCAATAATGTTAATGAGGTTTAATATGTATTAATTGAATTATAAACGTGTCCATTTTGTTTGGGAGTGCAGTACTGTTCTGTGCTATTGAATATCAGTGGTATTTTTAAGGGATAGTTAATGCAAATATGATTATTTTGTCATCATTTACTCAGACTTCAATTGTCACAACCCAGTTGAAGTTTCCTTCTGTACAACACAAAAAAAGTCGTTCTGAGCAATGTTGGAACCAATTGACAACCATAGCAATAAAACAAATACTATGGAAGTCAATGGTTACCAGTTTTCAACATTTTTCTAAATATCTTCTTTGAAGCAGAAGAAAGAAACTCAATCAGGTTTGTGAGAAATGAAAGATGTAAATAATTACAGAATTTTCATATTTGGGTGAAATATTTAAATGTCGTGTCGTGTCTGGTCCAGACAGCCAAATTGCTTGTTGCTGTAATCTTGTCATGTTTCGTGTTGTTAGGACACAGTGTAAGGTGATGCTCTGTCAACTATATTAGATCCAACAGTGTTGCTTTGTCCGTTATTACAGATCGTTTGATGTGAATTGAGCATTTTTATGTTTTTAACCTAAATCTCAGCAATGTCCATATATGAAAGATGTATAAACTTTCAAACATACAGTGCGTGCAGAAGTTTACACATTGGCAGCACACAGCCTTTGAAAATATTTAAATATGCAAAACAATCACAGCCAATCACAGAAGTGGGTGTTTACTTCTGAGTCTACAATCTACCATACTTATTCAAACAGTGTGTTCTAATGAGGACAGAATCAAGCCTATTACTTTTAAATTAGTATGTTCTTTGATGTGAACATTATCTTGCTGATATTATAACTGAAGAAGTGGACCTCAGAGAACAGTATTAAAAAAGGCAGTTCATGACCACTTTAAAAAGTTGATATCAACTCTTATAGCTCAAGATAGAGGTTTAATCTATGCTGTTTCAGTGTATGAATGAAAAAAAAAAAAAACTATTTAGAGCATGACTAATTGCAAGAAGCTTTGTGGTTTGTTGCTTTCGATGAGCATCTGACTCTTATCCTTCAAATTCTGTCCATTTTATTTAGAATTCTAACAATACATTCAGTTTTGAGGCTTTTTGTGCTGTATAGACGTCTCAGTTTAAACTGCAGAGAAGCGAGTGAACTCCTTCATTCCTTGCTCTTCTCTACAAGTTATAGCACCAAATAAACATGAATGAACAGCTCATGTCTAATCACTCCATTAGTGTTTCAACCACTGAATGACGTCAATAAAACAGCTTGTAAACAATGTCATGTAGTGTTACATTTTCCTCAGCAAAGTCATTCAGTGACCACAGAATGTTAGTTCATGTTGAGAAATGAGCAAAGAGCATTTCTCAAAGAAACTGCACAATTTGCCTATGCTTAAACTGTTTTATTTAAACTGTTAAAGATGTCTTAATGTGGGTATATAGAGAAAGATATTTAATGTATGTTTAAATAAATATGTCATGAAAACAAGTAATGGAAGTCATTGCGTGAGTATATTTAATTTTATACTTCAATAAATAAACAGATTTAGATATTATAGTAAAAAAGAGTGTAAATTAAGATGTTTGCATTTTTTTTACTTTATTATTATTTTATTTTATCTATAAATAACTATTAATTGAACTTGATAGGGGGCGGTGCGGTGGCGCAGTGGGTAGCGCTGTCGCCTCACAGCAAGAAGGTCGCTGGTTCGAGCCTTGGCTAGGTCAGTTGGCATTTCTGTATGGTGTTTGCATGTTCTCCCCGTGTTGGAGTGGGTTTCCTCCGCGTGCTCCGGTTTCCCCCACTAATCCAAAGACATGCGCTATAGGTGAATTGGGTAAGCTAAATTGTCCATAGTGTATGTGTGTGAATGGGAGTGTATGGGTGTTTCCCAGTGATGGGCTGCAGCTGGAAGGGCATCCGCAGCGTAAAACATATGCTAGATAAGTTGGCGGTTCATTCCACTTGGGCGACCCCAGATTAATAAAGGGACTAAGCCGAAAAGAAAATGAATGAATGAATGAACTTAATACGGCTCTGTTGTTAATTTTAGCCATAAATAGGTTACTAACACGCAATAAATAATGCTCCTTATATAACATTTGCTGAGATATAAATAGTTTATCTTTAAGTAAACTGTAATTATACTTACATTTATTTAAACAAAGAGCCACACTGTTTAATAATAAAACAATAAGAATTATTGTACTTAGTTTCCCCCATTTTTATTAAAGTCCAAAACTATAACACTAAAGCTACTTTTTGTTACTTGAACTGACATAATTGCTAAAAATGAAACTAAATTTAAAATTTAAATGGAAGATACAACTATAAAAAACAATTCAAGTTATGAATAAAAACTATAATGGCATCTCAGCGATATTAAAAGAACGCCGGTCCTTTGTTAGTTTATGTTAATTAATACGCCGACTAATGAAACGTATCATAAAGTGTCACCAATAAACCATTTCCTGATATGTCAGAAATCAAAACCCCCTTTTTTTAAATCATGTGTCTTTGCGTAATCATTTGGTATCATTTCACGCCAGTCGTGTCATTCAAATTCAAAATTTCATCTCTACACGATAACTACAGTGCAAATGTTCGCAAAATGTAAGTTACATCTGCACCGACGAGCATTTAAAACAGTAAGCCTGAAAATGCATAGTGTATTTCAGGTGAAAAGACCATTCTTTTTGACCCCACGCACTGTAAACCACTTTATATGTTACTAGTGGTATATAAGCATCCCTTTTGGGTTGTTGGACGCCCCCTTTGGCCGTATGAAGTACTACTACAATCATCTCAGGCATGTGTGCAACAGGTAAAAACCCACGATAGTCACTGGACAAACACAAGACTAACATTGCATGACATGAGCATGCCCTAAACAGCCCTTATTCTCATGCAAAGGGATCGGTATACTGGATGTAAAAGACGTCAGAAACAGACCTCCATATCCAACTCTTCCCAAATGTGAGACACGGGTCTTTCTTTCCGGAATATTGGTATTGGGATCTAATATATTGATAAATGGATGCACAGCTGAGCTCTACTGGTACATCCAGGCTATTGTAAATCCATGCATCATATCATGCATTGAAGAGTAGGATCCTCGCTTGATGTCCATGCGTTAAATTCACCCAAAACATACTGAATTGGTTGAAGGGGAGTCCGTACTGTGTAAACCTCCTGTTTTGCGTACATTTAAGCGGTTTATTTGTGGGTAAGACGCGGTATGTGTGTTTATAGATCCGTGTGCAGTTCAAATATGAAAAATTCGGTCCATTGGAAGCTGTAGTTCCGCTCAAAAATATTTCAACATTTGGATTTCAAGGAAATAAAATGACCTTTTCAGCTGCTCCAGTTTGTATGTGAATGTTTTTTTTTGTGTTCTTTTTAATTTTTTTGTCATTGTATGTTATGTTTAAAATGTGATTGGTCCCTTGTGGTTACTTCATGCCACTGCGAAGCACCTGATTGGCTGCGATGAGCATGACGCTGATGATGAAAGCGATGGCGAAGGCGCAGATCAGACTCTTCCGTACGCATGTTTGCTTCACCTGCTGGGTCGGACTCTCCGCTGAAGAAGAAGAGAGAAACACATGAGGAGATCAGCAGAAATCAAGCGGAGCGAAGAGAGGATGAAATGAGTGAAAAATGTGACCAAACAAACACACTTGGCAAAAATGTTTTTAAAATGTACAGTTGACATCAAAAATATTGCCCCTCCTGTGAAGTTTTCTTTTTCTTTTTCAAATATTTCTCAAATGATGTTTAACAGAGCAAGGAAATTTTCACAGTATTTCCTATAATATTTTTTCTTCTGGGGAAAGTCTTATTTGTTTTATTTTGGCTAGAATAAAAGCAGTTTAAAAAATTTTTAAAACCATTTTAAGGTCAATATTATTAGCTCCCTTAAGCAATATTTTTTTGGATAGTCTACAGAACAAACCATCATTATACAATGACTTGCCTAATTACCCTAACTTGTCTAATTAACCTAATTAACATAGTTAAGCCTTTAAATGTCACTTTAAGCTGAATACTAGTGTCTTGAAAAATATCTAGTCAAATATTATGTACTGTCATCATGGCAAAGATAAAAGAAATCAGTTATTAGAAATTAGTTATTAAAACTATTATAATTATTGAAAAAAAAAAATCTTCTTTCCGTTAAAGAGAAATTGGGGAATAAAATATACAAGGGGGCTAATAATTCAGGAGGGCTAATAATTCTGACTTCAACTGTATATCACTGAAAGAAAACTCTTTTTTTTTGGAAACTGTGATTGTTTTTTAGAATTACTTGCATTGATTTTATTTTAAAAGAATATAATTTACAAGATATCTAAATGTTTAATAACATCATAAACATTAGATTCCCATCACTTCCATCAATTTGTAACGCTTTATAAATCATTAAAATATACCCCAAATTTTTCAACAGCAGTGTGAACCATCAATACATTAGGATTTTAGGATTGTATAATTAATGAAGATGATGAAATGATCATTTTGACACAAAGGTGTAGTAATTCAACAAGCAAAAGACAAAAAGTTCCTACTGTCAATGTCGACCTGGCAGTCCTCTGGATTTTCGATGTGATTCTCCTCTGTCATGATGATGTTCTCAATGTCTTTCATAGACAGATGGTCACAGAAAGTGTCATATAAGAGTCTCTTCAGCTCTTCCACAGTCAGCTTTTGCATATCACACTAAAACACACACACACACACACGCACACACACACACACACAAAGCATTTATACGACTAAAAGTTTTTTCTTTATGCTCTTAAATGCATTACATTACATTAAAGATATAGTTCACCCAAACTGAAAATAATGTGTCATATGGAAACCTGTAACCATTTACTTCCATAGTATTTGTCTTTCCTACAGTAAAAGTCAATGGTTACCTCCAGCTTCCTTCAAAATATCTTCAGAAAATATCAACAGAATATAGAAGCTCACAAAAGTTTGAAACCACTTGAGGATGAGTAAATAGTGAGTCAATTTTCATTTTAGGGTGAACTATCCCTTTATCCAAAGCAACTTACAGTATACCTTGCATTAAAGATATGCTATAGATTTCTATCAGCTAACATTGCATTCAAAACAGCATAGCCTGAAAATGCATAGTGTAATACGAAAAGAACGCCGGTCCTTTGTTAGTTTATGTCAGTTAATACGCCGACTAATGATACGTATCATAAAGTGTCACCAATAAACCATTTCCTGATATGTCAGAAATCAAAACCCCCTTTTATTAAATCATGTGTCTTCGCATAATCATTTGGTATCATTTCACGCCAGTCGTGTCATTCAAATTCAAAATTTCATCTCTACACGATAACTACAGTGCAAATGTTTGCAAAATGTAAGTTACATTTACAGTAAGCCTGAAAATGCATAGTGTATTTTAAGTGAAAAGACCATTCTTTTTGACCCCACGCACTGTAAACCACTTTATATGTCTCTACTGGTATATAAGCATCCCTTTTGGGTTGTCAGACGCCCCTTTGGCCATATGAAGTACTACTACAATCGTCTCAGGCATGTGTGCAACAGGTAAAAACCCACGATAGTCACTGGACAAACACAATTTTCACTTTTGGGTAAACTATCGCTTTAATGCATTTGGCAAATGCTTTTATCCAAAGCAACTTACAATACCTTGCATTAAAGATACAGTATAGATTTCTATCAGCTAACTGGGTATGTGCAGCTAAAAAAAGGATTGATTGAGATTTCATTGCACGCATATTTATAAGCTCTGAACTCACAGAGAGTTCACAGTGAGTCATTTTAAATGGAGACCCCTGTAGCTACACGAGGTCAAATGCGCTGCTAAAAAAAATGCACCGGCAGTGCTGCGATTAGAGAAGCCCCTGTGGGGGAATCACCATATGGCCCTTACAGATGATATCCTGCTCTCCTCACACTGAGACGCACTTATGAAATCCATTAATGAATCTCGCAAAAGTCCCATTACAATATCTGCACTGAAACAGGCCTATTTTGATTTGGCGGTCTCACTTTAATAAAGGTACAACTCTTGCTATTAATAAACTATAACTATGACACTAGGCTCAATAAACTCCTAATTTGTTGCTTATTAATAGTTAAGGTAACACAATCAAGAAATTTTGTTTACTGTTTGTTCAAACTACTTATTTAAAATGAGCTGAAACAACACAATTCTTGAGTTTTTTTTTAGGACAACTTAATTGTTTTATGTTCAATCCACTTAAATTTGTAAAAACTAACAAGATAACTTAACTCCTTCCTGTTGTCCAAACACAAATCGATTGTGTGGAACCCAGCATTTTTTAGTTTAGTTGGGTTTAGGTGTTACCAGGTGTTTAGGTGGAATACAGTCATGCAGAATATGGGTTTTTTAAGGACTAACAAACAGCCAATATATCTTAATAATAGGCAAGTTTTTAGGCAAGGCAAAGCAAACTTTATTTATAGAGCACAATTTTACACAACCGAAGTTTATCCAAAGTGTTTTACAATAATAAAAATAAAATAAAATATGAATTTGTATTAAAATATAAGAAAAAATATATATATATAAACTGAAATACAGACAAAAAATAACATGCATGCATCACTCAAAGGCTAGAGGTAAGTAAGTCTTTAAATTAGATTTAAAAGCATCCAATGATATAGAAATCCTGAGGCAGTTCCAGAGCCTTGGGGCCGCAACACAGAAAGCTCGATCACCTTTTGATATGCAGCGAGACTGAGGGACAGATAAAAGAAACTGATCATAGGACCGGCCTACAAGCTGTACACTACCTGACAAAAGTCTTGTCGTTGATCCCAGTTGTAAGAGTAACAAATGATAACTTGACTTCTAGTTGATCATTTGGAAAAGTGTCAGAAGGTAGATTTTTCCGATGAATCATCTGTTGAACTGCATCCCAATCATCACAAATACTGCAGAAGACCTATTGGAACCCGCATTGACCCAACATTCTCAGAGAAATCAGTCAAGTTTGGTGAAGGAAAAATCATGGTTTGGGGTTACATTCAGTATGGGGCGTGCGAGAGATCTGCAGAGTGGATGACAACATCAACAGCCTGAGGTATCAAGACATTTGTGCTGTGCTACAAACCACAGGAGTGGGTAAATTCCTCAGCAGGATAGCACTCCTTCTCATACTTTAGCCTCCACATCAAAGTTCCTGAAAGCAAAGAGGGTCAAGGTGCTCCAGGATTGGACAGCCCAGTCACCAGACTTGAACATTATTGAGCATGTCTGGGGTAAAATGAAGGAGGAGCCATTGAAGATGAATCCAAAGAATCTTGATGAACTCTGGGAGTCCTGCAAGAATGATTTCTTTGCCATTCCAGTTGACTTTAGTAATAAGTTATTTGAGTCATTGCAGAGATGTATGGATGCAGTCCTCCAAGCTCATGGAAGTCATACACAATATTAATTATTTTTCCACTGCACCATAACTTTATATTCTATACTGTACATTATTTCTGTTAAGTGACAAGACTTTTGTCTCAGCAAAGTCAGACCTTACTGTCCTAATTCAATAATTAATAATCAAGGCATGATCATATTTTATTTTGGTAAAATAAGCGTAATCTAGAGGCCTTTGCCTTTCATATAGGCCACTTCTGATACCAAACGATCAACTAAAAGTCAAGTTATTATTTGTTGTTCTTAAAACTTGGATAGGCGACAAGACATTTGCCAGGTAGTGTATACAGCATGATTTCCAATTTGTAGATCGAATTGAATCGTTAGGAGCAGCAGGACCTAATAAGAGCACTTCAGTTTTATTTTCATTTAGTTGCAGAGAGTTATTGGTCATCCAGGTCTTAACTTCATTTAGGCATAAGAAAAGGTATTCTAA
Source organism: Danio jaintianensis (assembly GCA_903798115.1). NCBI lineage: Eukaryota > Metazoa > Chordata > Actinopteri > Cypriniformes > Danionidae > Danio > Danio jaintianensis. The sequence continues at coordinate 23,299,927 of CAIGQV010016645.1, read as the reverse complement.
TGATAAATCTTTTCCTGGTTTGATAGGGAAATATAGTTGGAGGTCACCGGCATAGCAGCGATAGTTTTATCTATACAAGGGAACCAATTGTCTCCAGAAAAGTTCAGAAGGTATTTTCTTTATAGATCAGCTATCATATAATGCATATTAAATACCAGCACAGCTGATTTGTTTACAACAGTAAACACAGAAACACCATTTTTCGTGCTGTTGTATAAGTACCATGAATTAGCATTTCTATTGTCTACAATTGTACGCATGTACAGATATATTTTTACATGGTTCAATTTCTAGTGAGAAATGATCTTGAAATTCTACAATGAAAAATAAAAACGAGAAAAAAATTAATCTGAATTGTCTAATCTGCATGTGATAAAAAGACAAATGCAAATCAGGCAGGAAAAATTAAGATTTATATTTTATTTTTTGGGTTTATTTGTGTGATTTCATAGACAGCAGTGTGTTGAATGTAGACGTAGCTTCAGTGTGTGTGAGAGGGACTGAAAGATACAGCAGACTTTGTGCCTGTTGTCACTTGAAATGCAAAAGTGGCTAATAGTCACCTTCCAGAACACAGAGTCAAAATTGGTCCCGTTAAACTTGTCAGGCATCCCAGCAGCTGAGAGTTTGGGCCCCAGGAGAGTCACGAATTCCTCAAAATCCACCTGGCCGTCTCCTAAACAACAGAGCGTGATGTATTAGATGCACTCAAGCTTGAGATCACATTCCAGATGTGAACTCTGGGATATAAAATCAGTACAGAAATTGATAGAAATCTAATATTTTGTGAACTGAACTGAGAATGGCTGCACTGGAAATTCATGCATTCAAGTCAAATTTGCATTGAGGTATCAACATGATGTAGAACTGTTTTTAATTAAACAAATCTTACAGAGAAAAGAGAAAAATCATATTGCTGTAATGTCTTCAATAATGCATTTGATATTTTAGTATGTTTTTTTAAACCAAAAATCTAAATAAAATAAATCCTGTAAAAAATCATTATGTTAAATATTATCAACAAATATCTTTGATAAGTGAACATGAATTTAGGAAAACATTTTTCATATCTCAGAGTAGACCCAATAATAATTCCCATTCAAACTCACCAATTAAAAGCAAGCTGATAATTGCCAGGATTTCCATTAGTGAAGGAAATTCTGACCATTTTACTCACTCAGACCTTTGAGTCTCGTTCACTGAGATGAACGAATCTTTTTTTAAGTCATTTCGTTCAATTTGCCAAAATATAATTAAAATGTTGCTTCCAAACTCATCTCCAACTACACCAAACGTTGATCACACTACAAACAAGTCATAACTGGAATGCTATAAGAAAGAGAAAATAATAATTTATTGTTGACCTGGTCTTTTGTCAATGATTATGTCAGCTCACCTCTTCTGACAGGTCTTCAAATTTGAGTAGTTCGTTCACGTCACACTGACAGTCCCATATAAGCTTAACCAAAGCACACAGTCTGAGCCAAAAGGAGCCATGATTAGTTTACCTTTCGAGTCTTCTGGTTTTTGAGTCGTTCGTTCATCACGTGACAGCATGTAAATAGAGATGACTCAAACTCGAGAAATGAACGGATCAAATCTTTTTCTGGCTCTAAATGCATATGATTGGCTTCTGTTTTTTACATGATGAACGAACGACTTAAACCGAGGACTTGAGAGATGAACGGATCAAATCTTTTTCCAGCTCTGACTGCATATGATTGGCTTCTGTTCAAACGACTCAAACCGAGGACCCGAGAGATGAACGGATCAAATCTTTTTCTGGCTCTGACTGCATATGATTGTCTTCTGTCTTTCACGTGATGAACGAACGACTCAAACCTGACAGAAGACTTGAAAAAGGAACTAATCTTCTACTCCACCTGCGCGTGTGTAAATGAACGAATCACTCCTTGAGAGGACTCACCGTTCTCGAGTCATACAAAAGATCTGTTTAAAATGAACAAATCGTTCAAGAACGACCCATCACTAATTTCCATTCTGGTCATGGATTGTTTGATCAACTAGTCCATTAGACTGATTAGATTCTCTTTGTAATTTGTTGTCAGCTAATATTTTTCACATCAGAGTGAGTGTGACTTTCTGGAGTGGGTTTTATGGAGCTGAAAGCCCCTCTCTGAGATGGTCTTTAAAGCACTGCTGCTACAGTCATCAAAGCAGCGCTTTCGCCTTCAATTAATTTCAAGACAATTACTGTCAAATCTCAAAACGCCCACTGCGAACAGTCTTATTATTATTAGCCCGTGCATAATCCATATGTCTCCAAGTATCGTAAGGAATGTTATAGTTTGGGGCAATAAAAGGTTACATTTAGCTCTTTTTTGTTGAATATCTGTCAGCTGTCCTTAGCATCACTTCTGTGCCAAGAAATCCATCTGATTGGTGGCTGGTCAGATAATTCAACCCAAAATAAAAAGTGTGCCATTATTTACAGTAACTGTTCTCTAAAACTAACTAACTAACTAACTAACTAACTAACTAACTAACTAACTAACTAACTAACTAACTAACTAACTAACTAACTAACTAA
>CAIGQV010016645.1:23273685-23289239 GCA_903798115.1 Danio jaintianensis | reverse complement strand
TGGAACTAAACTCTTCAGGGATGCGGCCCTCCAGGAATTGAGTTTGATACTCCTGTAATTATTTCCAGATAAACCCACAGCTGAACTTTACAGGTCATATATATGTTTTTTATATATATATTTGTGGCCTAAAATTACAAATTTTGGAATGGCTTTTCTCAAAACTTAAGGGATCATTTGCTTCAATTCTTGTGTTTTGCTGTGAAAATACAATAGTCCCTCGTTTATCGCGGGAGTTACGTTCTAAAAATAACCCGCAATAGGCGAAATCCACAAAGTAGTCAGCTTTATTTTTTACAATTAATATAGATGTTTTAGGCTGTAAAACCCCTCACTACACACTTTATACACTTTTCTCAGACAGGCATTAACATTTTCACTCGTTTAAACACTCTCAAAGTTCAAACTTGTAGAAAAATATTTAAATATAAATATATTTAAATATAAATATTTAATATATAAAAAAATATTACAGAATGAAACCAAAGATCAAAACCTGTTGACATTCATCGCTGTCAGCAAAAGCTTTTTAGCTTTTGTGCGGATAATGTTGGCATCCAGCGTAATGTTTTTTTTTCTGCAGTCACTGATCCACAAAGCGAAAGCTGACTCCATCCTTAAGGGGGTCGCACACCAGATGTGCCGTGCACATGACAGTTGGAAGTAACACACACGGGACACGCACATTCGCATGTTATTTAAAATGAAATTATTCAGATAATGCTCTGGAGCGGCAGAAATATGAACATATACTGAGTCGTAGCTGGGCACCACAGACTCTATTCTAAAATGCATGGCGCTGCATGGCGCGTCGTGGTGTGGCGCATCCGGTGTGTGACCCCATTTACGATGGTCTTGCTGCGGACAGTTGCAACCCTTTTTGCATCCTTGTTGAAACTCACACTGCTAGCGATCAAAGATTTGTTCATTTGGCAAACTGAACGCATTCTGTACTGTACATAAGACACGGAGGAGATTGATTGACAATGGTCTACAGCCAATCAGGACGCAGAATACAATGCACTGTAAAAAAAAAAAAAGAAGCCAAATTGCAGTAAAAAATGTCAAGCTGTACAAAAAAATCTGCGAAACTGCGAAAGGTGAACCACGTTATGGCGAAGGACCACTGTACACAAAACTCTTGTCAAATGTTGCTTTTTTATATCAAGGACCATTGGGCTCGCAAAATCCTATGGGACTGGCTAAAGTATTTCCAGCAGGTCTTGCCCGGAGAGAGATTTCAGTTAACAGTCTAAAGATCAAATATCAAAAAAAAATACTGAAAAATGTGTAAGAAAAAAAGTTCTACACACACAAGCAATTTGAAGACGAAAAAAACAAACATCTGAACAGTTTCTAATCAGAGAATAAATAGAATAATTGCAACTCAGGCTCATTCTGAAAACGTACCTCTATATACATTTCTGGAGAGTGCCAAATATCTCCCAGGAGCTACGTTTTTTTGCAGTTTTTGTTTTCGCGAATCCACCAGAGGCCGCTGTGTACTCTTTTTCAGATCTCAAAATTCTCTCGTGAGTGCCATTCGCGCCTGCTGTTCTTGCGTAAATCCACCAGAGGTCGCTGTCGACTGACTGAATGACTGACTGACTGACCGATTGATCGACTGACCCACCCTCCTCCTTCCCTAAACCCAACCAATATTGTTTTCAAAAGCACCGATTAACCCGCTCACCCACTTCCCTAAACCCAACCGACAGTTTTAAAAAGCAATCCAGAAAAAGAAAAGCCCTCTCGCCTGATTTTTACTATGTTTTCAGATTTTACCACATTCTCACCCTGTTATTTACTTGTTTGTTTTATTTTTTGGCTTTTGTTTATGTCTTACCTGCTCTCTGGAATCATTCTTCAGCGGACTCGAAACCCGTCGTAGTGGTCAACTCCGCTCTGCATCTCAAATCCTCCGTCGTACATGGCGAGCTAACTGGACAAACTGGTAACAGCGGGAAAGCCGTTCATACGGAGGTAAGTAGACAGCTGGCAAGCGCGAAAAGGAACAGCGTCATACCGTCCTGTATCATTCATTTTAAAGACGAAATGCAGCCATATGTACTTCTGGCTACATAATTTGCGACCTCCAAAAATGTATATAGGGCTACGTTTTCAGAATGAGCCCATGTTGAATAATTAACTCATTTTGAATCAAATTAAATGATCAGAAAATAATGCACATCGTGACCACATCAGCACCTCAGGTGTGTGCTATTTTCTAATAATTAAACTGTCTGTTGTCAATTATTTCTTACTTATTCCTTATCTCTGGCCAGACTATGCAGTTTTTATGCAAGTAAAAAAACAAACAAACAAAAACTATTTCTGGCCAGTGGATTGGTGCATCTTTACTGCGAGTAAAGCCGATGATGAGGTGTGAAATGTGGGGAAGCACCGCGGCTCAGTGCTGGACTGAACAGTGTGTGGACTGTGCAACAAATCTTTCGGTAAAACCCACCTCTGCCTGTCGCTAAGCAACAGCACAGCATTATAAGGGCTGTGATTAGAGCTCCGGCTGTCACACCACATCAAAACCTGCTACCTGCTCATAAAAATAGAGCCTTCCGTAAAAATAATAATCATATCTCTGAAAGTCGAGCATGCATCTAAAAATTACACACTGTAGCATGTGTTTTCAACAGTGCAGTCTTTCAAAAATATATATATATTTTTAAGAATGTTTAAAGTATTAAGGTTTAGGCATGGGACAATAACCGGTTTCAAGGTATACCGTGGTTTGGAAAAGTCAAGGTTTTAAAACCGCTAACATTTTTTGTTATACCGTTCCCAAATATATATGTAAGTTTTGTGTTTTTGTTCTTTTTTACGACTATTTTATTTGGTTTTTTAGGGCAACAGTATCTCCACAACAAAAGCTACTGGTCAGCCCACAATTCAGCAAAGATCTGAAAAACAAATCGCTTTTACACCAACATCCAATCATGCTCTAGACATGAACAGAACAGTGGCTTTAGCTTATATCCAAAGAAAAGAACGATATCCAAAGAGGCCTTTCAAGTTGTAAAGAAATCAGTTTTTGAAACTAATAAAAGACAGCAGAAGTCAATGATTTATTTTAATTATTCAGTCTGACATGTTTACTGTGCCAAATTTTAATGTTTAATAATATTTTTTTATGTTTCTTTAAATAAAATATATTGTGTTTGATGGGGGGAAAAGCTGTTGTTTTTTTACCCAGACATAAAAAAAACATATTTTAGAGCAATAATTACAATACCGTTGTAAAGAATGGTATTTTAACTACAGCGGTTCGAACTGTAGTTTTGCCGAATGACTAAAAAGTTTATCAGTATGATGGTGAAAACTGTACTTTTCTAGTCAAACCATCCTTCTGCAATCTTATAACAAATACGGAAATAAGGGCAGCATTAATAGCTAAAAATGTGGGAGAGCGTTGCTATTATGTGATTGCATTGTATTGCAATACGGAGCAATTAAGTGTTGATGTTAAATCAAAAGTAATTCACAAATAATTGAAAGTGAATTGATTTAATGCCAATAATTCCTATGGTTACAACTGAATTAGTTACAAAATAACTGTATAAAATGATAAAACATGAAATGATAAAAACATATGATAATAATTGTACTCAGCTTAAATGTAAAATAAAGTTACCTAAAAGAGAGAAGAGACAGGGGGAGGGAGAGAGAGAGAGAGACAAAGAGAGTAGGCCCTGAAGATAGCCTGATAGCAGTAGAGTCAGAGAAGATAGACTCCAGAGCAGGAGGGGAGCAGAGCAGGAAAAAAGAGCAGACCAGGAAAAGAACAGAGCAGGAAAAGAGGCAGAGCAAAGTTTACCAGCTATTTTGTATCTTTCTTGACCATGTGACCAAAGCCCAAATACTGAGACACACAAACTGACCAATCAACATGTGACCACACCGTAAAACCTCCAAAGTCCACACACCAGGCCCTGATCTAATCAGTATCTAGACTGCAGCTCTGAACAGGAAGTTTGACCAGATGAAAAATGGTCGTGCCTGACAGAGCCTAGTTACTCTTGAGGTTTTTTTTTTCCCTTCACTTCGTCAATTGGTGAAGTTTTTTTTTTTCCTCGCCACTGGCTTGCTCGGATCAGGACTTGTGAAACTGTGCTTCGGTGGATTTGCTCTACAGTGTTTGAACTTTCAGCAGTGAAATTTAGACCACACTAAACTAAACTACACTGAACTTCAACTCTGAAATCTGGACTTTACTAGAACTATGTTAAGCTGCTTTGACACAATTAACATTGTGAAAAGTGCTATATAAATAAACTTGACTTGACTTGACTTGACTTGACTTGACTTGACTTGACTATCTGCCTTTGAAGTCAGTATGGACCTTCTTGGAGAAAAAGACATGTTTTGTCATATAAACAAATGCATATGATAATTTTCATTCCTACACCGTGAAGCCGTGATATTTTTATTCAAGGTTATCATACTGTCAGAATCATATTCCGTTTATCATAAACAAGTAACATGAGATATTAAGTATTGTTAAGCTCATTATTGTGAAACATTACTGGTGACAGCTTTTTCATATTTTGAGATATGATATGACCTTTAGATATAGAATAGATAGAATATTTAGATTTTATTAATAATTTCTGCTATTTTTTTTAACTCCAAAATTGATAGTAAATATGAAGAATGATCAATGATTACAAAGAATGATCAATTAAAACATTGAATTAAACATTACATTTTATGGGAAACACTCATACACACTCATTCACACAAATACATTACGGCCAATTTAGTTTATTCAATTCACCTATACCGCATGTTTTTGGACTGTGGGGGAAACCGGAGCACCCGGAGGAAACCCACGCCAACACAGGAAGAACATGCAAACTCCACACAGAAATGCCAACGGACCCAGCCGGGACTCAAACCAGCGACCTTCTTGCTGAAAGGCAACAGTGCTAACCACTGAGCCACTGTGCCACCCTTTAAAAACATTTTATGTATTTTTGAAAAATCCCCTTTCCTCTGTAGTTTTACTACTTCAACTTACATGTATTTATTTCTTAAATGGCTCAAACTTAAAATCATTTTCAGAGTTTTGTTTTAAAACAGTCATTTTTATTCTTCAGTTTACATTTAATAGATTATTATTTTAGTTTGAGTTATTTTAGTACTTAAATTCACACTTATTCGTTTCAGTTCTAAAAGTATTGCCAAGGCTTCTATAAATTATTATATTTTTATTTTATTGCAATTCAGCTTAATTTGGTTTATTTTAAAAATCTTTTTTTTATTTGACAAAAGCAAGAATTTATAAGCTCATTATTGATGAATATTACCGAAATACTTATAAAAGTTATAATTTGATTTTACAATGTTTTGATTTGTATTTTTCAATTCAAACTTGACATTGTAACACAATTTGTACTTTTGTCCCTGCTGAACTCATTTTGAATCAAATTAAATGATCAGAAAATAATGCACATCGTGACCACATCAGCACCTCAGGTGTGTGCTATTTTCTAATAATTAAACTGTCTGTTGTCAATTATTCCTTACTTATTCCTTATCAAATACTGACATTGTGCAATTTATGTTTAAATTGAAATTATTGTTCTACATTTTTATATACCACCCGATATTGACAGACCACACCTATGAGTTAGTAACCACAGCAAAAAAAATATTTTCTTTTTTTGAAAAATGTTTTTTTCGTCCCCGCTCTGCCCTATGGCATCAAAAGTCATTTATAGCGCATCATTTACAGCATTTAATGCTGCTTTGAAACATCTTAGAATATCCATGTGTTTTGCAGAAGAAAGTAATTCATTCCGGACTAAAATGACATGCAAGAGAAAAAAATAAATGAATGAAAAAATACTCATCATTTCTGTGCACTTTGTGAAACTGCATCAGTGACTCTGTGTTCAAAATGATTGGGTTTCCAAACCCTCATCATTCAACTCCATCAAGCAGGCAGCTAATGTTTTATTTACAGTTTTGTTCAAAATCAACCTTGACCCACACCTGCAGGATCATTTACATAATTATAACTTTCAGCTCGCCGCACATGCAATGCTCATAAATACAATTACACTTTCTATTGTCTTTCAAATGACACAGAGATGCTTTTTTTGCATATTTAACGGACAAACAGACTTTAACTGGAGAAGTGTTTTTTGGATGGGGATAGTCTTTATTTTATTTACTCATTCATTCATTTTCCTTCAGATTAGTCCCTTATTTATCAGGGGTCGGCACAGCAGAATGAACCGCCAACTATTCCAGCATATATTTTACGCAGCAGATGCCCTTCCAGCCGTAACCCAGTACTGGGAAACACACATACACTCACATTCACACACACTCATACACTATGGCTAATTTAGTTTACCTATTTCACCTATACTGCATGTCTTTGGACTGTGGGGGAAACCGGAGCACCCGGAGGAAACCCAAGCCAATACAGGGAGAACATGCAAACTCCACACAGAAATGCCAACTGACCCAGCCGGGACTCAAACCAGCAACCTTCTTTCTGTGAGGCAACAGTGCTAACCACTGAGCCACCATGCCACCTTTATTTACCGTATATATATTTACCTTTATATACCGTAATACAACACAAACACAGACAATAGATCACTTCAAGCTATTAAAAATGTCAACAAAAGTCACTTCTCAAACTTTTCAACATCAAAAGCTTTTTGATGAAAGATCAAGATCCCATAAAATTATTCAAGAGCATACTGTAAATAAGAAGAAAATAAAAACATGAATCTCCAAATACAGAAAACTGCTAATTTATGGATATTATTTATTATTTACTGTGTGTGTAGTTTTATTTTAGTAAGTTGCAAAGTAGTTTTTTTACAATTATTTCATTAGACATATTTATTGTCCCTTTTTTACATAATTGTTTCATAGTTTTAGTCAAATTTTAAATCATAACACTTTTATTATTAAATTTTAATTCTAATATCAGCTAGATTTTGACTTAGTATTTTCATGTGCTTTGTCAATTTGATTAAAATCGTATTTCAGTGTTAGTTAATTTAGCACTTCAACTCATACTTATTCATTTCAGTTAGTTGCCAAGGAAAGATTTTAAATCATACAAACTAATTACAATATGCATATTTTATTTGAATTCAACTTAATTTAATATTCAGTCATTTTAATATTCAGTTATTTTTAAATCATTTTAATGAGTCAATATTATATTTTTAATATTATTTTTTTATTTCCAAATGTACCTTACTGTAAGCCATTTGCTATTTTATAGTGTTTTTATTCTTCAATTTACATTTAATGTTATTTTAGTCTTAGTTATTTAATAGTATATGTTTTTATTATCTTTCTTTGTCTTTTTTTTGTTTTATTTATAGTAATTTAGTGCTTCAACTTATGCTTATCTCAATTATTAACCACAGCGAAATTTCTAAGTATTTATCCCTAATTTAATACCTATATTTTATTTTAATTGAGAGTACAGTAGTTTCTACAGCTTAAGAAATATCCTGCTTGACACATATATTGCATACACACACACCTGCAGCATAATTTACATAATTATAACTTTCAGACCAACGCACATGCAATGCTCAGAAATACAGTTACACTTTCATAATATCTTTCACACCAACTAAATTAATTTTTTCTTGCCAATTTAATGGCATGAGGCAACAACAGCAACAACTGTAGTTTTTTTTGTTTTTATTTATTGGATGGGGATGGTCTTTATTTACTCGGAAATATATTTGTTCTGTGTAGTTTTATTTTAGTTAGTTGCAAAGTTTTTTTATTATTATTAATTTCACTAGACATATTTCTTATCCTATTTTTACATAATTGTTTCATAGTTTTAGTTTAACAAAAACACACATTTTAAAATCATAAGACTTCATAAAATTTTCATTTTATCAGTTAGATTTTTTTACTTATTTGTATGTTTTGTAAATTTTTATTAAAATCGTATTTCAGTTTTACTTATTTTAGCACTTCAACTCATTTATTAAATTCAGTTAGTTGCCAAGGCAACATTTTAAATTATACAAATTAATTACAATATGTATATTTAATCTGAACTCAGCTTAACCTTAGTTAAAGGGCACCTATGATATAAAATCATCTTTTGTAAGCTGTTTAGACAGAACTGTGTGTAGGTATAGTGTGTCCACAGTCATATTTTGGTGATATAAAGACAATAAGTCTCTTTTTTTTTAATTTCCTGACGTTAAAATAGCATCCAAATCCCTCCCATTTTGAGGCCGACCGCAACCCGCCCACCGAATTGATTGACAGCTGCGTATTAACATGTTTCCGTAGTAACGCGTATAATCATATCAACAAGACAGGACGTGCGCAAAGCAACCGGGAATAAAAGATCTGTTCAGTTCGCTAGGATCATCAATCATCATCAAATGTGATCAAGAGTGAGTTTTACAAGTTTAACACATTTTTAAAACAGTGCATGTTTGTAATGAATTACAGCGATTTACTTCAGCTTTATCACCACAGCCGCGTGTCAGTACAATTATAAAAGAAGATGCTTCAATGCCGGGTTGTGGACATTAAGTCAGGTTTATTTTGTACATTAACATAACAGATATCCATACAGCAGTGGATATTAATGTGTATCCTGTCATATTTGCCGTGCAAAAACAGTGCAAAGCTAAACGCGCGCGCTGTCTGTCTGTCTTTTTTCATTTTGCGAACTTTGTAACGACATTGTGTGTGACTCATCGTTACAACTCCACAACAAATACATCAAATAATCATTGGGAAAGTTCTTACTGTAATATTTCTCACAAACGTTACGTGAGATCTGCTTCCTTCATGTCTGTCTGTTATCTGAGGCAGCCGAGGGCGGAGATTAAGGCTGACTGATGGACACGTGGGTACGGTGGGTGGGAAGGACTAGCATTAAAGGCACAGTCCACAAAAACAGCTACAAGATGCTAAGAGCTAAAAATTACAAACTTCTGAAAGGTATAATAAATAATCTGATGGGTGTTTTGAGCTGAAACTTTACAGACACATTCTGGAGATACAAAAGACTTATATTAAATCTGGAAAAAGGGGCAAACTAGGTGCCCTTTAATATTCAGTTATTTTAATTTAGAAAAAATTAAGATTTTTTTAAATGCATTATTCTTCAATTTTCATTTAAAGTTAGTTTAGTTTTAGTTATTCATTAGTATAAGTTTTTATTATCCTTCTGTCTTTTTTTTGTTTTATTTATAGTAATTTAGCGCTTAAACTTGAGTATCTCAATTATTAACTACAGCAAGTGTTTTTCCCCCATTTAAAACCTAGATTTTATTTTAATTTAGAGTACAGTAGTTTCTAAAACTTAAAACATATCCTGCTTAATACATATATTGTACATACACACCTGCTGCATAATTTACATACCCAGTAGACACAACGTCATAAGACACTAATATTAGGTTAGATTTAGGATGTGATGTCAGTTGACCAAAATTCAATCTCTATCCAGCGTCTAAGGACAACATTATTTTAACATCCAATAACGACGACAAATGACGTTGATATTTGGTTGATTTTAGGTTGTGTTGGAAAGTGACCAAAATCCAACGTCGAGCCAACATTTTAAACCAACATCATATTGATGTCAAATACTGACATTTATTCGTCAGGTATGGCAACCAAAATCCAACGTCTGATAGACGTCATAGTGGTAACGTACACACAGCGTCAATGTTAACATCATGTTGACATTGATATTTGGTTGATTTTAGATTGGATGTTGGACATTGATGTTGGCCTGACGTTGTCTTCTGAAGTCAACTCGATTTTCATTTCCAAACAAAATGCAACGTGCCCACGACGTTGAGGTACAACGTCAATCTGACATCATGTTGACGTCCTGTGCCTGCTGGGTAATTATAACTTTCAGACCTATGCACATGCAATACTCAGAAATACAATTGCACTTTTATAGTGTCTTTCAAATCACAGAAATGTTTTTTTTTTCATCTAATTTAATGGTATGAGGCAATAACAGCAACACAAGAACTCAAGTAGTGTTTTGTTGTTGTTTTTTACTGATATCAATCGGATTAAGGGATTTCCACAGGTTTCCTGGGAGTGACAACATTTGGATTGGGAAAGTGTCTGCCAAAACTCAACGCTGCACCAGATGCTGAGCTGCAGCCAGCGATTAGATTTGGAGGAAAACCTCAGTTCTTTGCCAGTTAAAGTTTGACCCGCCATATGCATCTGTTTGTAAATGCACTTCTGGAGGAAACTCGTTTTCACAATTAGGCATGTTTTGGGTTCAAAATACAGTTGAAGTTGAATTATTAGCCCTCCTGTATATTTTTTTCCCCAATTTCTGTTTTTAAAGATTTTTTTTCAACACATAATAGGTTTAATAACTAATTTCTAATAACTGATTTCTTTTATCTTTGCCATGATGACAGTATATAATGTTTTACTAGATATTTTTTAAGATACTAGTATTCAGCTTAAAGGGGTGGTCCACTAGGATATCATATTTTAAACTTTAGTTGATGTGTAATGTAGCTGTGTGAACATAAACAACATCTCTGAATGTAATACGCTCAAAGTTCAATGCAAGGGGAGACACTGGCTTTTACAGAGTTAGCTTAGCAAAGCCTACAGCGAACAAAGTTTGGGGACTTCAAAACAATACATCCGGGTTAATGAGATCATAAACCCTTTCACGCATACACCCTGCGCAGCGAAGGGGCATGGCCAGAGGCGCTGTAACGTTATAGCAGAGAAAGCTAAAATGCCGTCAAAACGCTGCTATTTTCACAGAGCTTCTTCTGTTTCTGTATTTGGGCTTCCAAAGGACACGACACAAAGAGAGAAGTGCTTACAGCTTAATTTTAATTATGTTCCAGAGAATTATAAATAATATATAGCTAGCATTTGACAAAGGACAGCTTTCAGAATCTCTCCCAGTTCAGTGCTGGATTTGGCTAAAAACTCCTGAAAGAAGGAGCAGCTCCAACCATAATAGAAGAAGCTGTGGATTGTGAGCCACAACCTGTAAGTATTTTTATTTGTTAAAATTGATCTATTGCATGCACAGTTTCTAGCGTTAACGGTATGATGTAGCGAGGACGTAAACAAAGGAAGTAAACAAGGGGAAATGCTGTTTGGCATGGTTAACAGTTTAGCTACAAATTCATATTTATCCATCAAACCGCTGTAAACACCCACAATCTTCACCATCACTGCAGTGTCTCTCTATGCGCCACTTTCACTGCATTTTACATCTCAATAATGAACTCACAAAAGTTATGTGAACGTTTCATATTATTTACACATGCGTATAACCAGAATATATGTGAAAGACATTTGTCAGATTTTATTTTAGAGAGCAGGCATGAGGTTCAGCTGTGTCCTCTTCATTTTCTGTCTGATTCATGCTCAAACTGATATGGCTACACTGACTGACAGTGTATTTACACAACAGCAAAGTGCGTGTTAGTAGAGGCACACAGCACATTAGGTTGCTGACCAATCAGAGCCTCTTGAGGGCGGGCCTTCGGAGGAACTAGGAAATATGACTATTATTAGAATTAAGGTAAGTTGTGAAAAAATAACATGATTTTTTACAAATGAAGCATGAGCACAAGTTGGTTTGCATCTTATAAACACAACCAAGCCTTAAAAATACACTCTGGACCACCCCTTTAAAGTGCAATTTAAAGGCTTAACTAGGTTCATTAGGCAAGTTAGGGTAATTAGGCAAATCATTGTATAACAGTGGTTTGTTCTGTAGACAATCAAAAAAAAAAATATTGCTCAAGGGGCTAATAATATTGACCCTAAAGTTTTTTTTTGTTTGTTTGTTTTTTTAAATTAAAAACTGCTTTTATTCTAGCCGAAATAAAACAAATAAGATTTTCTCCAGAAGAAAAAATATTATAGGAAATACTGTGAAAAATTCCTTGCTCTGTTAAACATCATTTGGGAAATATTTGAAAAAAATAATAATAATAATAATAAAAATAATTCACAGGAGGGCTAATCATTTTGACTTCAAGTGTATATCCTAGTGCTGGATAAAGAGTATATAGAAGAGAGATGATAAAGTTTTTCTTCAAAGAGAGCTAATGAATCACTTCCATGTTAACTTCTCTCTTCTATATCTTTGTGGGCTCTTATAGAGCGATTAAACAGACATAGTCACGCGGCCGGTCTAAAATCACTGCTCAGAAAGAGACAGATAACATTTCCATACTTCCACACTCGTGCTTCTGTCTGACATAGAGATAACGGATGTACAGAGAAGAGCTTAAACTCCAGATCACGTGGCTTTTATATCTGATGACCATACGCCACTGCATTATACTGGATGAGAAAGGCTTCAGTGTAATTATGCCGTTAAATTTTATAGCTTCGATATCAGTGAGCATATGTTCTTGCTCATGTTAAGTCTGCTACTTCTGACTACTGTATATATCTGTTCATTTATAGTTTTGTCATTTAAATAATTGTTGATTCGTTGTGGAAGCATTTATGAAGTGTTGAAAAAAATCCTATCAACAATTAATTGACAGAATTATTTTAATATTGTAGTTAGATGTGGGCTTTGATTAACATGTCCGATTATGTTTTATTTCATAAACTACTGATCGTGTGTCTTTAAATTTGTAACATCATTTTAAAAACTGCATTTTTAGAAAATGACAATAAGTCAGTTTAAAATAGTAGATGTATGCAGACATTCGTTTCCATATTTTTCATATACACTGCTAAAAAAGGTGGCACGGTGGCTTAGTGTTTAGCACTGTTGCCTCACAGCAAGAAGGTCGCTGGTTCGAGTCACGGCTGGGCCAGTTGGCATTGGCGTGGGTTTCCTCCGGGTGCTCCAGTTTCCCCCACAGTCCAAAGACATGCGGCATAGGTGAATTGGATTAACTAAATTGGCCGTAGTGTATGAGTGTGTGTGAGAATGTGAGAGTGTATGGATGTTTCCCAGTATTGGGTTGCAGCTAGAAGGGCATCCGCTGCATAAAACATATGCTGGAATAGTTGGTGGTTCATTCCGCTGTGGTGACCCCTGATAAATAAGGGACTAAGCTGAAGGAAAATGAATGAATGAACTGCTAAAAAAATGTTTTTGTCTTGTTTCTAGTCCAAATATCTATAGAAAAATATAAAATAATTTTCTAGACAATTATAAAATACTGTTTTGTTTTCAGAAATAGTAAGTCAACATTAAATAAGATTTTCTAAAAATCTATTCTGAATTATCTGCCAATGGAGTAAGTCAAATAATCTTGTTTTCGGTTTAAAATGAGATTCCTTTACTTAAACATTGGTGGATAATTTAGCTTGTTTTATCTTAATTTTGACTTATTCTTTCTGAAAACAAAACAGTATTTTATAATTGTCTAGAAAATTCTTGATTTAAGAATGTTTAGAATTCTTGAAACAATACAAAAACTAAGTAAATAAAAAAGCATGTTTGATGACTACACACAAACAAAAAAAAACTTTTTCATATTCAAAATCCTTTAAACTGACTACGCATGCCAGGCCAGTGGTTGGCAACATGACATTATTTATATATATATTTATATATATATATATATATATATATATATATATATATATATATATATATCCAGTCTATCCATCCGCTCATCCATCCATCCATCCATCCAACTATTAGTCCTTTCATTCATACTTTATGCTGTATGTCCGTCCATGTTATTTAATCCATCCATCCATCCACCCACTCACCCACCCGTCCGTCCGTCCATCTATCCATCCACCCATCGTTCTGACTATCAATACACCATCCGTCTGTCCATCCATCTTTTAATCTTTCCATCCATCCATCTGTCATTTATCCATCCATCCATCTTTATTTATCTGTCATTTTATCCAATAATGCATCCATCCATCATTCCAATTATCAATCCATCCATCCGTCTGTCCATCCATCATTTAATCTGTCCATCCATCCACCCGTCCATCCATCCATCCATCCATCATTTTATCTGTTCATCCATCCATCATTTTATCTGTCCATCAATCCATCATTTAATCCATCCATCCATCCATCCATCCATCCATCATTTTATCTGTTCATCCATCCATCATTTTATCTGTCCATCAATCCATCATTTAATCCATCAATCCATCCATCATTTTATCTGTCTACAGTCTGTAATAGATGATTGACTTTAAACGAAAAGCTAATGACTGCGCCTCTGCATGCATAATAGATCACATTCAACTTGTCCTTGCATAATGTGTTTGGTGAAGGAGTGTTTGAGAAGCAGAAAGCAGTTTGTGCTGAAGGCCTGACAGTTCTTTAACCCCACACATGCACTTTCATGTCTTTCTCTTTCAAGAGCATCTCTATATGAGGACTGTGAGGACACGTTATAGCTTTGAAGTGCAACTGCACCTTCATCCATCAAACAGAGCTTGAGCGTGTATTAAAGCTCCCTGCCTTTAGACGATAGAGATCCTGCAAGCCCTTTCAAGCTCCCAGGACATTTAAAGGGAAGGTGCACAGGGATTAAACACAGAGGTTCAATATCAGTAAAAATCCCAGAACAACAAAGGCAAGGCAAAGGGTATTTAAATACGAGAGCAGAATTTGATCGGTGAACACTTGGTTGTGATTTATTGATAGTGTGATGTTGATGTCACGATTTGATTATAAAATCATGCGCTCACCCTTGGATCTTTTAAGAACCATTTGTCTCTATTTTGATTCAGATGGATGGACTAATCGTTGGATGAAAGCACAGGTAGATAAAATGACAAACGGATGGACATATATAGAGAATGAAGTATGGATGAAAGACTAATAGTCGGATGGACGGATGGATGGATGGACGGTGACATACAGATGGATAGATAGAACGATGGATGGAGGGATGGAAGGAGGATGTGACAGACAGAGGGATAGATAGAGAGAACAATGGATGGATGGATGGATGGACGGACGAATGGATGGATGAAGTGACAGACAGGTGAATAGATAGACAGACAGAACAATGGATGGATGGATGATAGATGGAGGATGTGATAAAGATGAATAGAACAATGAATGGATGGATGGATGGATGGATGGAGGATGTGACAGACCAGATGGATAGACATAGCAATGGATGGATGGGTGGAAGGAGGATGTGACAGAGGGATAGATAGACAAAACAATGGATAGATGGATGAATGGGTGGAAGGAGGATGTGACAGACAGATGGATAGATAGACAAAACAATGGATGGATGGATGGATGGATGGAGGATGTGACAGACAGATGGATAGAAATAGCAATGGATGGACGGATGGAGGACATGACAGACAGATGGATAGATAGACAAAACAATGGATAGATGGATGGATGGAGGATGTGACAGACAGATGGATAGATAGAACGATGGATGGAGGAATGGAAGGAGGATGTGACAGACAGAGGGATAGATAGGCATAACAATAGATGGATGGAAGGATGGATGGATGAGGTGAAAGACAGGTGAATAGATAGACAGAACAATGGATGGATGGATGGAGGACAAGAAAAAAGATGGATAGATAGACAG
>CAIGQV010016645.1:23254012-23273675 GCA_903798115.1 Danio jaintianensis | reverse complement strand
GTTTTCTTTTATCTTTCAAATGATGACAGTACAGAATATTTTACTCTATATTTTTCAACATACTAGTATTCAGCTTAAAGTGCAATTTAAAGGCTTAACTGAGTTAATTAGCTCAATTAGACAAGTTAGGGTAATTAGGCAAGTCACTGTATAATGATGGTTTGTTCTGTAGACAATTGAAAAAATATTGCTTAAGGGAGCTAATAATACTGACCCTAAAATGGTTTTTAAAATTTTTTTTAAAAACTGCTTTTATTCTAGCTGAAATAAAACAAATAAGTCTTTCCCCAGAAGAAAAGAAATTATAGGAAATAGTGTGAAAAATTCCTTGCTCTGTTAAACATTCATTCATTCATTCATTTTCTTTTCGGCTTAGTCCCTTTATTAATCTGGGGTCGCCACAGCGGGATGAACCGCCAACTTATCCAGCATATGTTTTACGCAGCGGATGCCCTTCCAGCTGCAACCCATCACTGGGAAACATTCATACACACTCATACACACACTACGGACAATTTTAGCTTACCCAATTCACCTATACCGCATGTCTTTGGACTTGTGGGGGAAACCGGAGCACCCGGAGGAAACCCACGTGAACACGGGGAGAACATGCAAACTCCACACAGAAATGCCAACTGACCCAGCCGAGGCTCGAACCAGCGACCTTCTTGCTGTGAGGCGAATGTGCTACCCACTGCGCCACCGCGTCGCCCTCTGTTAAACATTCATTCATTCATTTTCTTTCTTTATTAATCAGGGGTCGCCACAGCGGAATGAACCGCCAACTTATCCAGCATATGTTTTACGCAGCGGATGCCCTTCCAGCCGCAACCCATTACTGGGAAACATCCATACACACTCATTCACACACATACACTATGGACAATTTAGTCTACCCAATGTCTTTGGACCTGTGGGGGAAACCGGAGCACCCGGAGGAAACCCACGCGAACATGGGGAGAACATGCAAACTCCACACAGAAGTGCCAACTGACCCAGCCGAGGCTCGAACCAGCAACCTTCTTGCTGTGAGGCGATTGTGCTACCCACTGCGCCACCGCGTCGCCCCACTCTGTTAAACATCATTTGGGAAATATTTGAAAAAAATTCACAGGAGGGCTAAACATTTTGATGTCAACTGTAAATATATTCCCATCCAGCGATACTTTTAATGACTCACACACTTGGCATTTCCTGTCAGCTATATTCCATAATCGCTCATCTCCATGGTGTAGATATGCAGATCTATCCATTTCCACAACAGGCTTCCCTCAAATGAGCTCTTTATGTAAAACTCTTAAAAATCAATTTCTTCAGAGACAACTTTGTGGGTTGACAAAGACGTGTCTATGTGTGTCTGCCAGCCATGTGTGTGTGTGTGTGTGTGTGTGTGTGTGTGTGTCTTCGATACTATTTTTAAACATCTGTGGCAGGCTTAATCCATCTTGTGTGACGAGAGGGCCCAGCAGATCTGAATATTACAGTAACCATATTTTAACAAGACTCTGGAGTATTCACAAAAGCATTAAATACAGCGCAGGGCCGTTGTGTCAGAGGGAGGGGGGACTTTCGCTTTGCATTCTGATCCTGTAAACCTCCAGAGAAGCCAAAAATCACACACTATTTGGGGTCGTGGAAAAAAGCAGATGCATTTGCCTCCCGGTCACCTGAATAAAGGCATCTAAAAATGATCGTTAAGTATGGAGAAGTTGGCAGCCCCTTTTTCTTATGGAATATCAGTTTTATGATTCGAGATTAGGGCTGCACAATATATACTTTCAGCATCGATATCGCATCCGCAATAGTCACATCGCAAGATATGCAATATTGAGTCTGAATTATAGTTGACCAGAAGCTACAGAATTGCATTTAATCGCAGTCTTTACACTCACCGGACACTTTATTAGGTACACCTTACTAGTACCGGGTTGGACCGCCTTTTGCCTTCAGAACTGCCTTAATCCTTCATGGCATAGATTCAACAAGGTACTGGAAATATTCCTCAGAGATTTTTGTCCATATTGACATGATAGCATCACGCAGTTGCTGCAGATTTGTCGGCTGCACATCCATGATGCGAATCTCCCGTTCCACCACATCCCAAAGGTGCTCTATTGGATTGAGATCTGGTGACTGTGGAGGCCATTTGAGTACAGTGAACTCATTGTCATGTTCAAGAAACCAGTCTGAGATGAATCATGCTTTATGACATGGCACGTTATCCTGCTGGAAGTAGCCATCAGAAGATGAGTACACTGTGGTCATAAAGGGATGGACATGGTCAGCACCAATATTCAGGTAGGCTGTGGCGTTGACACGATGCTCAATTGGTACTAATGGGCACAAAGTGTGAAAAACATCCCCCACACCATTACACCACCACCAGCCTGAACCGTTGATACAAGGCAGGATGGATCCATGCTTTCATGGTGTTGATGCCAAATTCTGACCCTACCATCCGAATGTCACAGCAGAAATCGAGACTCATCAGACCAGGCAACGTTTTTCCAATCTTCTATTGTCCAATTTTGGTGAGCCTGTGCGAATTGTAGCCTCAGTTTCCTGTTCTTAGCTGACAGGAGTGGCACCGGGTGTGGTCTTCTGCTGCTGTAGCCCATTCGCCTCAAGGTTGGACGTGTTGTGTGTTCAGAGATGCTCTTCTGCATATCTCGGTTGTAACGAGAGGTTATTTGAGTTACTGTTGTCTTTCTATCAGCTTGAACCAGTCTGGCCATTCTCCTCTGACCTCTGGCATCAACAAGGCATTTGCGCCCACAGAACTGCCGCTCACTGGATATTTTCTCTTTTTCAGGTCATTTTCTGTAAACCTTAGAGATGGTTGTGCATGAAAATCCCAGTAGATCAGCAGTCTGTCTGGCATCAACAACCATGCCACGTTCAAAGTCATTTAAATCACCTTTTTTCCCCATTCTGATGCTCAGTTTGAACTGCAGCAGATCGTCTTGACCATGTCTACATGCATAAATGCATTGAGTTGCTGCCATGTGAATGGCTGATTAGAAATTTGCATTAATGAGCAGTTGGACAGGTGTACCTAATGAAGTGGCCGGTGAGTGTATATGGAATCTATACAATTTATGCAAAAAAAAAAAAATCTTACTTAAATTTTTTCTTGTTTCTAGTCCAAATATCTACATTTCAAAACAAAAACAATATTATTTTACTTACCCCACAGGCAGATTGCTTTGATTGTTTTAAGAAAAAACTTGTTGAAAACAAAACAATATTTTTACTTATTTTTTGATATTTAGACTAGAAACGAGACAAAGCAAAAGTAAGAAAAGCAATTTTTTTTTCATTGTGATTATTCAATTTCTATACATAAATACTGTTAGACTCCCCAGAAAACCATCAAATAGTGCTATTCAAACCATCTTGTGAAACTGTATTCATATCACAATATTAAAATCGCAAAAAAATTAAATATCGCAATATCCGATTTTTCCAATATCGAGCAGCCCTATTCAAGATGTTTTTTTATATAGGGTCAGTAATGAGACGACGCTATCTAATCAAAGCAATTTTCCAGATTCCTCCATAAAATAAAGTATGATAAAAAAGATTATGGGATGAATTCATGAAGGATGAATTGTGCCTGCTGATTACTTTGTGTATTTGCATGCGCTGTCTGCATTGTTTTATTGTCTGATTCACTAAAAGGGTTATGCAAATCAAGTAATGGCATAATGCAGCACAAAATCTGCACCGAACGCAATTTGCAAGGCAAACTTAAAACTGTCCATAGCTGACAATAGAGTTCGAAAGTTAGAAGACATGCTGATGAACGTCTCAGCATCCAATAGGGTGTAAAAAAAACACTCAGGACACATTTCGTACTGAGCTAAAAATACAATATTATTGTAATATTCTATGCAAAAAATAAATAAATAAATAAAATAATAATGTTAATAATAATAATAATAATAATTCTTATTATTATTACTGCTTGCAAGATTTTTGAATTAAAATGATACATTTGCTACAGTCTCAGGATGATGGACTTGAACAGATTTGAAGCACAGGGCAAAGATGACAACAGAATACAATATATCTATATATTAATATTTATTCTTTGTTGTTTTTATTTCTTATTCTTGTTTATGTAAAGCACTTTGAATTACCATTGTGTATGAAAGGTGCTATATAAATAAACTTGCCTTGCTTAGGCAATTTTTACTGGTAAAACCAAACTTTGGGTATTATCAGATTTCCCCCTTCGCATTATTATTATTTTACATTTATTAATATTATATACAATAGCTGAATACAGTGCTGTTACTGAAAGTACACTCACTCTTTCAGTGCATGGTATATTATGCTGTGTTTCCATCACGCTGTGTTAATGCACATTTTTAAGTTAATCACATGAGAAACGAGTGATGGAAATGCCAGATTTTTTAATAAAAATTATTTAATTTGCAAAAAAAAAGGTTTTTTTGAGCTTGTTTGAGGTGGTTCTGATTTTGGTTTTGTGCTAAAAATAGTTAATGTGAAAAATGGGAAATGGAAATGCATTTGTTGCAATTGATGTAGCGAACATTACACCAACATGAATAATTAATGTCTCCATTATGCTTGCCTTGTTTACTGCTGGTTACTAGGTTACCAATACTACAGTCAGCTGCTCTGATAATTTGACAAAGTTTTTTTACAAAGTAATTTGTATGTTTCATTGCATGTTTCAGATGACAAATCCACTAGAGGGCGTTGTGTAGAATTTTGCAAATCTGAAAGATATTACTTAGGGCAGGGTTTTTCAAAGTCTAAGACAGTGGGCCTCCCTTTTGACACAACTTATCCATTGGCGCCCCCCTCCTCCCAAACACGCACGCACACACACACACACACATATATATATATATATACAGTATATATAAAGACAGACAGATGTCAGACTGTTAACTCACTTTTATCATCATTTGCATGAAAGTGCAATTATTTACAGAATAATAACAAGTATTTTAATATAACGTTTTTAAAACTAGTGGCCTTTCCATTTAATTTGACAAAATCATCCACAATTTTTTTTCTGACCTTGAAGGGTTTTAAGTTTTCTCTTGAAAAATTCTGGAGGTTTTCCTGCTACCTCAACATGCTTGGTTTCAAGGTGTCGCCGAAGTTGAGCGGGTCTCATGCTGTCATTAGCCAAAATATCTTGACAAACCACACATAAAGGTCGTGGTTCATCAGCTGGTCCTGTCCACGTAAATCCTAAACTCAAATACTGATCATCATATCGTCGTCTTTTGGGTTTAAGCCCTGAACTTGAAGGCTTTGAATCGGGGGGTCTCAGAAACCGATCCATTGTATTAACAGGCATATACCTGTATTGGCGGGCTTGCCAAACAGAAGCGAATTCACAGCTATGGCCTTCTGGGTGAAAAAGGTTTTCTTATTTTTGACAAATTATTTTTTTTTAGCTTTGTTTAATTAAAACGTTTAAATATAATAAAAAAATACATATAATAATTAAACTTAATAATTATATTTTTATTATATAATATTTTTTCCCGTGCCTCCCCTGACATGCTCTGGCGCCCCCCAGGGGAGGCGCGCCTCACACTTTGAAAACCCCTGACTTAGGGTACATTTTGTTGTATGTTTGAGAAATACTTCCGTCTTGTACAAGTCCAGGAGAAGGTCGAGCTTGTCTTACAGATCACAACTGACCTAAACCCTTCCCTAAACACAAGCAATAGTGTTTTCGAAGCGCATGCAAGAGAAAAGTGCTTTACGTTGCTTTTATTCTTTTGTGAAATCACTAAACTTGAACTGAATGCTCTGCATCAAAAGCACAACACTGTACAAAGTGAACTACCGAGCAAACTGACCAAGCCAGAAAGGTTGTTCATGTGGAAATAGATAGGTGAGGCCAACATATCTGATTAAAATCATGGACAACATTAAGGTGTTTTGTGGTATATATGGCTTTAAATGCATCAATAATATGTCCCTGTAAATATCATTAGTGTGAAAAGGATAAAGTATGAAATGTAATGATCAAATATCTACTCTATTTTGCTTTTTTTAAAAGTGTCAACTGGCCAAACCTGATCACTTTGGACACACAGTTTTACAGAACCGTGCGCAATTTGACTTATTGCCGACTTCAATTAAACAAGACTCTCTTTTGTTGCTTCTCATCCTGATAATTGCAGGTTGACAGAAGTTTGACTCAGGGCGAAAGGCAGATCTGCAGTCATTGTCAAACATTCACAAAGGAACGCTGATCTGCTGTCTGAAAAAGTGCTGGTAAAATCTATCACGAGACTTGAAGCAGAAGAGAGGGAGAGAATGATAAAAGCCTCATGATTCCATAGACGCCTCACGTGTTTCTTTCCTCTCTTTGACACCTTCTGATTCAGTGTACTCGGAGACCTCAATACATTTTTAGACCTTGCCTTGTAAATCCTGAGCCAAAATTGATCCCAACTTCATATCAGCTTCTACTGCTTTGTGTAACTGTGATTTGAGAGAGCGGTATTTTTCGACCTATATGAACTTACGCCCCCTTAACGCCTACCCTGTAAGTTGAGCCCTACATTACTCAAGCGAATGTGAATCATAAAGCTCACGCATACACACGTTGCTCTGGATAAGGCCTTGAAGCGCCAATCACACTGCCAGTCAGGATTACAGCTGACACTGTAACATTCGGTTTAAATACTTACAAACATAAAGACTAACACTTCACATATTAATCACGCTGTTGGTGTAGATCTCAAACATTTTGCAGGGTTGTATTCAATATAGTTAACCAAAAAATGCTCTGGCTTCAGCTACATTTACATTTATTCATATGGCAGATGCTTTTATACAAAGTGACTTACAAAAAAGCATGATAGAAGCACTTCAAATCACCAGAAAAACAACACGCTACCAATCTAAAGTTTCAGAACAGTAGGATTTTTTTATGGTTTTTTTAAGAAGTCTCTTGTGCTGCATTTGATCCTTAGAACAACAAAAACTCAATACTGAGTTTTACTCAATACAAACAAATACTGTGTGTGTTTACTATTTAAAATAACTTTTTTGTTTGAATCAGTTTAAAATTTTCATTTATGCTGCTCAAAAAATCATTTATTATTATTATTATTATTATTATTATTATTATGTTGAAATTATTGAGTAGAATTCTTTCAGCTGTCTTTAATGAAAATTAAGTAAAAAAACAACATTTATCTGAAGTAGAAATCTTTTGTGACATTATAAATGTCTTTATCATCACTTTTGACCAATTTAAAGCACCCTTACTAAATAAAAGTATTAAATGTTACTATATATTTACCAAAAAAAAAAAAAGTGGTTAAATGGTTTACGAAAAACTTGATCTTTGTAAGAATCAAGAAATCCTGAAAAAATTACTCAGCAGATATTGATAATATAAATTACATTTTTAAAAATAAGTAAAATGAATGAATTAATTTTTTATTTTTATAAATTAGAATAAAATTATAAAATAAAATTATAGTTAAGATTAACTCAAAAAGTGTTACGAAGCGGACACTGACAACAGTGCAGATCCAAATGCAGTTTATTAAAGGCAAGGTCGTACAGGCAATGTTCAAAACAGGAGCAAAACAGGAGTATAAAGGTAACCCAGTAAACGTAGTCAAAATACAGGCAATAGGTCAGGCTAGGCGGCAAAGAATCAAAACGGTACACAGGCTAGACTCAAAACACGAGTAAACAAACAAGGATAAATGCTTCATAATGTTCAAGAAGAAACAAGACTCAGCCATGAGAATGTGAAAGCGGTGTGTATATATAGTCCAACTAATCAGTCCATGTAATCAGTGAAATGAGCTACAGCTGTGTCTGTGTGTGAGTGTCCAGATTATTGTCAGCTGTTGCAGGGGCTGATGGGTGCAAAGAGTTCTGGGAGTTGTATTTCAGTAAGAATACCGGAAGTAAACAACAAAAAGATACTGACTCCAAGCTTTTGAATGGTTTACAAAAAACAAATTATTAAGAAATCTTGAAAAAAAATTACTCAACGGTTAATAAATATTGATAATATTAATATATTAATTATAATACAAATAAGGAAAACGAATGAATGAATAAATAAATGTTTCTAGAAAAGCAAATCAGCATATTAGAATGATTTCTAAAAGATCGTAACTGGAGTAATGATGCAAAAAATTCAGTTTTGAAATCACAGCAATAAATTAAATTGTAAAAATATATTCAAATAGAAAACAGCTGCGCATCAAGAAGATGTAAGAGGTGTAAATTTGTTACATTCGTTATTGTGACTAGGACTCTTTATTGTGACTTATCGCACAAATGACCTCAATAATTCTTAGTGACACAATGTACTGTATATTGCCCATCATGTTTACATAAAAAATTAATGTCTGCAACATTTTAGCTGCTTGCGTACATTTTGTCATCTAATCATCGTTGAAGGTGTCACTGAGCTCAGGTAACTCCTTTAGAAACAATACTGACAGGTAAAGAAAAGGTAAATTTTTGAATTGTCCTGAAAATCACTGGTGGTTTCAAACAAGTTGCTGTTATCAACATCAACAATCTGTCATCAGCAATCACAGCAGTGGCCATTTACTTCTGAAGCCCCATTCGGATGGCAATTGGAAAGTAAGGGATCACCATATACAGAGGGTAGTTGAAGCCATCTGGATCCACAATGTTGGTGTGTTTCTGTCATCACCAGTGTGAAAATCCCCGTTCAAATTACAAACAAACACCAAGGTTGTGTGGTGATTTAATTACGGTCTAACTCATCATCTCTGAGTTTCTAAAGGAAATCAATCAAAATTTTGTAAATCCTTTTTGGGCACTGAAATGCACTGGATATGGTCTATTGCATCAGAATTACAGCATATTATGCATCAAAATTTACATGAAAGAAGTGTTAGAAAATTTGAGTCCGTACAATGACTGTTTGTCATTGAATAGCTGTCAAATGCCACCTTGTGTTGTTTTGCTGTCAAATATAATTGGCTGTTACCATGACGATCACCCCAGAGCTGATGCCAAGTGATATGACACGCATTAATATACATTAAACACCAATTCAACAGTGTACCTGTGTCTGTTGCCTCATTACAAACATGCTTGTAATATTTCACATTATACATGTTCAACTAATAAAAAACAAAGTTAAACAGATTTGATGCCCATTTGGAGGGAACTGAATACGTTTGTAATCCATTTATTCCACATTTTGCTTTCTGATAAGCTGTAAACGAACAAGACGCATGACTGCTTGTTTCACAGAATCTTATTTACTCACCATGCCTCTTCTGTTTTCAAAATAAGAGTCCCACAAACATAGTCTGTTTAATATATCCTTAGATACATTGAAAAAATAAGGAAAAAAAGACATGAATGTAGACATTTTGAAATGAGGAAACAATGGTATTTGAGGCTCATAGTATGCCATTTCTATATACTGAATACTCATTATTCAACTATTCCTATATTTTCATCCTATGACACCTTCAATCTCTGCAGGAAAGTGGATCTCGTGAGCCAGGTTTGAGAATCCCACCTACAGTTGAAGTCAAAATTATTATTATAATAATTAAAATGATTATATATTATTATTTCAAATATTTGCCAAATTATGTTTAACAGAACAAGGAAATTTTCACAGCATTTCCGATAATATTTTTTCTTCTTCTTGTTTGTTTTATTTTGACTAGAATAAAAGCAGTTTAAAAAATTTTAAAAACCATTTTAAAGGCCAATATTATTAGCTCCCTTAAGCTATATATGTTTTCCAATTGTCAACAAAATAAACCACTGTTATCCAATAACTTGCCTAATTATCATAACTTGCCTAGTTAACATAATAACATAATAAAGTCTTTAAATTGCACTGTAAGCTGAATACTATGTAAATATATATTATGTATATAAATATTATGTACTGTCATCATGGCAAAGACAAAAGAAATCAGTTATTAAAACTATTATGTTTAGAAATGTGTTGAAAAAATCTGTTAAACAGAAATTGGGGGAAAATATAAAAAAATTTAAATGTAACAGGAGGGCTAATAATTCTGACTTCAACTGTATAAATATTCACAGTTGACAGAGTTTGTGAATGATCATGTGAGACTTGAAGTAACGGATTACAAACTCATCTAAAAACATCACAAAGAAGCCATGGAGATTTTTCTTTGATAGACGTCCCCATGAGAAACTATCTATTCAAACAGTGTGTGTGGTCAAAACAAGACAAGAAAATAGCCTATTATTCCTAAATGATCATTTTTGATAGTGAAAATCTTGATGACATTATACGTGGACCTCCGCGAACAGTACAAAATAATAAAAAAGGCAGTTCATGACCCCTTTAAACGCATTACTTTTAGCAAGCTTCCAAAGGAACAGTTCTACTGTTAACAGCCAATGCTATCTCACTGTAATTTGTAACTTTTTGATTTAGGCTGCATTTACAATGCATGGTTCAACTGACCCAATTCCAATTTTTTTCTCCCATGTGGCACAGATCGGATATGGCCTATGTATGTGTAAGCAGGAAAAAAAAAAAATCACATGGATTCCGATTTACTCAAATCAGATTCAGACCTTGTTCATATGTGGAAATTTATCTGATATGACTTGGATCTGTGCCCTCATGTCTGCAGTGTAAGCAGGTAGATAGAAATTTCACCTGTCAATGCGAGTCGTGCATCATTTAAAATTAGCGAATGACATCAAGTCTGCCGCTTTCATTTCAGAACGGACTTCAGCAGAGTCCTAAACCTTAAATCTCATACACAAGGACTAAAAAAACTTTTATATTGTCATGTAGCACAAGTATTTAACCATGTTAATGAGAGAGAGAGAGAGCACGAGCACAACATCCGCCACGAAAACAATATAAACTATAAAACTATTACATACATCACATGCGTAAATCACGCCATGGACATGACATTTAAATGCCTACTGGTTTACAAAAGCCTCAATTAAAAGAATGTGGCCAAATGAGAACTTTTCTGTCATAAACTATAGCAAAACAACTTGTCAAAAAGAAAATAAAAAAATGAAACCCTGCGAACAGATTAAAATCATGAATGAAGAAAAGAGCGCACTTTTATTATCAGCTGTCAGTCAGCGCCCGCTCATTTTTTCCCGTGTCATTGTGCCTTTTACCGTGTGCTGTGTAAATATAGATATCAGATACAAGTCACTTTTAAAAGAAGATGTAAGTGGGTCATTAAAAAAAAATCAGATACAGTCACAAAATCGGAATTGACCATCAAGATCTGCAGTGTAAATGCAGCCTTAGTGGCTAATTCGTATGAATTCATACAATCTCATTCGTACAATTTATTACGATTTGCTTATCCCCCAACCATGGTTGGGTGTAGGGGTGGGGTTTGGTGCCACGCCTCCTTTTAAAAATCATACATTTTTGTACGACTGAACTCGAACAAATTAGCAAATAATCTGACAAAGCGTAAAATAGTTTCCTCGTGAGATCAGGCTGTAACAGCTCATTATCAAAGCTATGATTGTGAGCACATTACGCACTTCAGTCTAAAATTAAAACTGCAACAAGTTTGATCAAGTCAGCTCAACTGCCTGGACATGTACCCTGATCCATATTTCACCCTCCTGAAAGAGCTGAAAAATAACACAAATAAACAAAGCCACCATCTATCAACGCTGGCCTATTGTCTCTGGAGCCGCTCTAGCTTTAAATTACAGGCCAAGCTTCCGCAACACAGCATAGAGCTCATCCCAGAGGGCCGTTTTGCTGAAAGAGCAGTGCCTTCGCTTAAATGTCAAGCTTCTGGTTTTGAGGTTGGGAATGATAGTGGATTAATGGTGCGGGTCAATGTCAGCTTTTGCGTTTGATCTGAACGAACAAATCCACACACATGCGGTGACAGTCTGGTCGGAGGATTCTGTAAATTGTACTATGAAAACAATTGGATTTCTGTCCCCACAAAACAAAATGGCATCCCGTGTCAAAAAAATAAGGGGTTTGGAGCACCATTTTGGAAACCAGTCGAAGCAGAAAGCACATCTACTGTAAGTTCTCAGCAGTGGATATGCTGGTAATTGAAAATCAGAGTGTGTGTAAATTGCTCCTCCTGTCCATGTGCCATGAGCAGCTTTAAGTGAACCACAGCTGCTTTATATAGTGTGCATGCATTATTGTTAGGAAAAGGTTTTGTTTCTTTTATTGTGCAATTATATTATAGTCCTATGATCTGCAATATCAGTAATTAAATGGCTGAAATTAGGAATATTCCATCAAGGTCATAAACGAAGATCTCTGCAACATAGGCTTATTCTGAAAACGTAGCCCTATATACACTTCTGGAGATTGCGAATTATGTATCCAGAGGAACTTATGGCTGCATTTCGTCTATAAATTGAAAGCTATGGGGCGGTATGACGCTGTTCCTTTTCACGCTTACCAGCTGACCACTTACCTCCGTATGGACGGCTTTCCCGCTGTTACCAGTTTGTCCAGTGGTTCGCCACATATGTCGGAAGATTCGAGACGGAGAGTGGAGTTGACCGTGACGACGGGTTTCGAGTCCAGTGAAGAACGATTCCAGAAACAGGTAAGACATAAACAAAAGCCAAAAAATAAAACAAACAAGTAAATAACAGAGTGAGAATGTTGTAAAATCTGAAAACGTGGTAAAAATCAGGCTGCCGCGAGGGCTTTTCTTTTTCTGGATTGCTTTTCAAAACACTGTCAGTTGGGTTTAGGAAAGGGGGTGGGGGTGGGTATCGGTAGGTTGGTCAGTCAGTCAGTCAGTCAGTCAGTCGACAGCGGCCTCTGGTGGATTTACGTGAGAACAGCAGACACGAATGGCGATTGCGAGAGAAATTTGAGATCTCAAAAAGCGTACACAGCGGCCTCTGGTGAATTTGTGAAAACAAAAACTGCAAAAAACATAGCTCCTGGGATGTATTTGGTGCTCTCCAGAAATGTATATAGGGGTAACTCTAAGATGCTTTTTCTGCAGTCAGATTTTAGGCTTAAAATAACATCTTTCCGTTTACCTCTTTATTTTATGTTTGGCAATGGAACAAGTTGGATGATGTCAAAATAGTAGACTTTTTTTTTTTTTTTTTTTAAATAAACCCTTTTAGGCTAATGCAAAAGCACTTGCTCATCTTCCTGGAGTTTATTTTCTGATAAGTGCATTATTTTCTTTTTTATTTACTTATCAAAAATGAGAAATATTCTGCTGATGGAAATGATCATTTGATTCAAATTACACATCATTAACTCAAAATATCTCTACATGCACAGTACAAAAAATAAAAATAATGGATAATTAAGCAAATCATCTGTAAATAAGCCAGAACAAATGCAGGTAAAATGCGTTAAGGTACACAACATGCATTTGTTGCATTGAATTCATTATAAAAAAATTTTTAATTGTGACCCTGGGCCATCTGTTGTACTGTACAGGAATATTTTTTGCCAATAGATAAAAATGTATTGTAATGGTCAAAATTATTTATTTTTCTTTTATGCCAAAAATTACATTAAAAGTAAGCAAAGATCATGTTTTGTGAAGAAATTGTGTAAATATCCTACGGTAAATATATCAAAACAAATTTTTGATTATTCATTTGCATTACTAAGAACTTAATTTTTAATTTGTAAGGCAATTTAAAGGCAGCCCTATGCGAACAATCCTGGAAATCTTATTTATTCAGTTTTTTGGATGATGTATAAATCTCATTCATTCATTCATTCCGTCCCTTATTTATCAGAGGTCGCCACAACGGAATGAACCGCCAACTATTTCAGCATATGTTTTACGCAGCGGATGCCCTTCCAGCCGCAGCCCAGTACTGGGAAACACCCATACACCGGCCAATTTACTTTATTCAAATCACCTAGAGAGCATGTCTTTGGACTGTGGGGGAAACTGGAGCACCCAGAGGAAACCTACGCCAACACGGGGAGAACATGCAAACTCCACACAGAAATGCTAACTGGCCCAGCCAGGACTCGAACCAGTGAACCTTTGCTGTGAGGCGACAGTGCTAACCACTGAGCCACTGTGCAGCTCTTGTATACATTGATTCATTCATTCATTTTCCTTCGGCTTAGTCCCTTTACTCATCAGGGGTCACCACAGCAGAATGAACCGCCAACTTATCCAGCATATGTTTTACACAGCGGATGCCCTTCCAGCTGCAACCCAGTATTGGGAAACATCCATACACACTCATTCACACACATACAGTACACTACGGCCAATTTAGTTTATTCAATTCACCTATACCGCATGTCTTTGGAGTGTGGGGGAAACCGGAGCACCCAGAGGAAACCAACGAGAACACAGGGAGAACATGCAAACTCCACACAGAAATGCCAACTGGCCCAGACAGGACTCAAACCAGTGACCTTCTTGCTGTGAGGCGACAGTGCTAACCACTGAGCCACCATGCTGCCCTTGAATATATCTCAATTAAAAAAAATAAAAATACAGTTATGACCGGTTTTGTGGTCCAGTGTCACAATTATGAACATATTTTGTAAAGTTCAACAGCAAATAAAGCAAATGTTCTGTAAATCCAGCCTTTCTCTCAGAATCCTTACTGCACATTTACAGGAAAACAAGAGCACTCTTCCTATTCCAACACTCAAAATATTTTCCACGTGCCCTTTTTGTGTGTCCTCGAGCTATTGTATTTCTCAAACATGGAAAAATGTTCTGCAAACAAATCAAACGACAAAAGGGAGATGTGAAAAAAGCTATTCTGCATTTGCATCAACTGAAAGATCCACACAGAAGATATGCCATTGTCCCCCTGTTTCCTCCCATTTACAATCCTGCAAAACAGACCACGTGTGGAGAGAGAAACTTGACGAAGGGGAACAGAAAGAGAAAGCAGACTTTGGCTGGTGGAAAGTGCGTTAGCTCTCCCGTTACGTTCAAATGAATCACTCCTCTGTTTGTGTATCTATTTCTAAACCAGTCTACCTGCCAAACAGCCATTTGATCTTTCTTTACTTGTGCTCTGACTGGAAACAGATTTATACTGAATATACCCAAACTGTCATTTTAGTCCTACGGTGACGATTGCATTTATACCGAAATAATATGTGTATAAATAAATGTGCTTTATTCTAGCCAGAACATTCATCACTGTGGTCTAATGGCATGAAGTAGGATGTTAGCAGCACACAAGTATTACTTAATATGCACACCACGTTTCTCATTACCTTTGAGAAGTAATACATACAAACATTTATAAATTGACCACTTGTAAGTCCATTATGTGCAACTTAAATGGATCTTTACATTTGCTTTCACAGTTTAAGAGTGACAAATGGAATGAAATATACTTAAAATTTTGACTGCAAAGCTATTGGGCCTTATTTTACATGCGGCACAATAGTTTCAGCCCAGTGCAGGTATCATTTTCACGTCCTGCCCCACATTGTTTAAATAGCAAATGCATTTACGCCCATTTGTGTCGCCCATGGGTGTGCTGGTCTGAAATGGAGGTGTGTTCAGGCATATTGTTGGTGTGGTGCTATTTAGAGGCAATTGAAATAGACTATGCCACTGACCAACTAAAAGCTGGTCTAAAGTCAATGGTGCTGTTTTTTATTTGGTATTTAAAGAAGGCGTTGGTGATAGGCGGTTTCAAAACATGCATACATGTTGCTTATTACACTCACAGGGATGTGCAGCAGCACAGAAATATATTTAAAAAGAAAAAATTTTAATGTAAAAGATTATTATTGCCTACATAAATATAAAAATCCTCCTTCCATACCTTCTTAAACCTTGAGCACAAGCAGTTCCATTTCCTCGCTAACAGATGCATTTCCTCGTTTTTTCTGGTTACAAAGTCCGCTATGTTAATAATATGGCATGACTGCAAATTGCTGTCAAAGGGAATGGAAGATGGGGAACTGATTGGTTTAATGCACATTACGCCCAAAGCACACCCATAACTCATTAAGAGAATAAGACAACCCTTTTATACCACGCACCAGGTGCGCCAACAGTTTTTCCCATCCTTAAAATATAGAAGGTGGATTCCAACATACCCTAAGTGCAGCTGCACCTTGTGTTTTGGTTCAGAGGTTCCCAAACTGTTTAGCTCATGACCCCCAAAATAACAATGCCATGGACTCATGACCCCCACTATCCTCTGAGGTGGTTATAAATACACAAATGTTGCAGACAACAGTGCACGTACGCACGCACGCACGCACGCACACACACCAATAGGCCTATATAAACACACGCCTATTTAGAACACACAAAAAAATGCAACAGTCTAACAACCATATCACTTTTTATGGTGATTTACTGATTTGTTTAATTTCAACATGAACCTTATCTACTGTAATAAGATGGGTGGGCACAATGTTTGGAACTCAAGTCCATTATTAGTTTACTTTTGGAGACTAGGAGATCATCCTCTACATTCATTTGAATTTAATCTGATCTCTAATCTGTTTGATCTGTATTTATTTTTAATGTATGCGAGTGCCAAAAAGGTGATGGAAAACTTAATGTGGTGCCATAAAGTCAATCTGCTGCAACTGGCACTATTGCGGTTATGGTAATCTAACTTAGTCACCGCAGGGGTCAATTCAATGGGAAAAACAAAAATTCGAAAAGTTCATGGCTTTTTATTTGCATGTTGTTTTTTTTAACTTAACTACATCTTTTAATCAGTTGTAGGATATGGATAACATATGCAACTACTAATAGTTTAATAAATTTTTTTGGGGTCCCAACCCACACTTTGGGAACCACTGCTTTAGTCCATGTGCTTACATCATTAAAGTAGGGCAGATTTTGTTTATTCATTCATTCATTTTCTTTTCGGCTTAGTCCCTTTAATAATCTGGGGTCGCCACAGCGGGATGAACCGCCAACTTATCCAGCATATGTTTTACGCAGCGGATGCCCTTCCAGCTGCAACCCATCAGTCGTGGGGCAGTCGTGGCCTGGTGGTTAGAGTGTTGGACTCGTGATCCGAAGGTTGCTGGTTCGATACTCGGTACCAGCGGGAATTGGGGGTGGGGGGAGTGAATGACCAGCACTCTCCACCACCCTCAATACCACGACTGAGGTGAGTCCCTTGAGCAAGGCACCGTTCCCCCCAACTGCTCCCCGGGCGCCGCAGCATGGCTGCCCACTGCTCCGGGTGTGTGTTCACGGTATGTGTGTGTTCACTAACTGTGTGTGTGCACTTGGATGGGTTAAATGCAGAGCACAAATTCCAAGTATGGGACACCATACTTGGCCACTACACTTCACTTCACTTCACCACTACACTTCACTTCACTGGGAAACATTCATACACACTCATTCACACACATACACTACGGACAATTTTAGCTTACCCAATTCACCTATAGCGCATGTCTTTGGACTTGTGGGGGAAACCGGAGCACCCGGAGGAAACTAACGCGAACACGGGGAGAACATGCAAACTCCACACAGAAATGCCAACTGACCCAGCCGAGGCTCGAACCAGCGACCTTCTTGCTGTGAGGCGAACGTGCTACCCACTGCGCCACCGCGTCGCCCAGATTTTGTTTAAGAAAAAAAAAAAAAAAAGCAAAAGTCATATGACACTACAGACAGAAAAGGCCTTTATTAACACAATTTGCACACACGATTGTAATGAAAGCTTGCTCCCGAGACAGCATTAAAAAATGTAAATGTAATTGTTGTGACTTTTTGTTCTCACAAATATTAATTCTCTTTTTCTGAAATGTGAGCTTATAACAGAATTTTGAGTTCTGAATTTTATTCACTTACTGAATTCCACTCACTCACTTTCCTTTGACTTATTCCCTGATTTATCAGGGGTCGCCACAGTGGAATTAACTGCCAATTACTCTGGCATATGTTTTCTGCTGCGGATGCCCTTCCTGCCGCAACCCAGCACTGAGAGTACACCAAGTCGTGAATCTCCAGTGCTGGGAAACACCCATACATGTTCTCATTCACACACACTCACACTCTATTGTGAGTTTAATTTAGTTTTATTCAATTCACCTATACTGCATCTCTTTGGACTGTCCGACTGTGAGAGAAACTGGAGCACCTGGAGGAAACCCATATGAACATGCAAACTTCACACAGAAATGCCAACTGGCCCAGCCGGGACTCGAACCAGCAACCTTCTTGCTGTCAGATGACAGTGCTAACCACTGAGCCACAGTGCCACCCAAAACTGAATTTCAACAATTCTGAACTGTTACAATTTGGCATTTTTGCATAAATGATAAATGGAAATGAAACGTGGATGCATTAATGCATAGTCAATTTATATTCTTGATAATAATAATACTTTCATAAATACTAGAAGACAAATAGACATACAAACAGACTAAGCAATCATATATTGTATACTAATTGGCCACTTTACCCTTTTAGCTAAACTTAGTAAAAGGTTTTTACATCAGTTCAATTTATAAAATGGATAGTAAAAAAAAATGTAATTAACCAGACAGATGTTTGACACAAAAATGTTGAATAAATGATCTGAAATTTAATTTGTAATGTTAGCCTAACATTATTCAGCCAAGATGACTATTTAATGCAGTGCACTAAATTAAAATGAGCTTATTTATTTATTTCTCGTCTTGTGCCAGAAAGAAAAATCAATAGTAAGTGGTTTAGTAAAAAAGCCCAAAATTGTAAAAACATATTCAGATATTCTTGTCATACTCATGTAATGGGAATGGCTAAATAAATTCAAGATCATACAATAAAACTAGAACAAATATGTTCTAAAAAAACTATGTAATAATTTAATTATGTTTTCCTTGATTGAATTGAGTTATTGAACAATTTTCGGTGAGGTTCTGGTTACACAAAATAGCTGAACTCATTCCAGTTATTGCATTTTAATAGCTTTATTATCTACCCATAGCCACAGTTGTAATGCTAACATGGTTTTATTAGTATGCAAATTAATCAGTACTAATATTAATGAAAACATAAGTAGCTCTCATTAGTGAGAATGATGTTAGTTACCTTTATGAGCAATTTTTTATGAGCAGAAATCAATCTCCTGTACTATTATGGCAGTAGATTAGTGGAAAATTGGCTGAATTTCCCCAGTACTGAAAGCATCTGTCAGATTATTCAGTTGGTTACGCTGCTGTCAGCCGCATCAGACAGATCTGCATCCATCAGATAACGTCAGATTCAACAGTGCAACACATTCTGTCTGAGATACATCAACCAGATTCAGCATGCAAAACTTCAGTTGACACACATTCAAAACACCAGCAGTCAAAGTGCAGAAAAATACACACAAGTGATGCATTTTAGTTTTCAGGGTTCTTAATAACAGCATTTGCTTGAACTGTAATCTTTTATAACATTATAAGAGACTTTGCTGTCACTTTTGTTCAATTTAACCTGTCCTTGGTTAATAAAAGTATTTTTGAATGGTGATATAATTATATAAAATTGATTGGAAAAAAAAAGAAAGAATGAAGCATTTTCAATATAAATATTTAATTCATTCATTCATTTTCCTTTGGCTTAGTCTCTAATTTATCAGGGGTCGCCAAAGAGGAATGAACCGCCAACTATTCCAGCATATGTTTCACACACGTTCCCATACACTCTCACATTCACACACACACACACACACACACACACACACACACACACACACACAC
>CAIGQV010016645.1:23237832-23254002 GCA_903798115.1 Danio jaintianensis | reverse complement strand
CACACACACACACACACACACACACACACACACACACACACACACACTACGGCCAATTTAGTTCATCCAATTCACCTATAGCACACGTCTTTGGACTGTGGGGGAAACCGGAGCACCCGGAGGAAACCCACCCCAACACGGGGAGAACATGCAAACTCCTCACAGAAATGCCAATTGGCCCAGCTGGGACTTGAACCAGCAACCTTCTTTTTGTGCTAAGAAGGAGACCGTGCTAACCACTGAGCCGCAATATAAATATTTATTATTATTAATAGCTACTAGTCCTTTTGATTAATACAATTATTTTTGAATGGTGATATAATTATATATAATTGTTTATACAAATGTATGAAGCATTTGTCAGTCAATAATTCATTCATTTTCTTTTCGGTTTAGTCCCTTTATTAATCTGGGGTCACCACAGCGGAATGAACCGCCAACTTATCCAGCATATGTTTTACGCAGCGGATGCCCTTTCAGCTGCAACCCTTCATTGAGAAACATCCATACACACTCATTCACACACATACACTACGGACAATTTAGCTTACCTAACTCATCTATACCGCATGTCTTTGGACTTGTGGGGGAAACCGGAGAACCCGGAGGAAACCCACGCAAACACAGGGAGAACATGCAAACTCCACACAGAAATGCCAAAGGAAAAAAAATTCAAAGGAAAAACATTTTATATTAGGCTAATTAAATTTTTATTTTATGATCTGTTTTTAATTGGTTAACCTCTGGATACCAATACAGTTCACAGTCTGTCAGTATAGGGTGTGCGAAGCTGAATACTAAATAGTTGGTATGAAAACATGTGTATGTGTATATCTGTATATGCTGAAGTCAAAATGATTGACTCTCCTGTGAATTTGTTTTTCTTTTTTAAATATTTCCCAAATGATGTTTAACAGAGCAAGGATTTTTTCACAATATTTCCTACAATATTTTTTTCTTCATGGAGAAAGTCTTATTTGTTTTATTTCGGCTCAAATAAAAGCAGTTTTTAATTATTTTTTTAAAACAACTTTAAGGTCAATATTATTAGCCCACTTAAGCTATTTTTTTTCCGATTGTCTACAGAAAAAAACATTGTTATACAATGACTTGCCTAATTACCCTAACTTGCCTAATTAACCTAGTTAAGCCTTTATATTGCACTTTAAGCGGAATACTAGTATCTTGAAAAACATCTAGTAAAATATTATGTACTGTCATCATGGCAAAGACAAAAGAAATCAATCAAGAAATCAAAATCAAGAAATTAATTAAAACTATTATGTTTAGAAAAATCTTCTTTCCTTTAAACAGAAATTGGGTTTTTTATATAAGGTTTTTGCAGCATAGTGTCCATAAATTCTCTATGTGGAGCTTCACTTCAGAGTGAGTATGTCTAGCAAATAAGAGCAGCGAGGAAAATCCTGTTCTCCATGATATGCCCCCTTTTTAGTTTTATCAATTTCTGACTGAGAACAACAAGCTTTTTTTTCTGGCCCTGTGGCAGAATATGGCTCTGTGTGTAAAACATGGGTGCATCAGTCCACCATGTGCTGCTCTTGATCAAGAGGGTTTGGCGTGATCTCAAATGGCACCCTCACTATCCCTGTGACAATGGGCTCTGAGATTGCTTTCTGAAACCCATCCACAGCCCAAATTTAATCACATTTGCTTCCGTCACTGCTGCCAACCTCTTTTAATGAAACTCCAAACAAGCCTGATGTCTGATTGTCATGCAGCACCATAGAAAGAGCATGTGGCGCGTGACGTCGGCTCCGGTTAACAGCTGGGTAATTCCCTGCACACGGAGGACTCTAAACATTAACTCAATTTTACTTCACGAAACCATTGTGCGGAAGCTGGTTTGTATTGAAAACGCATTCGGTGAAAGCCTTGCCGGTAATGGATGTTTATTCCATTCATGTGAATCATGTGGGTCACTGCCTCATAGTGAATGAAGTCCAAAAAAAGCGGCTTTCTGCCTGTTGTGAATCAAGGTGGCTTAAAGCAGTAAATATATATATATTGCTATTTAGATCCTTACCTAGACAGATTATCCACATGCCTCCCCACCAGGAATCACATCGATCAGAGTCCTTAATAATTTGCTCAAATCAAGAAATATGATGGATATCTGGAGAATCCAGCACCCAACTGAGTTTATTCCTATTATTCACACGTTCACAAATCTTATAGTTAAATAGATTACTTTTTAGTTGATTCCCAGTTAATTTCTCATGTTACAGAAATTAAATATCACAGCATACTGATTTCTGATCTAAGTTCTATTACAATGTCTGTTGATCTTTCCCTCCCAAAACAGTCTTTTTCTTAGCGTTTCAACTCTGCTTTGCTTACGGACAACGCTGTGAAGCTGTGAAGGTCAGTCTATTCATCAGCGGATTGCTCGTATGTCATGATCTTCACGGCTTTAAAAAGCTCCAGTATCCCTGTATCTGCAGTTACACTCAGTAAACAGCGGTGAGTTTGGTGAACTGATGATCTTTACGGCCAATCACAGTCATTTCTGTTGAGCATGTGAACACAATGGCAAATCAGCGCTGTTTAAGAACCCGCTCAAATGTTAGCGGGACATGGACTTTTTAAAATTTCAGTACCGATTGGTACCAAATTCCAGTATTGTGACAACACTAGAAACAACACATTTTTTGAGATTTCGTTGGGACAACTTAATTGTTTTATGTTCAATCCACTTAAATATGTCAAAACTAATACGTTAACTTAATGTCTTCATGTTGTCCCAACACAAATCGGTTGTGTGGAAACCAGCATTTTTTACACTGCAAGTCAAAAGGAAACACACAAAGAAGCCAACTGTCATCTTGTCAATTTTTTTAAATATTTGCAAAAGATTTTCAGAGATCTTTGCATGAGTGACAAAACGATACATAAACGCTGCTTTGTTTTTGGTTTGTATGTGTGCAACACAAGTTCTGGCTTCCCTTTATGTAATTACAACACAGATAATGCCACCTGCAGGTGTGGAAATGTACATCCTCTCGCGCAGGCGCAGAATGTGCATTCTAGTTTCAGTCGGTTGTCATCTGTTTGGTGTGTTCAAGCACAGGATTTTAGTCCAGACGATACCAGACGCAGTGTAGAAAATATTCCCCCGCAACTTGGTTTCTTCCAGTCACCCCTGCCATCTCACGAGAAATGGACTATGCCAAAATCCACCACAGAGTGAAGTGAAAGTGTAGCCAGTGTTGCCAATTTAGCAATTTTGTTGCTAGATTTAGCAACTTTTCATACTACCCTAGCAACTTTTTTTTTCAAAAAGCACCTAGCAACAAATTTAGCAATTTTTAACATTCATTTGGCTACTTTAAGCAATTTTAAAAAAGGGACTCAAAAGAGCAGTGGCTGCAGGCTTCACTCAGTAGAGTGCGGGGGTGGGGCTACATAAGGTCTAAATAGCCAGGCACACCTGCAGCAGCAAAATTTGTTGGCTGAGTGCAACAGCAGTAGCACACATTTCACATTTTTGTATTACTTTTAGAAATAGTCAACTATGTTTTTCATACAAATCTAAATGGACATATTTCAAATAATGTTTTTGCTGAGATGGCCAGTCAATTTGAGAAAACATTAATTATTTTGTATACTACATAAAGATTTAGTTTTGAGTTGCGATTACGCAATGACGTCGTCACGCAAAGTAATATGTTAATAAGAACCTATTAATTGTGCATCTGGATGTAATGTTTTAATATAATATAATACACGGCGCCTCAGAGAGTAGAGACATGACGGGCTTACGCTTGTCAGATACTACCTGATGACGTCACTGATATGCAAATTAGTGCGTGACGTCATCTGGCAACATTTAGGTAATCATACTAATTAAGGCTGTAACATGCCAATGCATACATTTAGTTCAGCTAAACGGTTGTATTATTGTTAATATGTTTGTCCGTTGAGCTATTTGGCACAGATGTTATGGATATGATGCATATAATCCTTTATTTAAACATAATCGGACGGTGATGGTGCAACTAGCGCATGCGCACTGAGTTGTTTATGATTAACCTGGAGGCACGAGCGCAGCAGCCGTGTTCACGTGGACAGTGCATGCACAGCACTAGCCATTCCCTGTATATGCCCTGCTGATGACACTATAGTTGCATTATAACCCTTTAATATAGTGCACCTTGCACTATAATCCTTTAATTTGTTTTGAGGAAAGCTGGAATACTATTTTGCAGTGTACGTATATTTCATGATAGTTATTAATATGTTTGCTTTAGTTCATTTACTTATAATTCATGTTAAGCTGTTTTCTGTATATTCATATATCTATTCATTCATTCATTCATTTTCTTTTTGGCTTAGTCCCTTTATTAATCTGGGGTCGCCACAGCGGAATGAACCGCCAACTTATCCAGCATATGTTTTTACGCAGCGGATGCCCTTCCAGCTGCAACCCATCACTGGGAAACATCCATACACACACATACACTACGGACAATTTAGCCTACCCAATTCACCTATACCACATGTTTTTGGACTTGTGGGGGAAACCGGAGCACCCGGAGGAAACCCACGCGAACACGGGGAGAACATGCAAACTCCACACAGAAACGCCCAGAAACTGACCCAGCCGAGGCTCGAACCAGCGACCTTCTTGCTGTGAGGCGAACGTGCTACCCACTGCGCCACCGTGACGCTTCATATATCTATTCTTTATTTGTATTAATTTTAGAACCACACACTCTCAAGTTGATGCAATCAATAGCTGAAGATTTGGACCATTCTCTGGAGTGAGACTGTTGTCTTGACCCGCAACCCGTAGCCTTCAGCAAACCAAACGAACTAGTATTTAAAGAAAGAGAATTTACACGCAG
This sequence comes from Danio jaintianensis, assembly GCA_903798115.1. Taxonomy (NCBI): domain Eukaryota; kingdom Metazoa; phylum Chordata; class Actinopteri; order Cypriniformes; family Danionidae; genus Danio; species Danio jaintianensis. The sequence continues at coordinate 23,249,137 of CAIGQV010016645.1, read as the reverse complement.
CCAACGTGAAGCTACAACACAGTTTTTCAGCAGTTCTCATCACCGCTAGGCTTGGTCTGTCCCAGGCTTTATACTCAAAGTTTACTTGGCTTAAATACAGAATGAAACCCAATGTATGCTACTAATCATTTTTTTTTACAATTTTGAATCAGATCTTTTTAAGTGAATCAATCTGGAGGAAACTGAGCCAGTCTGAATGATTCATTCACTAATCTGCTTCTTCACTCATTGATCTGACACAGAAACAGAGGATTATAGGGAATAAAGACTTACACTGAAGCTTGATCTTCACACAACGCTTTTGTATAGCCTCGGAAGACTTGGAAAAGAGGAGACAAGTCATCTGGATGAATCGAAAAGCTTAAATTTATTCATTCATTCTTTTTTTTTTGGGGAACTAATTCTTTAAGGGACATTATCAGAAGGTTAAGGTGTCCAGCGTGTGTGTGCATAAAGTCAGGGGATAAGGTCTTATGAATCAAACTGACTTTAGACAGTCTAACTATTAACTGTGAATAATAATTTACTCTTCAAGCTTTAGCCACGGACCTTAACCTTATTGTTCACTGTGAAAAAGGATGAGTTTATGATGAAATATAACTTGCTAAAATAAGTTACCCAACTAAAATAAGGATGCACGAATCTAGCTCACAAATTACATCTTAATTTCTGCCCTCAGCGTGCCATACAAGTTCAAAGCAAAATACGGAAATCTGGCTCAAACTCAAGACTCACAAATAAACAACCGCGTATCCTAAAGGATGAGAATGAACATGGCCTACTTCATTAGTGTGGACCAAAAGCTGTTTATTTGTTTGCTGTGCAAATCTGTGTAAAAGCAAAACTGCTGTGTCTCTTTCATATTTTCAGTCTGCCTCAGTGGAAATGCAGTATTTGATCTGTGATGACCACATGTGGCACACTTTTCCTTCACAAACATGTAGGCACATTTGCAAATAGATTGACTGTCACATTCACACTCGCATATACAGTACACACAAAATCGTGTACCACAGGAATCATCCATATGTGACCTTTTATCTCTTGCCCTGTCTCTGTAGCACCTTTTCAGCTTCTTACAATCACTTTTCAGACAAGACTTTTAAGGAGAATGAGAATCAACCTTGATATTTTGGGGTTTTATTTAACTAGACATACTGATGATAGAAAACATGCCTTGATAAATGGAAAAGTAATGAGATGCTGAGATACCTAATTAAACCTTAATCACAAAAGATTGATCTGGAAAGACACTTTGAACTGAGCCGACAATCACAGTAATAATGCGTTCGATGGAAAACTAATCTGAATGAATGCGTTTGATTGAACATTTTGACATTTGCGATTTTATATGCTCACATTATACGAGCATTTCTAATTTTGCAGTTAAACTTAAATTGAGTTCTTTTTAAATGTTTAATTTTTGTTCATGTTTAACCATGCATACTCTACTACAGTATTTATTGACATCCTAAATAAAAAGCATAGTATTATAAAAGCATTTCATAGTGGTGGAAAAACAGTATTTTGTCTTATTTTCTAAAAGCCATTTGTGTGGTCTTTATTGAACATGTAGACCACAATGAGGCTACTTCAAATTACAATTTAATGATTTTTTTTTAATTGGATGCTTATCAAGGTAAACCAGTAGTTTTGAAACCTGAACCTGGAGGTCTGCAGCACTGCACATTTAGGATGCCTCTCTATCTGACGCATCCTCTTCATATTTTGTGCCTCTGTTTATAAGATGAAGTGTATTAAATAAGGGAGACATGCAAAATTGTATATTCCAGGAGCATTATACATCAACCAGCAATTAGTGGTGCAATTATATTATAATTTTCTTTTCTTTTTTGAGGTTGGTTGGTTGGTTTTATGCTTAAAATGACTCGTTTTCAGAGTCATTATTCCAAATGAGAGGTCAACATCCAAGAACTATGTGTACCAATAACAGACCTGTTCTCCATAAATCACACAAAATGTTCTTTTAATCAGGAAGGCATAGTAATGTGACCTCTTCGTATTCAGGACACTCATCAAACTTTCTAACACAAGATCATAGAAATACTGTGTGAAACTGCAAGTATTTTAACAATTATTTTAATAAACTTGACGCAGACTTCATATATTCTGATTCACTTGATTTGCGCTCTCTCACACAGTGAAAACTGTCAGATTAAAGCCAAAGAGATGTCTCAACTGTAACAACCACTCACAGCTCTTGCTGCTGGCTTGTGATATAGACCTACTTTCCATAAATCGCAAAATCAGATTCATCTTCTATAGAAACACAGGCGGATTTAACGCGAATTAAGTGAAATTGGCTAATTCTTGCCCAACTGTTCTTTAACTAAAAATAAAAATTATAACATTCTTCACTTACATCACATTTTAATTCAAAACTGGGTCAATGAGAGAACAAAGGTGAAAAAAATACCGAACAGGTGCGCAGAGCACCGACCTTCTGTCTAGGAAACAGGTTGAAATACGCTAAAGTAACGCAAAAACTTGTAAGCATTTTGTCATTTTATAATGTAAACATGGTACTAATCACTCACCTTCCACCTCATCCTCAGGCAGGTTGACCGGTGCCCGGTAAGACAGAATATCAGGAATGGTGCAGATCCCCCGGTACATCAAAGTGGAAGTCACCGGATGCATAGGCATGTTTGCGTTTTGTGTTGACCAGCACGTGTATGTTGATCCTCATATATATGATTTACTGTCCAGACGGCAACTTTTTACCCCACATCAGATCAGAGCGAAAGCCTCACTGAAGATCGATTCCATGGAAAGGTCCGATAGTGCTCTCGCAGCGTGCGCAATTGCGCAGCCCTCTCCAAGAAAACAGGTGTAGGGTATTCTTCACAGTCACGGGTCCTTTAGATGATTTTAGCTTTAGACCATCAAAATATAACCTACGCAAAACCGTCCGGTTTTTAGTTTGTTGTAAAAATGACAGTGACTTCGAATTACGGCGGCTCCATCAGCGGAGAACACTAGCAGATCCACATAATCCACGAGCTCAGCTCACACGACGCGCATCAAACAAACGCGCGTTTTTTTTGCACTGCGACAATACATGTGCGGGTTAGAGGTGGTGAGGATCGAATCGAGCTCCAGGTCGTTAGATTGGCATGTCCAACTGTTTGTTTCTCTCCAGTTGCTTCTTGAGACCCCGCAGATCTTCAAACATGCACTTGTTGGACAGCGTGTGCGCGCCGCCAGGAACAACGAGTTAAAAATGCGCTTTACGCGTGTGTACTTATTATGAGCTTAATATCTCTTTTTTCGCGAAACAAATCCCTGTGGCAAAACAGTAAGAGATGCGACCGATACGCTCAAACTTTCCAGCTAATCACAACATGCAGATGAACGAGCCGTGGTGGGGAGGCGCGTTGGCCGGGTTTTCTCGCGGTGGATCTATATTTAGTCTGGAGGAAAGCTGCTGTTCTCCACAAGGTATTTCCCGCCGCAGGTGCAGGGAGGCGTTCACGTTTACCTTCAGTTCAGCAGCGAGACGGAGCGTGGCGGAGTGGAACAGCCGTCACGCGTTTTTAAAAGTTGCTCTGCTTGTTTGTAACTTGACGGGCTGTCTTATAATGATGCTTCGGTCTGACGCATGAAACCTACAATGACCAGAGTCTGACGTAAACTTTTATTTAACACATGTGCTCCAGTGTTGATTTTAATGGACATTGTTTTCTCTCTCTCTCTCTCTCTCTCTCTCTCTCTCTCTCTCTCTCTCTCTATATATATATATATATATATATATTTTTTTTTTTACGTAAACCACATTAATAGGAATAGATTGCCACAAATTATTGAGTCTATTTATTTACTTGTGTAAATGTGTGTACATTTATATTTATTCAGTTTTTAAATTACTTTCAGTAATATTATTGACAAATATGATTTTTTTTTATTAGATATATTATATGAGACTTGCTTTGTTTACCAATTAAGTGGATTTGCATTGTAAACATTAAATAAAAATAAGGGGATTTTTTTTAATTTCATATATTATGTTTTAAGTTATGAGACATTCCGCATAAATTCACAGGATTTTTTTTTTTTTTTACATAATTTTGTGCATAAATAGCAAAAAATGTCAGCAGATTCTGCCTGGCCCTAGTTATAGGTTTTGACACGTGGCAGCTGATTTAAGCTGGTTCTTTGCTGATCATGTGCTGGTCCTATACTGGTCCTGACAAGCTCATGACCAGCACGAACCAACTCAAATCAGCTGCAATGTGTCAAAACCTACCTCTTTTTTCAGCAGGGAAACAAAACGTTTCCTATGAATTCCTAAAAAATCTGCATAAACTTGCACAAACAGAATAATAATAAACTGAATAAGTAAGCTGAATTAGAACATCAGACCGACAGTAGGTGTAACTCCTTGGTAGTTTAACAGTCAAGGAGTTCATATTGACAATACTGCATGTTCCTTTGTCAATTTTGGCTCCATTGATGCAAATGCTCATTTTCCTTCAACCTGTTTTATCAGGGGTCGCCACAATGGAATGAACCACCAATTACACTGGCAATTGTTTTACACAGCAGCCGCCCTTTTCAGACACAACCTAGCACTGAGAATACAACCCTTGGTGCTGGGAAACATCCCCCCCCCACACACACACTCTCCTATTCACACACTACAACCAATTTAGTATATTCAGTTCACCTACAGTATATCTGACTGAGAAACAAGCCGGGACTCGAACCAGTGACCTTCTTGCTGCAATCATGGTAACCACTTAGCCGCCATGTCGTTTTTTGATGCACATATTTTAAAGATAAAGCTAAGTAACAATTTAAACAGCTAACAAACTGTTCTAAGGATGTTTTGCTAACATTTCCATACATTAATGCTCTGAAAACTATATATTTTTGGTTATGTGAGCACTGCTTCCAAGTGTATTTTTCCCATTCATTTGTTTCCAATTCCAATTCTTCATTAAAGGGCACCTATTTTACCCCTTTTTCAAGATTTAAGATAAGTCTCTTTGTGTCTCCAGAATGTGTCTGTAAAGTTTCAGCTCAAAACACCCATCAGATTATTTATTATACCTTTCAGAACATTTAAATTTTCTGCTCTAAACACAATGTAGCTGTTTTTGTTGCCTGTGTCTTTAATGCTAGTTCTCTCCGCCCACCGTTCCCACGTGCCTGTCAGAGTGTGCCTCAATCTGCGCCTCGGCTGCTTCAGATAAGCAGCACAGTGACAGACATGAAGGAAGCAGATCTCACGTAACATTTGTGAGAAATACTACAGTAGGAACTTTACCAATGATTATTTGATGTATTTGTTGTGGAGTTAACTCAAGCCTTTCTGCGATGATGAGTCACAAAGTTCACGCACATACACACAGACAAACACACACAGCGGACACACACACAGTGTGCGTGTTTAACTTTGCACTGTTTTTGCACGGCAAATGTGACAGGATATACATTAATATCCACTGCTGTATGGATATCTGTTATGTTAATGTACAAAATAAACCTGATTTAATGTCCACAACCCGGGATTGAAGCATCTTCTTTTATAATTGTACTGACACGCGGCTGTGGTGATAAAGTAAAGACGGTAAAACCGCTGTAATTCATTACAAACATGCACTGTTTTAAAAACGTGTTAAACTTGTAAAACTCGCTCTTGATCACGTTTAATGATGATCCTAGCGAATTGAACAGATCTTTTAATCCCGGTTGCTTTGCGCACGTCCTGTCTTATTGATATGATTATACGTGTTACTATGGAGACATGTTAATACGCAGCTGTCAATCAATTCGGTGGGCGGGGAAACCGCACTCCTACGTCAAGTTGCGGTCGGCCTCAAAATGGGAGGGATTTGGATCCTATTTTAATGTCAGGAAATAAAAAAAAGAGACTTGTTGTGTTTCTATCACCCCAGTATGACTGTGGACACACTATACCTACACACAGTTCTGTCCAAACAGCTTCCAAAAGATGATTTTCATCATAGGTGCCCTTTAAAGCATCATAAGCCACAAAGCAAACCAGCTTATACATAAAAGGTTTGTTTCTCCAAAAATGAAATGACTCATTCATAAAGACTGCTGCAAATGTTTAGTTTTTTCCCCTGAATAAACCATTGTTTTTTGGCTCTTGTGTGCATAAACATTTCTAACATTTTCTGACCCTGATATAAACAAGCAAATAATGCACAGACAGACAGGAACATGTCATGAATGAGAAACAGCAGCGAATGAATATACAGTATTGTTTATGAACGCCCCCTAATGCTGCATTCTATGTGCACAAAAAACTCCTCTTTCATTCATTCTCATTCATTTCAGTGCATACATTTCTCCACAGGCAACCATGATTCCCAGATCCCCCTTAAACAAAACAGATGTGAGTAGTGTTTTCACAGGGCAGGGACAGACTCCATCCCCTCTGGCATCTCTCGAATGGAAACTCATCTTTTAAAAAAATAAATAAAAACACATTCAGTTTGATAAGCGCTGAGTTACTGCTGTTCATAAACTCAAAGGCTTTGTCAGATTCGCCCAAACAAGACAGACTGAAAGCATCCCAAACACTAGACAGCATGCCAACGTTTTAGAAAAAAAGAGATGCTTATTATTTCTGCATGTGCAGCAGCATCGCAGTGGAAATGCATAGCGCTTTGCAATGCAAACATATTAATCAAAAGATGCTTGGCACGGTGGAAGTCATCCGCCGCACACTAATCTCTCTCAGTGTGGGTGGCGCGTCTTTCCACGCTCTTCCAAATTTCTTGCCCAGATTTCTGACATACAGTTGAAGTCAAAATTATTAGCTCTCCTGTATATCCAGCATATGTTTTAGGCAGCGGATGCCCTTCCAGCTGCAACCCATCACTGGGAAACACCCATACATTCCCATTCACACACATACTGAAATTTCATTCATTTTCTTTTCGGCTTAGTCCCTTTATTAATCTGGGGTCGCCACAGCAGAATGAACCGCCAACTTATCCAGCATATGTTTTACGCAGCAGATGCCCTTCCAGTCGCAACTCTTCACTGGGAAACATCCATACACACTCATTCACACACATACACTACGGACAATTTAGCCTACCCAATTCACCTATAGCGCATGTCTTTGGACTTCTCCCCACGCGAACACAGGGAGAACATGCAAACTCCACACAGAAATGCCACAGAGGCTCGAACCAGTGACCTTCTTGCTGTGAGGCGACAGCGCTACCCACTGCGTCGCCCCTGATTTATAATTAGTTTTTTAGTGGTTTTCACCTTTTAATTGATAGGACAGTGGAGATTTACAGACAGGAAAGTGTGGGGAGCAGAGATAGGGGAAGGATCGGCAAAGCCTCGAGCCGGGAATCGAACTCTGGTCGGCGTGAGTACCTCGGTGCTATGTGTCAACGCACTAACCACTAGGCTATTGGCGCCGACAGAGCAATGAATTTTTCACAGTATTTCCTATAATATTTTTTCTTCTGGATAAGTCTTGTTTTATTTCGGCTAGAATAAAAGTAGATGTTTTTTTTAACGATTTTAAGGTCAATATTATTTTCCCCCTCAAGCAATATATTTTTTTGATTGTCTACAGAACAAACCACTGTTATATAATGATTTGCCTAATTACCCTAACTTGCCTAATTCACCTAGCTAAGTGTCGTAACTGACGTGTGGTACAAGGAGTGAATCAAATGTGAGGATCCAAATGCAGTCTTATGGTTACAAAACAAAACAAGGACAGGGAGAACACTCAGACATCCTGGAAGTAAAGTAAATGACCGACAACAAATGGCTTAACAAAGGTATATTCATTCATTCATTTTCTTTTCGGCTTAGTCTCTTTATTAATCTGGGGTCGCCACAGCAGAATGAACCGCCAACTTACCGCCAACGCCAGCAGAATGAACCGCCAACCTATCCAGCTGCAACCCATCACTGGGAAACATCCATACACACTCATTCACACACATACACCACGGACAATTTAGCCTACCCAATTCACCTATACCGCATGTCTTTGGACTTGTGGGGGAAACCGGAGCACTCGGAGGAAACCCACGCCAACATGGGGAGAATTTGCAAACTCCACACAGAAACGCCAACTGATCCAGCCGAGGCTCGAACCAGTGACCTTCTTGCTGTGAGGCAAACGTGCTACCCACTGCGCCACCATGCAGCCCACAAAGGTATATATATATATATATATATATATATATATATATATATAGTGCAAACAATTAGGTTAAACAATATGATAAATGAGTGGAGACAAAATAACTACAGTAATTAACAAGAGACAACTCAGATGACTGGGCGTGACAAGTGAAAATATGGAACTGAACAAAACAGGGGCCGTTACACTAGGCCGGTAAATCACACTTTAAGCTGAATACTAGTATCTTGAAAAATATCTAGTAAAATATTATGTACTGTCATCATGGCAAAGATAAAAGAAATCAGTTATTAGATATTAGTTATTAAAACTATTATGTTTAGAAATGTGTTTAATTTTTTTTTTCTCTCCATTAAACAGAAATTGGTGAAAAAATATATACAGGGGGCTAATAATTCATGAGGGCTAATAATTCTGACTTCAACTGTATTTGGCAAGCAGGTGTTGGATTCTTTGGGAGAGATTTAAGTGTTATTATGATGGATTTTGGTGGTGATGTGATGTAATGACACCATTGTTTCCTCCAGATGTGGACCGGAGCTCTCGCAGCAGGACCCAGGTGCAAACATCAACATCTGATGGCCTATTATGACCACTCGGATCTCCGAAACCTCCAGTTCGAGGCATTTTTCTCTCCTCAAAAAGTATTAAAACCTATACAGTATTGAATGAAGTGTTACGTTGCTTTTCCTTTCAATAACAAAATATACTAATAAATAATTCATTCATTCATTTTCTTTTCAGCTTAGTCCCTTTATCCATCTGGGGTCGCCACAGCGGAATGAACCGCCAACTTATCCAGCATATGTTTTACACAGTGGATGCCCTTCCAGCTGCAACCCATCACTGGAAAACATCCATACACACTCATTCACACACACACACACACACTACGGACAATTTAGCCTACCCAATTCACCTATAACGCATGTCTTTGGACTTGTGGGGGAAACCGGAGCACCCGGAGGAAACCCACGCGAACACGGGGAGAACATGCAAACTCCACACAGAAACGCCAACTGACCCAGCCGAGGCTCGAACCAGCGACCTTCTTGCTGTGAGGCGATCGTGCTACCCACTGCGCCACCGTGACGCCCCTAATAAATAATAATAAAAACAATTAATAAAAAACATGCATGAATACCAGCATGGTGCTCACGGCGACTGGAGTTAAATTTCCAATTCGAGGTCCTATGCCGATCCTTCCCCTCTCTCTGCTCTCAATGCTTTCCTGTCTGTCCTCCACTATGATATCATAATAAAAGGTGAAAACCCCCTAAAAAAAGAATTATAAAAAAAACAAAACATGCATGAATTAAAAAATCTTATTTTCACTGTCTGTGAGGAACATTTCTTAAACATAATCTAAATATATATATATTTATGTAAAGGATCCACATTTCCTCACTGAATAGATGCCAACAAAATCTGTTTTCAGCGCAGGTGTCCAGTGTCACACACACACGCACGCACGCACGCACACGCACACACACACACACACACACACACGCACACGCACACGCACACGCACACACACACACACACACACCTCAATGGGAAAGCATCATCTTTTGACAGTGTCACCTACGTATAACACTGAGTGACAAGCAGAGAGAGGGCCTACTTTCCGTCTCTCCTGCTGCTTCTCCTGATCTGACAGAGAAAGAAACTATCCTTCTGGACACTTTCCTCATAATGTCAGAGGTTAAGTGCTTCCCATAATGCACTGCTCTGTAAAAGTGTAACTAAGGCTGATAAACCCGCTGCAAATTATGTAGTATGAGTACCAGTTAACAGGCGTGCTGCAGCATTTTGCACCATTTGCAAACGGGCAATAGCTGACTTGCTACTCCCCACATATAGTGCATTACAGTAATCTAACCGAGTGGTCACAAAAACATGGATTACTGTCTCAAACTGTTGTTTTGGTATATATTGCTTTATTTTTGCTAGTTGTCGTAATTGAAAAAAGCTAGATTTAACTACCGCTCTAATCTGATTGTCAAATTCAAAATCGGAGTCAAATTTAACCCCTAAATTTGTGACTGTAGGCTTAATATGCTGAGCTAACGAACCCAAATTGACCAGAGGAGTCCCAACGGTACCTTCAAAAACCATTACTTCTGTTTTGTTTTCATTAAAACTTAAAAAATTAAAAGCCATCCAAACCTTCACTTCACTCTTCTGCTTCTCCTGATCTGACAGAGAAAGAAATTCTCCTTCTGGACACTTTCCTCATATTCCAGATCAGGCCACGAGCTGCAGGCATCAGCTATGAGCTTAATGTCAGAGGTTAAGTGCTTCCCATAATGCACTGCTCTCTCTTAGTGTAACTCAGGCCGATAAACCCGCTGTAAATTATGTATTATGTTATCTCTTGACAATATAAATCCTGGAATTGAAAAGCTAATAACAACTTGTACACACACCAACGCACGCTGTCTTTGCCTTCTCATAAATAAACAAACACTAAAACTCCTCGCTGGCTGTAGCGAGGAGTGAAGATGTGTCATAAATATTACTCTCTTTTTAATTTAAACGGTGGCGCAGTGGGTAGCACAATCGCCTCACAGCAAGAAGGTCGCTGGTTCGAGCCTCGGCTGAGTCAGTTGGCATTTCTGTGTGGAGTTTGCATGTTCTCCCCGTGTTGGCGTGGGTTTCCTCCGGGTGCTCTGGTTTCCCCCACAAGTCCAAAGACATGCGGTATAGGTGAATTGGGTAAGCTAAATTGTCAGTAGTGTATGAGTGTGAATGGGTGTGTATGGATGTTTCCCAGAGATGGGTTGTGGCTGGAAGGGCATCCGCTGCGTAAAAAACATATGCTGGATAAGTTGGCAGTTCATTCCGCTGTGGCGACCCCAGATTAATAAAGGGACTAAGCCGAAAAGAAAATGAATGAATGAATGAATAGTTTGTGAAAATGTGAATATTCTGAATATTGTTTTCTCGCCTTTCTACCTTCCGTCATACACAAAATGAAAAACAATGATAGAAATGATATCCTGGTTGCTTTTTGAATTCAATTAAAATGAATGAATGAGGCTTTCAAACTTAAAAAATGTGCAATAATAGTAATAATAATAATAAGAAGAAGAAGAAGAAGAAGAAGAAGAAGAAGAAGAAGAAGAAGAA
>CAIGQV010016645.1:23222784-23236680 GCA_903798115.1 Danio jaintianensis | reverse complement strand
GTGCATGATTGACCATATATGGTTCGTGTCGTGAATATAAATGAGCTCACACAGAGCATGACTTAAGCTGAACACGGAAAAATATAAACCCAATCAGAGTAAAGTTACCCTACTTTGCTCACTAGGTCTGTTGTGGATGAAGGCTAAATTATAATTAAACTTGACAAAAGAGAGTGATAGAGTATCGCGTTGTATTTTGAAGCTTAAAGAAAACACAGCCAGGAATTAATATCAACCTCTGCATGAACAAATGACATTTGAGTTGAGTGATTTGACAGATTCAGCAGTCTACATGTGTTTGTTGAAACATACACATCAAATTTCACAATAAACACGATAAATTAACTAAAGATGTAACTAAACATATTGTCTCTTCGGAGTGAAGATGAATAAATGTGTAATCTGTAAATCTTACATTTTGCATCCTCAGGCGAGTTTGAAACTTCAAAATAAAAGTCCCACATACATAGTAAGTGAAATATACGCTTAAAATAACTAAGGGATGAAAATTATCACTGTTCACTGTATCACTAGAAAATGTTGGGCTTATTAAACACAGCCTGAGGCGTACATGCAAATGCGGAGGGCATGGCCCGTGAGTTTCATCACAGTTTGTTTTGTCTTCTGATTGGCCCATTGTCCACCAGGGTTTTACACTTGTGGAATTTACATGAAAACGAGGAAACAGTGGTGTCTGAGGCTCACAGTATGCTTATTTCCATATACTGATCTTTTATTATTCTACTATGCCTTGGTATACCCAGATATTCATTATAGGGCAACTTTAAAGGTTCTTCAACACTACTAAAGAGTAAATTTGCATCTTTTAACCAGACTCTTCAACATTCTATTATATTCTACTCTATTTGTTATTCTATCTGTCAAATACTGATACAGAAGTATTTTTTTTAAATAAATTATTAACATTATAATAGTTAGAATTTTCTTTTTATTATTATTATCATTATTAGTAGTAATAATAGCAGCAGTAGTAGGAAAATTATTATCTAACTAGTGAGATTTCTGCTTAAAAAAAAGAAAATATATAGCTTGTTATTAACTATTTGCATGTGTTAGATTTGATTTAACAAGATTTCTGAACATTTTCATTGTAAACTTTCAAATAGCATACAATAAGCATAAACAATTAATTGAAAAAAAAAATGTTTGTGCCATATGCAAGACATTTTATATATTCTTTTTTATTGCCAATGTGAAAACAGCTTAATGAAACTTAAAACACAAGAGCTGACTCCCTAGTTTGTCTGAAATAATAATAATAATAATAATAATAATAATAATAATAATAATAAGGGGCGACGCGGTGGCGCAGTGGGTAGCGCTGTTGCCTCACAGCAAGAAGGTCACTGGTTCGAGCCTCGGCTGGGTCAGTTGGCATTTCTGTGTGGAGTTTGCATGTTCTCCTCGTGTTCGCGTGGGTTTCCTTCGGGTGCTCCGGTTTCCCCCACAGTCCAAAGACATGCGCTATAGGTGAATTGGGTAAGCTAAATTGTCCGTAGTGTATGTGTGTGAATGGGAGTGTATGGGTGTTTCCCAGTGGTGGGTTGCGCCTGGAAGGGCATCCGCTGCGTAAAACATATGCTGGATAAGTTGGTGGTTTATTCCGCTGTGGCGACCCCAGATTAATAAAGGGACTAAGCCGAAAAGAATATGAATGAAAGAATAATTAAAATAAGTAAAACAAACAAATAAATAAAAACAAACAAACAAATAAATTAATTAATTAAAAAGATAAATAAACAATTAATTATGAATTAATTAACATTATAACAAATTTTATATTATTAGTAGTATTCATATTATTAGTATTATTGTTACTATAGTATAATAATACAAATAAACAAACTGGAGCACCCGGAGGAAACCCACGTGAACACGGGGAGAACATGCAAACTCCACACAGAAATGCCAACTGACCCAGCCGGGGCTCGAACCAGCGACCTTCTTGCTGTGAGGCGACAGCACTACCCACTGCGCCACCATGTCACCCAACAAATAAACAAACAAATAAATAAATAAATACTGCAATCCAAATGGATGAAAATCATAAATGCAATTAAAATACTTTAATTTTAAATTTTATGAATTGAGTCAAAATTGCATAGAAGTCATCTAGCAACCAACTAAAAGCTCCTAGCAACAATCTAATAAACAGTGAATATGTTGGCAAACAGCACTGATGCTTTCTTGAGAAATGTTTGAAGTGTTGTGTGAGGATGAATGTTACTGATGCTCTGGGCTGTTTGTGCCTGCACGCTGCATATGGGATTCAGGGAATATTCAAAGTCAATAAAATCACTGATGTCTCTTTAGAGGGAAAAAAAAACTCCTGCATTGACTGGGCCCTTATTATAGACCAGAAATAAGAGAATGGACTAAATGGCAAAGCTGCCATCTATGTTTACATGCGTCCCACCCTTGTAGACATCAACAATTAATTGGGAGAAGGAGAGGAGGATTTGGGATGTAAAGATTTGGGATGTCAAAAAAAACATACAGTTGAAGTCAGAATTATAAGCCCCCCTATATATATTTTTACCCTAATTTCTGTTTAACGGAGAGAAGAGTTTTTCAACACATTTTTTGACATAAATTTTTTTTAATAACTATTTTCTAATAACTGATTTCTTTTATCTTTGCCATGATGACGATTTTGCTCGATATTTTTCAAGATACTAGTATTCAGCTTAAAGTGACGTTTAAAGGCTTAACTAGGTTAATTCGGCAAGTTATGGTAATTAGGCAAGTCATTGTATAAGTGGTTTGTTCTGTAGACAATCGGAAAAAATATATTGGTTAAGAGGGCTAATAATATTGACCTTAAACTATATATATATTAAAAAAAAAAACAGCTTTTATTCTAGCCGAAATAAAACAAATAATACTTTCTCCTGAAGAAAGAAATATTATCGGAAACACTGTGAAAAATTCCTTCCTCTGTTAAACATCATTTGGGAAATATTTGAAAAAGAAAAAAATTCACAGGAGGGCTAATAATCGTGACTTCAACTGTATATTGCTATATTGTTTTGTTTGAGGAGGAAAGGGAAAAAATTATAAACCAAAATGCAGCAAAATATGAGGTTTTTTTTTAAGTGACACTGCCTAACAACTAAATTGTCATTTTTGTTTAGTCTTTTACAAGAAACAAGTTCTTAACAGGCCTGAATTTAAAATCAAGAAATATCACCATGACAGAGTCTTTATCAATGACATTACCTCACCGTAATTATTAAATATAAATTAAATTCAATAAGCAGTACAAGTTTCTTCAACTTGCATTATAGTACTATGTTATAAACAGACTTACAGCAAGAATGGCAAAAATCAAGTTGAATCTTGTATAATATTTGAAAAACTAAGCTGTAAATTAATTTGATTTAAATTAACATAAAATCATGTTTCCATGACCTACTGATTATATCAAGACTTTAGAATTTGATGACTAATGACAAAATCTGTGTAATAAATATAAAATAATAATAAACAAGCAACTAAAGTCTTTAATAAAATACATTATACAGGTTTGGTGCGCAAACACCTCAAAATTATTCATACCCTAAATTTCTGATTAAAATGTTTTGTTGAAATGCAAATAAAAGCTGAGATTTTTTTTCCCACAATGATGCCTCTTGTACATCATCTAATTATAGCCTGTGCCATTTCATCAAAAACAAACATACAAAAAAAACTTGCTGGTTGAATAAAAAGTAACTTTAAGTGAGAATTTGCCAGGGGTATGAATAATTTCAGGCTTGACTGTATATATATTCCAATCAGCCAATCAGAATTAAGGGAACCCTAACCTATTCTAAGGGAATTTGGAATAATTTACAGTTAAGGTTGAGTTTAGGGGTAGGGATTAGGTATTAGGTATGGATTATATCTTTTCTAACAATAATGTACTGGGTAAAATCACACCCAACACATACATACAGTGCTCAACATATATGAGTTCACCCCTCACAAATCTCTCTTTTAAATTAATGTTTTCTATAAAGGAAGCTTTACAATATTATATTTGTGCATATACTTTAGATTAGTCAGTACTGAAGCCAAATCTGACAAAATAACTTGCAATAACTGTCCAAAAATTAGTAGCCCAAATATGTTAGGGGAAAAATATTAACTGGATTGCAGCTAGAAGGGCATCTGCTGTGTAAAACATATGCTGGATAAGTTGGCGGTTCATTCTGCTGTGGCGAACCCTGATGAATAAAGGGACTAAGCCAAAGGAAAATGAATGAATGAATAAAAAAAATATTTAAAAAAAAAATAGTTAGTTTAGTTAGTTAGTTTAAATAGTTAGTTAGTTTAAAATATTTGTCTTTTTTTATTTGTACATAAATTCACATGAATTTAAATGTATTATCTTTCGATTTCTAAAGATGTTTGGCAACTAAAATATCGTTTGAATAAATATATCTGTTTAATAAATCATTTTTTTGTTTTCAAATTACATATATTAACTGATAAAATGGATACAAATATCCATTTTCAAACTGGGGTGTACTCATTTATGCTGCACACTCTACATACACGCATTAAATAAATAAAAGGAAAAAAGAAAAGGCACATATCATGTTAAATTAATATATATTGGCCAAAAAAAAAAAAAGCAGTGAAGGGACATTATCCCAGTATAGTAAGTCAGATTTTACAGCTCTGTCTGAGACTAGCTTGCAAAGGCCACCGCTAATTGCATTTCCAAACTATTCTGATGCAAGAAACAGTTTTAAAAGCTTGCATTTGAACAAATCTTTGAAAGGCACAAAAGAATAATCTTCAAAAACAAAATCTTTTAAAAAGGCATCATTTACCAAAGACTGATTTTAAACCAGGCAGGGGTCCAACATCAGTGACCCGCACAATGAGATTTAGATTAAGCTGCCAAGCCACTCAGATCTACAATGTTTACAGAGTGAGAAACAACCTGGGTGCGTTTAAAAGAAAAAATAACTTCACTTTTCTTTTTCTTTTTTTTTCAAGATCAATAGCCAGCAGAACAAAGCACATCCAGGGGCGAGTCTGTGTCCTTGAGGCATTCTTGCCAAACTTTCTGAAAGCAGCTGAGCTTGTTCGTAAGCATCTCTGCTTCCTCCGTCCATGCGCACAGGAGGGATGCGGGGAGATAAAACACATGAAAGCGTGGCCTACAGAAGACGCACAGAGCTGCCAAACTGTGCTGGACCGGGCTGAGATCCACTGGCATCCATGCATCCCTTCCCAACCACTTCCAAATTTCCGCTTTTTTTATCCTACCGTGGCTCTCTGCTTCCCGAGAGAAAGTGCGGACTGGCTGGCTGGCGTTAAGCTCTTTTTGAAGTGTTGCTCAGTGTTTCCTCAGTTTTGGGACCACTGAGAGAGGAGGAAGTAAAGGAGCGGAGAGATAAAGACAGAAGGTCGGACAAATGAGAGAGATTTCATCCTGGTGCGGAAGGAGGAAACGGCCTCTTTTCAGGATGTGAGACGAACGGGAATCAAAAGGAAATTCCCTTGAGCTGTGCATCTAAGATTTACATATATATCTATATTTACTCTTGGAAAACAAAATCTCTGTGCCATTTTTGTAGTCACAGACTTTAAAATCTCTTCTTATGAAAAATAACTTTGGCATTATATTTGACATTCTGTAGGGATGTGTGATATTGCCAAAAAAAATGTTTTGATAATATTGGGGGATTTTGTCTATTCGGGGTTCCCACTCTTTCATGAACAGCAGACTCAAGGACTTTCAAGGACTTTTTAAAGCACCATTAATTTCAAATCAAGCACCTTTGTAATTCACACCCACAGCACATGTAGCACCATGAAAGTCCTTACTGTACTTAAAGGTGCTGTATGTAAGTTTTTGACTCTTCTAAAGCATAAAAATACCATAATATGTTTGCAGATATTTAAGAAACATCCTAAGTGAACATTCTTGTTTCTCTGAAAAACAATATCAGATATCCTGCTTTGAAAATGTGCGTTACATGCCTGTTTTTTGTTTTGGTTCTTTTAACCCCCCCAATGCCACTTTAGCCAATTATATTTCAGCACCCTGGGTTGCCTTGTTGGAAAACAGCGCATTTCATTCATCCATTCAGAAAGGCTCTCAAAGCATGCGCCCGTGACCAAAATGCAACCTCCAGTGGACAGCAGTAGACTCCAAAATGAGAAGCAGATTCAGAGTTCCACATGAGGTTATTAATTAGCAAATAATATAAATATTGCGAATGTAAACATTAGGTGAGCAGGTTACATTGTAACCCTGTGTCCTAACAACACTACGAGATTTGCAGTGATAATCAATTTGGCTGTTTGCACCAGACGAAACACGACAGAAATTTAAATACAGCCATTCAGAAGCACAGAATATGCACTCACTCACGAAATGGTAAGCTTTATGATCTAATTAATACATATTAAACCTCTTTAACGTTATTAAATGTAGATGCTGAATCACTGATGTGTTGGTTTTGAGTCACAGATCTAAAGTTCAATTTCACAATTTCACTTATTAAGAACTTTAATAAAATTTGTTGAATTCAATACTAATAATATTTCAATCTGGTTTGCGATATATTGCTAAAATGTGCATTATTTACCATCGTTCTTGTGCAAGATTTGTATTTTTTGTATGAATTTGTATTTTTAAATTTTTTGTTCTTTTTTTTTATAACAGTACAGGTCAACTGTTTAAATAACCATAAACAAATTTAATTTAATTCAAGCACCTTTGTTTGTTTATAAGTACTTTCCAAGCCTTGAATCCATGTGTCTTGAATTCTAGAACTTTCAAGAAGTGTGGGAACCCTGTCTATTAGATACTACCATTTTATTAGTCTTGCACAGTCAGACATTCAGACTGACGGAAGAATATCTGGACTCCATTGCAGCATTAATTGACCAAGTCCCACTTGTTTTTGTTAGTTTTTTTGCTTAAGAAAGTGACGTAGCCTACTTGATTATTCCAGCCGACACACTGATAATACAACCATTACAATATTATTCCATTTTTATCTCATGAACTCTGTAAGATACATTTAAAATGATGTCAGCTTGACTCCAGTCTTACTGGTGGCCTAGAAAAAGCAGTTTTATTCTACATCGTGAATGTGTCCTCATGGGGGCAGACGGAGGAGGTCTATAATACCTGGAGAAAGCATTAGCTTTCACATTCATCTCACTGGCAGTTGTTTGGCAGGCGCAGGACCTTTGTTAATGGGACCAGAATGTTTTAAGCCAATCATCTCAACTGTAAATGCCATCATGAAAAAAAGCTGATCTAAAAATGTGCTTCATGTGGAAAAACATTCACTACACTGAAAAATCGTTTTTGCTGCATGTTCAAGTGGACTAATTAAAATCTTCTGAAGATGAGACTTCGTGGTGTGTAATTCACTTGTGTGTTTAATTAAAGTTTATTTAATCCAACTGAAACTGAACAAAGGACTCTTTGTTTCAAACATGTCTTGCACTGGGATGATTTAGAAGGGTAAAATGTTATTTTATGCATGTTAAAAAAAAAAAAATAGTAACTTAGCTGTGTATTATTGTTGCTGTTTTAGTCTGTTTGTTTTTTGATTTTTTTAAATATTATTTTAGTCTCTATTTAAGATCAAAAGTAATGGGAAAGAAATCCAAATGAAAAAAATCTATATTAAATGCATTCTTTTAAACTTTATATTTTTAAACAAATGCCAAAATAAACCATGCTTATGCCAAAAATCATTAGATTATTAAGTAAAGATCATGTTCCATGAAGATATTTTGTAAAATCATTAATTAATTCATTCATTTTCTTTTCGGCTTAGTCCCTTTATTAATCAGGGGTCGCCACAGCCCTACCCACTGTGCCACCGCGCCGCCCCTTATTTTGTAAAATCCCTAATGTAAATATATTTAAAAAACTTAAGTGAAGTTTATTTATAAACTAATTTTGAGAGGATCACGTGCTTATGATTGCTCACAGCTGGTCCCGCATCAGCTCACGATTAATTCACCAATCAGATGATTCCTAACTCACTATAAATAACCAGAGTTTTCTCATCTCAGTACCTTCGTCTTGAAGAATCCCCCCTACCAACCCTTACTCCCCCTCCTTTCCAGATGGGCGACACGGCGGCCCAGTGATTAGCACTGTTGCCTCACAGCTAGAATGTCTCTGGTTAAAGTCCCTACTAAACCAGTTGACATTTCTGTGTGGAGTTTGCTCATTCTCCGCGTGCTCGCGTGGGTTTTCCCTGGGTTCTCCGGTTTCCTCCCACAGTCCAAAAACACGCAACCTAAGTTAATTGAACATACCAAATAGACACCATAGCCAAGCTCTTAGCAAGTGTACGTCTCTTCTTAGCCATTCTATTAGCCAGAAAGAAGTCGGGGGAGTTCATCAAGATCTACCTGAGCTCAAACTCCCCTCTTGGCCTGCAAACTGGAGGGAGCCCAGGGCTCGAGGATCTCATGAGCTCTCTCCCGGGACAGCATGCCAAACAAGCTTTATTACCAATCATCAGCTAAGTGTGAACTCTTGAAAGGAGTAATGTTCTTTGCTTAGCATATAGAATGCTTTAAAGGGTTTTTTCCTAATGTTTAGATTTTTTTAAACTCTCAGATTCCAGATTTTCAAATAGTTGAATTTCAGTCAATTATTGCCCTGTGCTAACAAACCATTTATCAATTGAAAGCTTATTTATTCAGCATTCAGATGATATATAAATCCTAATTTTCTCAAGTAGTATTAAGTTTTCTTCTGAAGAAATTAAGCTTTGCCATTACACAAAAAATCATTGGGTCACACCTTTTGAAAAAGTACACTTTTGTACTTTTTAGGTAGGCTATATAAGACTACCTTTTAAAGTCGCCATGAAACGAAAGTTAAGATTGTCCTTTTTTTAACTACTGTGGTGTACATATACTTGAAATTAGAAAAAATGTAGGATGGTACATGATTTCATTCTTTGGTAACCAATTAAATTGTTGAAAGACAAACTGCTGCTATCAAAATTAAGGAAGATTGACGAATCAATGAATTCAGAGTTGAAACGAGACGCCCACTGATAGCTCCTCCCTAAAGGAATTCCATGTGACCAAAAGTGAAGAAAAGTCAC
This sequence comes from Danio jaintianensis, assembly GCA_903798115.1. Lineage (NCBI taxonomy): Eukaryota > Metazoa > Chordata > Actinopteri > Cypriniformes > Danionidae > Danio > Danio jaintianensis. The sequence continues at coordinate 23,227,567 of CAIGQV010016645.1, read as the reverse complement.
TTCGAGGGGGAGGAAAGTTTATGGTATTTGATTAAAGTTTATGAGGGCAAATGAATTTTTGCAAAACAATGAAGTGGACAGATACATCGTTTATAACAAGAACTATTATATACTAGGGGTGCAACGGTTCAATCTACTCACGGTTCAGCATGTATCATGGTTTTAGGGTGACGGTACGGTACGGTATGTGTTATGTTTAGAAAAAAGAAATGGCTACAGAAAAATTCAAAGAACAATATACATATTTATTGGGTAACAAACACCTGACAATGAAACAGGCTTCCCACATATGACTGTAGATTTGCATGTTCTCATTAATTAAATAAAAGTAGGGCATTTTGAAAATTGTATGTTCAAATAAAATGCTTAAGAACGATAAAGAGAGAAAAAGCTTAAACTTCCCCTTTTTCTTTTTTACATCTTGACTCAACAGTGTCAACCAATTATGCAGATAATAATTATGTCAACATCTTAATAACTGAGCACTTTTAGAGTATTGATTACTTCTGTTTACATTATTGAATTACCAAGGCAACTACGCATTTTTATCAACAATCATTCCAGAGAGCTCCGTTATCACTTATCAGCACCATGAATGAAACTTAAGCAAAGAGAGAGCATTCGGCTCTTCTATCTCATCTTAATTCAGCGGGAACAGTCAGTCGAGAAGAAAACTTTTCTGAGTAGACAGCAGGTAAAAACAGAGTGAATAAATAGCGGGAGCGATCGGGTGCGGAAGAACACCCAGCAGGAGCGGGACTGAAATAACAGACCTTGTTGTATGTCTGGGTCCGTATGAGACGCTTCTGGGTCTGGACACGGACCTCGAGCCGCCTATTAGTGACCGGCGCTTTGTCTCCTTCACATGCCATGCTGAGAAACTCCACACACCGACATGTGAGGAAACGATGTCAACAACAGATTTACATAGCCTACCAAAAGGTGATCGGACAGGTCTTCGCACGTGCAATCCATGTGAAAGGTAATCAGAAGCGTACAAAGGCGGAACTTTTTTGCTTTGTTGCAGTTGTTTTTATCACCAAACCAATAATAATAATGCACATTCTGAACCACGGATCACAGGGCACACCGAACCGTGGGAGGACAACAGGACGATATGATTTTTTACAGAGAACCATTGCATCCCTACTATATACATATTGAAATAAGAAGAGTAAATTTTGATTTCATGGCAACTTTAAGTACCAATTCCTTAAGGTACAAACATGTACCGTTTGAAAAATACCACCCCACTGACAGCTTTAATACTGAGAGGGCAAAGCGCCAAACAATCAGAGCTAACAATGAAGGATCACAAAACTGTCCCTTTTCCAGACACGATTTCCCACATCAGTCGAATCTAACACAACATAATTGTTTGTTGACGGCAGCAAAAGGCCAATTTCAGTTCTAAATAATACCTTGCGCTGCTCTGGAAAGTGCTTCAGAAAATAATCCTGCTGCTGAATATCATGCTTTGCGAAGTTGTCATTAGCAACAACTGGCTCTGAATCGGAGTTTTATCCTCATCATAAATCTGCGCACAGTCCATCAAGCCGTCATCCAGCCAATGACCAATAATTGAGAGTGAACTCGAGGCTTTGCGGTTCTAATGGGATTCTGATACTAGAGATCAATCTCTTGCTCTCTTTCTCCTCCCACAGCTCATTAATGCTCATCTTCCCACATTTGGGATGCAGAAAGTGTCTGCCTTGTGTTCTCCTCTCACCTGCGGGCTATTTCCAGCCCTGCCTCGGCATCTCTCAACCCACCATCCACATGCTGCGCGCCGCTCACATTTTTGCATCCCTTGCTGCGTAATGACGAAGAGCAGCTGTGCGCTTTTAAAAATATATTAACCATGTGCCCTGGGGATCTCAGCCCTCTGGTAGCAGGAGGCAACCAATAACTGACCATAATGCATGGTGCATGAGGCTCTGGGGTGCATTAACTCATTTAATACCACCTGTAACAATCACTTTACTGTTCACGCAAGTGTGGGCGTGGCCATTTGAACTTAAAGTACAGATGAAATCAAAAATAACCATATGATTTTGTTAGCTCACATTGCTAGTTTTGTGGTGAACAATTCATCTGTGCATGTCATCATTAAGAAAGAAAATTAGTTTGCCCTTGTAATCTAGAATTTAAATCCGAAAGTGCACTTCCTGTTTGTTTTCAGTTAAATTCTCAGGTTATGTCTGTCTGAGGTATTGGGCGTGGCTAACATACTTAACCACGCCCCTCCAGCTGTCAGTTTTGACAACAAACAGAAATGGTGAAAAAGAAGGTGTCTGTTAGGTTGTAATAATTTTTCCAAAACCCTTATCCCGATCTTTCTGAATGAAATGACGCTTGGCTTCGCAGCTGACAGCACGCACAGTCACGAGAGAAACATTAAATAATTCATTCTTGAATCTAAACGACTCAGAAAAACTTTACTATATACTCGGAGAGGATGAAATGACTGGTCTAAACTGGCTGCAAAATAGCAGAGTCCCACATAGATATATCTTCGCATACGGACCCTGAGCATGTGTCAATAGCGCCGCCACATTTGTACAGTGCTCCCAGGACAAATGTCATTCAACCGCACTAGTCAAGACAGTGTGCCAATGTGAAGATGCTGGACTTTAGCGCTGCTTACGGGTGTAGTAACGAGCAAACAAAGAAAACAAAGCACAAAGGCAGAACATTTCATAGGTAAGATTTCGTTTTTTACCTTTTTTGTATGTTACAAACTTTTGTGCTCAACAAGTAATGTTATTGATGATAATACAGTCACTTACTGCGCTGACCATAAGGCAAAGTAGCATCACCTTGCACTGAATTCTAGGCTTATGCTAGTTTTGTTGAATAAAATCAGCAAACAATGAAAAAGAAATATGATAACAAGATGCTGCCGTGCTAGAAATTTGTATTATTGTCAGCTAAGTGAACGAGTCGTTCATAACGGGGATTCATTCACAAATGAATCGCTCCCTCTGTTAGAATGAGAAGTGAAAGCAGGAGAGGGGCTGTGTTTCAGGACACGGATTAGATCAAATTTAACAGGAAGGGAGGATAATACATTTCCATGCACACAAACACATGCTCTTTGTTAGCAATGCCCGTGCGGTCACGTATACATCGATGTAGAAAAAGGATGTAAAATTATAATTTTCGTAATTTAAAAAAATATTTGCATACTAACCATGGGGAAAACTCCCGATCATAGATATATATATATATGTGTATATATTTCTGGCTCCGGATGACCAGTCCTCCACTGCAGCTTCTTCCCGCATTCATTTCAAAGGAGCGCTACCCTGTACTAAAATGGCGGCTCTATTGACGCATTCCTTCCAATAGACAACAACAGGGTAGGCGACATCTAATGTAAATATCTATGAGCCTCCCATAAGTACAGCATTAGATAATCAATGCATTTATAAGGTGCACTCCTTGAAAATGTTTTTTTTTGGCCACATCTTGGATTAAATAATATACTGACACAACTCTGATAAATAGTAATAAGCAATTAAAATAATAATGATAGCCTATGGATAAATGTCAACCAGGTGGTTATGATGCCTGTTAAAGGGTTAAATAATCCACACGTTTTAATCTTGTAATTATTATAATTTTTTGAGATATTGCAGGCCCGTAGCCAGCCTAGTAAAAGGGGGGGTTCTTTTTTTCTAAAAGTGGACCTTTTTTGCATTTTTTCCCCAACATTTTGTATTTGATTAAGAAGTTTAAATACACCATTTTGGTGACATTTTATGAAATATTTTGTGCTGGATTAGCTTGTCTTGTGGAATCACGTGTGCTTTTTGCAGTACAAAAAATAACGACTGTTTTGCCAAGTTGCTTACTAAGGTCATGTGCAAATTAATTTATTTTTTTAATGGGGGCTTTCCGTAGAGGTAGACATATAGCGATATTCAATAATGCAATATGTTGTGATAATCAATATGCACATATGTCATAATTATTTAATAATTATCAATATGATAATTATTTTAACTTTTAGAGTGCTTTATAAATATATATTCAGATTGTATTAGTGGCTGTTCATCACAGCACCACATGCTTGAATACTTAATAGGTGATTTATATTCAAACAGACATTATTAAAAAAAAATTAATATATTATGGCATGCACAATTCTTACTTAGGCTTTTTGTTATTATACCTGTTAAAGTAATCTTTTTTCACCGCTTAGGTAAATATAATGTTATAATACCGTATACCGTGATAAAAGCTTTAGCAATTATTTGCAGCAACAAGATTTACAACTTTCAAGCCATTATCAAAATATCAGTATAAACTGCAACTGTATGAGCAGCACGAGCTGCAATTGAAGTTACATTCATTAACTTTTACCAATAAAGTATAAAAACTTGTATTAAATATATTTACCAATAAATTTACAAACATGTATTAAAGTTTTATATTACAGTCAATAATAAGATGAGATTAGTGTTTCAAATATAAAAGTTTTGGGGTCAAATATATAGTCCATAAATTTATTAGTCCATGTCAGGAGAGAAATCAATTTTAGGAATTAAAAAAAAAATGTATTGCGATTTATTATGGAAATAACAAACTGGTAGGCACATACAACCTCACTAGTCAGAAATTGGCCATCTGAATAATAAAACAATAACAACAATAATAATTATAATAATGTACTTCACTTTTTTTATGCTTCTCTGATAATGACAATCACTATATTTTAGGTATATATTAGCAATATATATATTAGCAATATATATATATATATATATATATATATATA
>CAIGQV010016645.1:23174835-23199203 GCA_903798115.1 Danio jaintianensis | reverse complement strand
AGGTGACCGCTGGGACCAATTAGGTTTGTGTCCAGTTTCTTTTTCTCCGCCTTCTTGACCTTATATGGTGTCTAGTGCTCTTGCTCTTCACTTTGCTGTGTCTATGTGAATAAACAGAGGTGATAACATGCACTACACTGATTTATTCATCCAATAGTACTGATTTATTTGATTATGTGAAGGAATAAATTGGATTTTCTTTTTAAATAACACACTATTTCTTTTGTTGTGGCTTATTTTTATTCATTCATTTTCTTTCGGCTTAGTTCATTATTTATCAGGGGTCGCCACAGTGGAATGAACCGCCAACTATTCCAGCATATGTTTTACACAGTGGATCTCCTTCCAGCTGCAACCCAGTAGTGGGAAACATCCATGCACACTCATTAACACACATACACTACGACCAATTTAGTTTATTCAATTCACCTATAGCGCATTTCTTTGAACTGTGGGAGAAACCGGAGCATCTGGAGGAAACCCACGCCAACACGGGGAGAACATGCAAACTCCACACAGAAATGCCAACTGGCCCAGCTGGGACTCGAACCAGTGAACTTCTTGCTGTGAGGCGACAGTGCTACCCACTGAGCCACCATGCCACCTGTGGCTTATTTTCATTAACTAAATTGAAAAATGAAATGAAATTGGTAGCTGAAGTCAAGCTGAAATAAAACAAATTATAGCTTTACCTATAACAAATGTTGGGCAAAATACCTGCTGTTTTGTTGTCTCATTTAGGGTTTTAAGGTAAATAACTCTGGGAATGAATCATGCAATAAAATACTGATGACTGACAGGCATCTGCTGGTTGACAAAAGTCATTGGCATTGGCTGAGAGGGAAGTCCTGCTCTCCATAGTGCCCTTGGTAGTGAGCCAAACCGAGCAGCACGCTGACTTGTTTACTGTTCAGAAATCCAGCTGACCTCACAAATGCTCTGTTAATCATCTTGACATTACACAAGTTCAAGACAGACGCTAAATTGTGTTTAATGATGCTGTAATGGTTTGAGGCTGTGCTTTAAGATTTAAGCACACAACTAACTTTAAAGGCAGATTTTAGTATTTGGGGAAATACTGTCATCAATTTTGCTGCAGAAAAGTGCACTGTGGTTATTTTTTGACAATGTTTCATTGATTTTAGTAATGTATATGCAATAAGTTCAGCTGCAAAAATCATTTATCTTTCATATATTTTTCACTGTGCGTGCCTGACCGTAAATTTTTCACACCAAAACCTTTGTGCTGACTGTTAAAACATTACTGTGCTGACATTTAAAATATTATTTTAAATGCTATTTTTTAAAAAACATTGATGTATGAACCTCTTCTGAAATTCTTTATGCAAATATTTGGATTTTCTGTCTGACTGGCTTTAAAGTGGACCTACTGTATTATGCACGTTTCACAAGAGCTAAAATAAGTCTTTGATGTCCCTAGAGAGTGTATGTGAAGTTCCAGTTTAAAATACAACACAAATAATGTTTTATAACTCTTTGAAACTGCCCCTTTTAGGCTTTGATCCTAATTGTGCCGTTTTAGGGACTGTCGCATTAAATTCAAATGAAGGCCCAATCCCAATTTTACCCCTTAGCCCTTCCCCTTACCCCAACCCCTCGTTTTGCACGTTCACGTGAAGGGGTAGGGGTAGGGCTAAGGGGAAGGGCTAGAAACCCCTCGAAACAGACATTTTTCAGCACCACACTCGAAAACAAGGGGTACGAAAATTTCCCAGAATACACCATCTACAACAGCAGCATGGCTGCACACGGAAGTAAGGAGATGCACAAATTACTATTTTTTGTCATTATTACAATTTTGTACAGCAAACAAGCATATGTTTTAATACTATAATAACCGCGTTCGTGTTTTAGAGTCATGCTTTAAAGAAAAACGCTAAAATAAAAAACGCTAAATTTCGCTATCTATCCCTAATCCCTACTAATAACTCCTGTATAGTAGTCCCACAACATACTTTCACATCTGTCACTCGATGACACTCGAGTACCCTCTCAGAAAAGTCTAGTGGCTGTGAATGACATTTTTACAGTGTCTGGTATAATGTTAATGTTGTTTTCATGCGTTTACATAGATGAATATGGCCACAGTGTAAATGCACAGTACAGTTACGATCTTATTGACACATTATATCGTTATGATAGCATGATATATGCCTTCAGTGATTTCCTGAAGATAAATACCAAATAATATGCAACTGCAGCATAATATTATTTTTGAAATTAATAAATGTTGTAATGATAGTACATTGAATGAGTTAGATAAGGCTAAAATTGTTTCTTTACTATTAGAACTTGACAATCTCTACATTAAAAAATCCAAGGGTGCCTATATACGTTCTAAGGTAAAAAAAAGTACTTCTTATTTTTGTAGATTAGAAAAGAGACGACAACGGAATAACTCTATACTTTCTCTGATGGTAAATGGCACGGAATGCTCAGACCCCACTCTAATTAGGGAGAAAGTATATAAATTCTACAGTGACCTGTATTCTTCAAACTTCTCCCAATTTGATTTGAATGATTTCTTTGATAAAATATTACCATATATTAACAACGAGTGGCGAGAATGCTGTGAGGCCGATTTACAAATTTAAGAACTTGACTCTGCTGTTCAAAAGCTTAAATTAAATAAATCTCCTGGCCCTGACGGTCTCACAGCAAATTTTTTACAAAATTTTTTGGAATGATATTAGATCATTACTATTTAATGCTTTCCGTGAATCTATTGAGGATGGATCTTCAGGGCCAACTATGAACCAGGGTTTAATCACACTAATTCCAAAACCTGATAAAGACTTAAAATTGATTGATAATTTTCACCCAATCACTTTACTCAACAATGATTATAAAATTTTTACACACACATATGTTAATAGATTAAAAAAAGGAATTCATAATTTAATTAATGAATCCCAATCAGGCTTTCTGAAAGGTAGGTCAACTCACAATAATATAAGGTTGGTGATGGATTTGGTAGAGTACAGTTACTTAGTAGAGGATGATGGTTTCATCCTATTTTTAGACTTTAAGAAAGCCTTTGACATGATAGAGCACACTTTTATTTTTAAGTCCTTAGAATTCTTTGGCGTTGGTGATAAGTTTGTTAATACTATAAAAATGATTTATGGAAATATGAATATCTCAGTATCTCTCCCTTCTGGCACTAAACATAGATATCCGAATAAGGCAGGGGTGCCCTTTGTCACCTTTTTTATTTATTTTAGCGGTAGACATGTTAGCCACACAGGTTAAATATGATAATTCCATGAAAAAAGTACATATTTTCGGAAAAACAATAGGAATCAGTCAGCTAGCAGATGACACCACATTATTTTTACAAAGTAAATACCAAATTCCTCCGGCTATTTCTTTAATCAATTCTTTCTGTAAAGCATCTGGCCTCCAATTAAATATAAACAAATGTGAACTCATAGCTCTACACCCCAATCAAGATCTATCCCTGTATAACATCCCAGTGAAAGAAACTGTTAAATATTTAGGTATTTTAATTTCCAAGGATTCAAAAATTAACAACAAAGAAAATTTTGAAAATAAAGTACATAAAGCCAATACTATCCTGAATTGCTGGCTGCAGAGATATATTTCAATTTTTTATTTGGAGACACAAAACTCATTATATAAAAACATCTGATATTATCCAATCATACAAAGAAGGAGGTCTGAATATTATTGAATTAGAAAGTATGAATACTATGAATACTACTACTTAAATGGCTTCAAAGGTTTTTGAGTAATACTGAGAGTTTCTGGTACAGAGTTCCTCGTGCCTTGTTTAACAAACTGGGAGGCATCCGATTTCTTCTCAGATGTGACTTTGCCTTGCCCAAACTCCCAGTGAAGCTTTCAGCATTCCACCAACAAGTCTTATTGTTTAGAAAACTTGCGCACACACACAACTTTACACCCCACAATACCCCTATCTGGAATAACAAGTATATTCTACATAGGGACAAATCCATTTTTTATGAGGAATGGTTAGATAAAAATATTTGGTCAGTAACAGACATAGTGGATGGCAGGGGCAATATTCTAGATTATAATACTTTCACTTTAAGACACGGATTTGCTTGTCATCCAAAGCAGTTTTTCACTGTTATTAATGCAATACCCTCAGGTATAAAAATGTTAATGAAAAGTTTCCTATCTTATTCGAAAATTACTCCAATCCTTCCCTTATTATATATTGGTGAGATTGAAATCAATAATAAACTCTGCACTAATAAACATTTAAGACAAATTATTATCCAATCTTGCTTCCACTATCAAGTATTAAGAAATAAATTATTTCATTCATTGGATAAAAATACTGTTAAACATTTTAGAACGACATATCTTAAATTTCCTATTCTCCCCAAGGCAAAAGAAGTACAATTTAAAATATTAAACGATATATACCCTTCTAATAGATTTTTACGCTTAAAATTTAATTTTAAAAATTGACCATGCCATTTATGTAAACACTCAATTGAAGACTCAGAACACATATTTTTTACCTGCAGTTCAAGTGCAAGATTGGTTGACAATAAAGAATATGGATGATGAAGGTTTGAATTTCACATTACAAGATGTACTATATGGAATTACTAAAGATTGCTCTGTTTTGCACAATTTGATAAATATTATCATTGTATTAGCTAAATATTTTATTCATAAATGCAGATATTTCAAAACTCCTCCACTACACAGTGTCTTTATAAAAGAACTTAAAAAAAATTCGGATGCCCTGGCTAAAATGAAAACAAAAATTGCCTTAAAATTGTTTAATTTATTTGTATCATATAACTTGCCATAGCCGATATATGTTTTATATTGATTTCTTTCTTATGTTTCTTTCGCTCTTAATTTTATTTTCGTTTGGATGATTTTTGTAATTGTTACACTTTTTGTTTTTTGTATATTATTTTGTGTTGAGCCTTCCATGTGTGATACATAATCTGTAAAGTTGAATGCCGTTTTGTTGTATTTGGATTTTGTATTTCCAATTAAAAAATAAAAAATAAAATAAAAGAATAATATATATATATTCACACACTGTTATATAGCTATATAATATTATATTTGCGCATATCCATTAGATTAGTCAGTACTGAAGTCAAATCTGGAGCTAATCTAACAAAATAATTTATGATAACGGTCCTATATTAGTACACCTAAATTTATATGTTAGGGAATAATATTACATTTAAAAAATTACAAAAGAGAAACAAAACTGTATAATCTTTCTATTTCTAAAGATGTTCGGTGGCTAAAATACTATTTTAACAAACATATATGTTTAATAAATATGTTTTGTTCAAATGCACGAAAATATATTACCTATATTCACTGGGAAATGGATAAAAATATTCATTTTGAAAATGAGGTGTACTAATTTATGTTGAGCACTGTATGTCTCGCCTTTACTTCAAGCTCATACCTTAGTAGGTGTGAAACACATTTGCACAATTAAAATCTATAGGAAAATAATGCCTACTTTGACCCTCAAACGCTGTAGTTGTAGTTGAGGCCTAGATGATTTTGGTTCACGCTACTGCAATATAGATAAGACTGTTTTTAGTGCTGTGGAAAGAATGATAAAGAATGATAAAGACTCTTGTCTGAGCTGATATGGTAGAACCGACACCATCATTACTTTTTGTATGACAAGTGCTAAAGAAGAGCTAAAAATCAGACATGATAATGGGTGTTTGGGTTGCCAACATGCGCTGTAAGCAGTTAACCAATTACAGCAAACTGGGCGAACAATCTGACCAATCAGAGCAGAGCAAGTTGTACAAAGAGTGGAATTTATAGAGACCGGATTCTTGAACTGTTTCAGACACTGAGGAGAAAGGACTGACACTTTAATAGATATTATATAAAAAATAAATAAATAAATAAAATGCTTTTTGACCTCAGATGTAAACCTATTGTAAGAAATCAACAAAATAGCATAATTTAAGCACTTCAACAAATGAGCTGTTTGAACGGTCATTAAAACCAAATTTGTCATCATTTGAACTTGTAATTTGGTGACAATGATTTTCTTTGTATCCACATTGATTGCTGTGTTCTGTCGCTAATGCCAATTGATTGCTTCCATGAGCCGACTCAAGGTAACCTTTTCTTGTCAGCGTCTAATGTTTTTTTTTACTGTCATTGACATGACATTTAGTGTTTTCATTAGATTCAAGAGTTACGCATTTTCTTATATTTCAATTCCCTTTAGTTTTAGCCAAGTGAGCTCGCTGCCTACTGCTATATACAGATACATATAAATATAGACATGTTAACACTGTTAAAAAGGCTACATCATTTCAGTAGAAGAATTGTAGCATCTAATGTTGTCGATTGATAAGGCAATCCCAGAATAAAATGTCATAAGCTCAGTGGCAGATAGAGAAATGTCAAAATATGTATGTTTTTTGTAGTATAGACAGATATCAATAATAAAAAACATGTCAAAGCAATAATATATGATATCAACTTGATTATTAAATTCTCATGGTAAGGGTGTTAAAGTGACAGTTCACCCAAAACTGAAAATTCTGCCATCATTTACACAAATGCCACTGACTTTCATAGTATTTTTTTGTTCCTACTATGAATCTCAATGGTTGTTTCTTGCCAACGTTCTTCAGAATATCTTGTTTTGTGTTCAACAAAAGAAATAAATTCACAAAAATGTTATAGTACAGTAAATAGTGAAGGTTTTTTAGTGAATATTGATAGTGAATTTTTTTTTTAACTATAGCTTTAAGGAGGCAGCCTTTTAAAATCACAGTTTTCACTCAGCTCAAGTAGTAAAACAGTTTTCAACCTTGATAATAATGGTGTCATGATGAAGCGTCTTTTTCCTGTTTATCCTGCCGTGGTTTCGATCTTTGCATTTTTTTTAATGTTCCTCTTGATTCCTTGCCGCCTGTCCTGAACTTTTGCCTGTTTTATGACCTCGCTCTTTGGATTATCAGTTTGCTTCTGTTATTGACCATTGCCTGCCTGACTACTCTTGTCAATAAAGATGCTGAATTTGGATCCTTAATGCCGTTGCAAGTATCTTACGTTATAAATAGCACATGATTCTTGAAAAACAAATTTTAAAACTATTTATGAAGGATCACACTGTAAATGTATGGTTCCACAGAATGTATTTGTGTTGTGGGAACATGAAGGAATTAAGTTAGCTTATTACTTTTTATAAACTTAAGTGGATTGTAGGCCTGTCACAATAATCAATGTATCGACTTATCGCACAACACATGGACATGACCTCAATCATTTCTGGTGATGCAATATATATCGTCCACACATAAAAACCAATTCTAGCAACATTTTAGCTGATTGTTCAACATCTCTATCTCTATTGGAGGTGTCAGTATGGTTAAAAAAAAACACTATAGAGTTTACTATAAATTACTATAGTATATTTTCATGTGGGTGCCTGACAGCTGAAAATAGATCTGGTAGCAGATATCACAGCCTCTGTTACTTTTTTTACCTTGCACCTTTTTGTTAACATTTATTATTATTTATTTGGGATATACGTTTTCATATTCTGATTCCAATGCCTAATTATTAAATTGTTAAAGTGACTATAATTAAATTAAATATTCTTAAGAATAAAATATGACGTGTTCTTTGGAAGAGTGTACTAGCACTGTGATGATATTCTACTGTCATTGTGGCATAAAATGGTCTTAAAATGACAATAATGTCATTTATCGCAATATATTTTGGTGCAATATATCGTACGACAAAAATAGTTATGACAGGCAGGGTGCGAATTAAAGGGGGGTTTGGGGGGGATTGACCCCCCCTGAAGGACATCAAAACAAAGATGTATGGGGGGTCAGCCTTTTAATAGTAAGAAATAGATTTCTCTGATCTCTGATCTATATCTTAAATATTAATAATAAAAAATGTATAATATAAATATACATTTGATCGCCCCTATAACGGTGTATACCATTGTAAATGCATTATCGCACCAAGGAAAAATATCATTCAACAGTCTGAAACTGGCAGTTCTAGAGCACTGATAGACATCTTAAGTATTCACAAAACACGTTTCTAGTAAAATGGGTGTTTATATCTGCATGTAGCCTAAAAAAAAGAAACATTAGACACATAATTTGTATAGTTTGAACTACAGTAACCTCTAAAATAGTCACTAAATATCCCTCAAAACACTGAAAACGTATACATTTTATTAATAAATTAGATGTAATTTAAATACATTTATAAATTTGATTTACTGGAGCATGTGTTACCAAATTACAGCTGAAAAAAGATTATCAATGTATAATTTGCACACTGGTGACAGGTCACAACCACAAATATCATTTTCTGAGTCCATGTGATACTTTAAACTTAAGAAATTATGCTGAAATTCATGTTTTGCATCTCAGGAATGCACTTATAATAAAACAGTGCTTAAATTACAATAGCTCGCTGTATTTTTGATCAAATAAACAAAGCATTGGTAAGTACAATCGTCTTTTTTAATTTGATTAACTTCAAACATTAGAGAATAGTATAAAACCCTGTTATAATCTGAAATCAGAGGCTCATTCGCAGACATCTCGAATTTCATCCTCTCAGCTGAATCATAAAGATGTAATTGTTTCTATAAATGACACTAAATGTTTAGGTTTATTGCCACACAATGGCATCTGCTAATGGAAGAAAGCACATTTGAGGGAAACATTGTCATCTTACCGTAGTTCACTAATGTTTTAACACCCACTGCTTGATCCCATCAAAGGTTGGAGGCTCTTGGGAGTTCATCATTACACCCACAAAGACATTCACTATACTTTCATTCTCAAACCTGTGTATGGAGTTATTGGAGATTTGTAGCTGTAATTCACAATAAGTGCCATCATTTCTCTGCCATCATGACTTATCACTGCTTAATAATTTCAACCTATGTTAGTTGTTTTCATGGATCCATATAAATGGGGATAATTTTGTAAACGTAGCATCAGATGAGATTTAGCAAAAATCATTAAAAAATTTTTTGACATTTAAGATGGAGGTACAGCACGATGTTCAATAATTAAGTACATTTATGGGTAAAGATATAGTTCCTTAAATGGATAGATCACCCAAAAGCGATTATTCTGACATTATATATTTCATTTCCTTCACTTGCCACAAACCTTCTTTCTTCTTTTAAATACAAAAAATGTTTATTTTTGAAGAAGAAGAAAGCTCAAAACTGGTCACCCGCTTCGAATGTTATCACTCGATTGAATAGGCGTTATCAGTGGTTATCAGCTGATAGATATGGGCCAGTAGGGGCCTTCTGCACCTACTGGTAGGCTCAAAAGGCTGTTATCATCCATCCACATGGTTAATCAGCTAAAGATTACATATGGCTGCGGCCGGAAGTTAACGAGAATTATTTACATTATTTATTAAATTTCCCATTAATTGTATTTTATTAACGTCTACCCCAACCCCAACCCTAATCCTAACCGTCACAGTAATGTAAAAACAGATCTGGATCTGGAGTCTTCCCTATTAGTATAGCTGATAACCACTGATAACGCCCATTCAATCGAGTGATAACATTCGAAACGGCTGAACTGGTAACCATTGACTTCCACAATATTTGTTTTTTTTCTACTATAGATGTCAACGAGTGCCATTAATGAGCATTCTTCCAAATATCTTCATTTGTGTTCAGCAGAAGAAAGAAACTCATAAAGGTTTTTAACCACATGTTGGAGAATAGATGATGAGGTAAGTTCCTTTTTTGGGTGAACTATCCCTTTAAGATTTCAAATTTATAAAATCCTTTTCTTTTTTTATCCTTTTTTTTTTTGTTTTTTTTACAAATGTTTACATTGTATAACTATTGTTTTCATTGTATTTATTTGTACAACTGTTGTAGCTTCTAAATAAGTGTTGTTTTTTTGAAAAATGTTTTTTGTTGTTTTTTTCTGTTGATTTTTATTTTAGTGGAGGCTTTAGTCATTTTCTTGTGTTTTATTGATCATTTTTATAGTCTAAAAACAATATTTTGCATATATTTTATTTTAGATTTTTTGTTTAGTTTATGGTGAGATTAAGTAAGCTTAAGGTTTTCATTACCAATAATAATAATAATAATAATAAAAAAAAACAATAATAAAGGACAAAACAGCTCACTGGTTTGCTCACATTTTAAGATTATAAGACTGAACAGCATGAAATGCCATCAGTCTACAGAAATTTTCCAGTATTTCTCTGTCAAAATTGGGATATCACAATAATTAACTCCGAAAAAGCCAAAGCAAAGCAAACACTACCAGATTACTATGGTATAAATACAGCACTACAACATACAAAAGAGAGAGATCAACTTAGAATGTCACTTACCTGTTTTATAATGATTTGATCAGCTGTAGTTTTAAATTTATGCTGAGTTTTTCTCCCTCTGAGGACTTATTATACGGTCTCTGTCGTCATCATGTGGCGGAACGTCAACCGTCAATTTCTTTGCTCTGCTCAGTATGACAGGTTGATGGCTTGCGACGCGTTGAATCTCTGAAAATATAAATATTTTAAAATAGGCACTATCCTTATAAATAAACTGCATAGTTACAATCTAAACAACTACATTCTCGCCTAAAAAAGCCTCAATAGTACATTATGTTGTCCAACAGCTGCAATATTTGTCAAACTGTACTGAGTTTATTCCGATCTGCTTGTCACTCATGTGGGCGGAGTAATACACAAGGGTGAAGAGCCTGTATGAGTGCTGTTATTGCAGAATATTGCAGGGCTATGAGCCAATCAGATTCGAGAACCAGACAGAACTTTGTATGAAAACAACAAAAAATTAAGTTCAAATTATACCTTAAATTATGCAATAATAATGTTAGTTTTATTTATTAATTCCAAAGAAAATGTTGGCACTCTTACATATGCAAATGACAGACACGCATAATTCAATCTGCATGAAATATAAAACACAGAATACCTCCATTATCTACAAGAACAATAAGTACAAAGGCTGTTTTGTTTTTGCCATCAGACTAAAGTCAGTAAATGTGAATGTTTGACCCTGAGGTCAGAACACTCTGTATCCAATCCTGCATTTTGTATTCCACTGCGGTGCCTCGCTCCAAAGAGCAGATTACACTTAGATAACACTTTAACAGTCATCTAATCTTCAAGTTTTACAAAGCTGTGAAAATTTTGGTTGTTACTTTACCCCCCCCTTTTTTTTTTTTCAAGACTGCAAACACGTCCATCTAACATGGCTAATAGAGACAGAAGAGAGAGCCAGACAAAGAACAAAAGTGCTCTGTTAATTTGTAAAGGTGTCATGACGGTGTGTTTAGAGCGAACGGTAAAAGGAGAAAAACACTGAAAAATAAACCATCAAAGAGAACCTTTGACGCACCATTTTCTCTCTCAGACGCACAAAAGCAGGAGTAGTTTTCTACCTTCCAAAGTCCAGATAATTGAAAGCTAAATCTGTTATGAGAGTACAAATATAGTGATGCTAGTTTTTTCATAACAGAGCTTGTTCTTTTTCTTATGTTGGTTTTATAATTGGGATCTTTTTTTTTTTTTTTTTGGATTTATGAATATTTGAGCTTTGAACTTCAGTACAATTTTAGTACAAAAGCTTAAAGCTCAACAAAACATTAAATAGAACATTTGACTATAATATCAATAAATCTGTATTTATTTGATCAAATATGCTGCACATCTGTAATATTATAAAATGCTATTGCAATTAATTGTTTATTTTAATTCATTTCTGTAGTGAAAAGCAGAATTTTCAGCATCTTCAGTCTTCAATGTCGCATGATCTTTCATAATTTTAATATGCAGATTTGCTCAAAAAAAGTATATTATTATTAATGTTGAATACAGATATCCTGATTATTATCTTAGTGGAAAAAGCAATATGTTTATTTGTATAATTATCTGCAAATAAACAGTTCAAATGAACATATTCAAGTTTATTTGTGTAGCGCTTTTCACAATAATTTTTGTTTCAAAGCAGCTTTACAAAAGGTGCACATTATTGCATTACAGTCAAATTGAAAAAGGTTAAGGTTATTAGTTACCATAACTTTATTAGTTATTAACAATTTTAACTAATAGCTTTTAACAGTTAAAGTTAGTATACAATATATAAACATAGTTAACCTGCAGTTATATAGTATATAGGTGATGTCTATGTGAACATATCTGAAATAGAAATATTTTGCTACTTTATAAACTTGTTCATTGTCACTTTCAATAAATGTAATGTGCCCTTACAAAAAAAAAAAAAAAAAAAAAGGTATTGATTTCTCACTGTCTCCAAACTTTTGGATGGTTGCGTATATGATTTATTCAGAGCACACAGGTCTGTCTCTTACACAGAAATTGCCCAACATCAAAAGCTGATTGTTTCTCTAGGTTTCAGCGCAATCTCATCATCTATTTAAATGATTGCAGCAGCATCCAAATATCCACCGTTGTCTTTTTTTTTGACTGACATCAGGTGAACAATTTCTATTGTACCCTAAAGTCAGTTTGCAAAAAAGAATAATAATTTTAAAAGAATAATAAATGATAATAAATCTGCTCATCAAATGGCACTGGATACCAATTGTAAAATTCCAAGCATTTTTTGTTTCTAAAATTTTATTAGACATTAAAGTTTGCATTATATAACGGACAATATTTAAATATACTATTATGCACACAGACACAATACTATTATGCAAGCACAAAAATCAAAAAATTGAACGAGGTCAGGTTCAAAATGTGTTTCTTGTTTCATATATTTTAATTTGTGTTTTTTATTTGTTAGTTAGTTAGTTAGTTAGTTAGTTCATTTATTTTCCTTCAGCTTAGTCCCTTATTTATGAGGGGTCGCCACAGCAGAATGAACCGCCAACTATTCCGTACATATATAAAATATACATATGTTTTATGCAGCGGATGCCCTTCCAGCCGTAACCCAGTACTGGGAAACAGGAATACAGACTCATTCACACTTGTACACTACGACCAATTTAGTTTATTCAATTCCCCTATAGCGCATGTCTTTGGACTGTGGAGGAAACAGGAGCACCCGGAGGAAACTCACGCCAACACGGGGAGAACATGCACATTCCACACAGAAATGCCAACTGACCCAGCCGAGGCTCAAACCAGCGACCGTCTTGCTGTGAGGCGACAGCGCTGCCCACTGCGCCACCCTATAGAAGAATCAATCAAAGAAAAAAAATCTAATCTAAGAATCTAAGCTGTTTTTATTTTTATTTTTGAGTGAAATGCTAATGGTCTAATCTGATTCAATCTATGCTAAACTAAGCTAAAAGTGCTCCCACCAGACCCAGAGATTGGCTGAATGGATTAAAAAATGGTAAAACTCGACTGTTTTATAGTTTTTTATAGGATAGTTCACCAAAAATGAAAAAAATATACTTACTATTTATTCACTCTCAAGTGGTTCCAAAACTTTCTTTCTTTTTTCTGATGAATTATTAAAAAAATGTATTTAAAAAAAAAATTGAAACCTGTAACCATTTATATCCATGGTAGGAAAAACCCTATGGTAGCGAATGGTTACAGGTTTTCAGCATGTTTCTAAATATCTTCTTTTGTGTTCAACAGAAGAAACTCAAACAGGTTTGTGAGAAGTAAAGGAGTAAATGATGACATAATTTTCCATTTTGGGTGAACTAGTCATTTAGACTCTAGAGGAGTTGTAAAATTAGCTTATTTTCACACACTGAAAAAAACGATTCATTGGATTTACTAAACCATTTATATTGGCTGATATTAAACAAACAAAGTTTAACATTACTCAATTTAATTTGTTTGTTTAAAGGTGCCATATACTGCATTGGTTTAATACGTTAAATTGTTCTCTGATATCTACATAGTAGGTTTATGGCTTCGGCAAAAATATCCAGAAACGGTTTAATAAGCTCCTGTATTACTCCATAAAATACTCATAGAAATACTCATAGAAGTCCATGATTGACCATATATGGTTTGGTGTGTGAATATTAATTAGCTCAGCTCTGACAGACACCATGACAGACACACACACATACACACAGAGCATGGACAAATATAAGCCCAATCAGAGTAATGTTAACCTATTTTGCTCACCAGATCTGTTGTGCATAAAGGCTAAACTATAATTAAACTTGACAAAAGAGAGTGATAGAGATGTATTGCGTTGTATTTTGAAGCTATATTGTCAAAGAAAACAGCCAGGACTTAGTATCAACCTCTGCATGAACAGATGACAGTTGAGCTGAGTGATTTGACAGATTCAGCAGTCTACATGTGTTTGTTGAAACATACACATCAAATTTCACAATAAACACAATAAATTAATAAAAGATGTAACTAAACATACTTCATGCCTCTTCAGAGGGGAGATGAATAAATGTGTAATCTGTCAATCTTGCATTTTGCGTCCTGAATCGATTTTAAACATGCCTTGTGCTGTCATTGCCCAGTAACGCACAGTAAACAATTTGGGGCTTGCGTTTTCATAATAAAAGTCCCACATTGCTAGTAAGTGAAATATATACGCTTAAAATAACTAAGGGAGGAAAATGATCACTGTTGTATCACTAGAAAACGTTTGGCTTATCAAACGCAGCCTGAGGCGTGCATATTAATGATTTCAGAGCTTTTTTTTATGATCTCAGAGGCTGCTTGTCAGGTCCGGATGAATGACCTAAAGTAGGCATACATGCAAATGAGGAGGGCATGGCCTGTGAGTCTCGTCACAGTTTGTTTTGTCTTCTGATTGGCCCGTTGTCTACTGGGGTTTTACACTTGTGGAATTTACATGAAAACGAGGAAACAGTGGTGTCTGAGGCTCACAGTATGCCCATTTCCATATACTGATCTTTTATTATTCTACTATGCCTCAGTATACCCATATTTTCATTATAGGGCACCTATAAATTCAACTCATATAAATTGTTTGCGGGTGGCGCAGTGGCACAGTGGGTAGTGCTGTTGCCTCACAGCAAGAAGGTCGCTGGTTCGAGCCTCGACTGGATCAGTTGGCATTTCTGTGTGGAGTTTGCATGTTCTCCCCGTGTTCGCATGGGTTTCCTCCGGGTGCTCCGGTTTCCCCCACAAGTCCAAAGACATGCGCTGTAGGTGAATTGGGTAAAGCTAAATTGTCCGTAGTGTATGTGTGTGAATGGGAGTGTATGGGTGTTTCCTAGTGATGGGTTGCAGCTGGAAGGGCATCCGCAGCGTAAAACATGTGCTGGATAAGTTGGTGGTTCATTCCGCTATGGCGACCCCTGATTAATAAAGGGACTAAGCCGCAAGGAAAATGAATGAATGAATGAATAAATTACTTGCAACCACTTACCTAAAAAAAGTAAATCTAATGATTAGTTTTTTTCAGTGTAGGATGATTTCACAGTAGCCTACAAAATATCTCACCAGATTGCCTCACCTTTAAAACAAAACAGCAAAGAAATCCATGTAAAAACAAATTATGTGTGTGTTGTTCAGCTTGACAAACATAACACAATATTGACAAACGCTGGTTGGACAATCTGACAGGTAGGATAAAATGTCAGCTCTGGAGATAACAGATCTAACGACACCTGGACAGGTGGGAATTTTGTGACGCCACCCCTATAAAGCCAACCTGTTTGATAAGTCTATCTAACCTCTCCACACTCCACACAGATCAATATGAAGGGTTTATCAGGCGGTTTGGGATTTGAATGAGGGCTCATTGGCGTCTGAAGTCTCTTTATATTCCTGCTGTGTTCCAGATAGACACTCTCTTAATGAGGGATCGAGGCTGATGCATCAGGATTCTCCGGCGCTTAAAGAAGAAAAAAAGACGGAGCTGATTAGCGGTCACGCAGGCTGAGGATCGCACAGTCTATATTTGATATCTCCTCATTACAGCACTATGGGATTATGAAATAGCGTGGCAATATTGAGCCGTGGTCTATAGATAGACGATCAAATGCAGGATCCACAGGTACAGTTCCTAAATTAACTGCAGCCGAGTTTTTCTATTAGTCTATAAGGTATTGATTTTAAATGGAAAAATCAAGGTTATAATGGATTTTTTTTTTGCACTGCAGAGAAAAGAAGTTGTGACATTGGCATCAGAGAAAACAAGATGCTCTTTTGTCTTGTAGTTCATGAATCACATGATGATGTCTTTAAATATACTTGGACATTTACTGTAATACACACTTAGGCTCTGTTTACACATGAGAGTACTATTACAGAGCTGATAAGCAATTGAAAAAGATGTATACGTCAGCTATATAAACAGCAGGGAAAATAAGTATTGAACACGTCACTATTTTTTCTCAGAAAACATATTCCTAAAGGTGCCATTGACTTGAAATTTTCACCAGATGTTGGTAACAACCAAAGAAATCCATATATGCTAGGAAAACAAATCTATTTAGTTTACAAATGAAGTTATGCGTAATAAAATGAAACAGCACAGGAAAAAAGTATTGAACACATGAAGAAAGGGAGGTGTAGAAAGGCAGTGAAAGCTCAGACAGCAGTTGAAGTCTCTCAGTAGTTCTTCAGCAACCCTCTGCCCTTCGCCAGTGTAAATGAATATTAGCTGCTTCAGTCCAACATCTACATTAGCAGGATGATGAAGATGAAACCAGAGTGGACATTTCAGCAAGACAATGATCCAAAACACAGCCAAGGAAACTCTCTAATGCTTTCAGAGAAAGAAAATCAAGCTGTAGAATAGCCCAGCCAATCACCTGACTTGAATCCAATAGAAAATACCAACTAAAGATCAGATTTGATAGACGAGACCCACAGAACCATCAAGATTTTTACACTCTGTTAAAGTCTGTGAAAAACTCACACCTGAGCAACTCATGTAACTTCATTCTCCATATGAGAGGCGTATTTTAGTAAAGTAAATAATCACTTTTTACAGTATGTAGGAAAAAAATAAGGAGGATCAGCTCTGTTATCTTCAAGATTCCCCGATACAAAGCTGCACTTCTGCAAAGGCCATCAAAGCCTGCAGGTGTATTTATAACCCAGACACTGCGAGGGAAGCGGGGTTTGTGCTGCGGCGCGGTGCCAACAGGGCCATTGGATTGGGCATCGCCAGGTGATTGGGGTTGAATGACAGAAGGCATTTTGACCCGCCGCTAATGAGACACTTCACAGGCCGGCTGAAGAGTCACTCCTGATGAGAGTGGTGTCGGTCGGGGCGATGTGGAGACGCCCCCAACAGGTGCTGCGTGTGCTCATTAACAGCTGCTCACATACGCACAGATTTGGAGAATGGCACAGTGTGGAGAGAGGATGAGAGATTGTAGGAAGACGGAGAGGAATAATAAAGATACTGTATCGTATGGACGCAGAGAGAGGACTTCTTACAAAAAAAAAAGGTAGTAAAACATACTGTGTATGATACATAATGTATAATGACACATAATGATCGCGCTGGTGACACAGTGGCTCAGTGGTTAGCACTGTCGCCTCACAGCAAGAAGGTTGGTGGTTCGAGCCCCGGCTCGGTCAGTTGGCATTTCTGTGTGGAGTTTGCATGTTCTCCCCGTGTTAGTGTGGGTTTCCTCCAGGTGCTCCGGTTTCCCCCACAGTCCAAAGACATGCGCTATAGGTGAATTGAATAAACTAAATTGGCTGTACTGTATGTGGGTGGATGAGTGTGTATGGATGTTTCCCAGTACTGGGTTGCAGCTGGAAGGGCATCCGCTGCTTAAAACATATGCTGGATAAGTTCATTCGGTGGCGATTCATTCCGCTATGGTGACCGCGGATGAATAAAGGGACTAAGTCGAAGGAAAAGGAATGAATGAATGATTGCGCTTGTTTTTTTAAAGGGGTCCTATTTTACTAAGTAAGTTACTGTAGGCTGCATTCAGCCGTTTTTCTTTCTGCAAGCTTTACATTAAAGGTGCTGTATGTATAAGTTTTTGACTCTTCTAAAGCATAAAACACCATAATATGTTGGCAGATATTTAAGAAACATGTGAACATTCGTGTTTATCTGAAAAGCAATGCTAAACGTCTAAAAGTCAGAACGTCTGTCTTTGTTTTGGTCCCTTTAACCCGCCCACTGCCAGTTTAGTCAATTATATTTCAGCACCCCGGGTTGCCTTGCTGGAAAACAGCGTATTTCATTCATTCAGTCATGAAGGCTCTCAAAGTATGCGTCCGCGACCGATAAAATGCAACCTCCAGTGGACAGTAACAGTAAGTGTCCAAAATGGGACGTGGATTCAGAGTTCCACATGAGGAGGTTATTAATTAGCAAATAATATAAATATTACGAATGCAAACACTTGGTGAGCAGGTTACATTGTAACCCCGTGTCCTAACAACACCCTACGTGATGAGATTTGCAGTGATAAGCATCAGTTTGCACCAGACGCAACATGACAGAAATTTAAGTACAGCCATTCAGAAGCACAGAATAGTGCACTCACTGCACTCCAACGAAATGGTAAGGTTTATAATCTAATTAATACATATTAAACCTCTTTAACATTATTAAATGTAGATGCTGAATCACTGATATCTGTTGGTTTGCATTAATTCACAGTTCTGAAGTTCAATTTCAAACAGTTTATTTTATTTTCACGATCTGAGGTGAACTATCTGCTGCTGCTTTCAGTAGTATGGCAATAAATGTCATGTAAAATGGCATTCAAACTCACATTATTAGCATTTATCACTGAATAAAGCACATGAGGTGTACGTGAGGTGATCATTGTCAGTTTATCCTGTTGTTAAACTGCAAGAAATAGCAGCCGTTTCTAATATAAATTCGAGGTATTGGTTAGGACAAAAACTTTTAATATGGAAAATATTCCTTCTATCCCGTGTAGCTGCTTTTATTTAGAACACGATTTAAATCAGCCTTTAGGCTCGATAGTCATGCACACTCCTGTTGGTCCTCAATCTGGCAACCTGCGCTTGCCTGTGTTTTGAACCAGGAATGCAATATCTAGTTCAACCACTGGGTGTCAAACTTACATACTGCACCTTTAATGAAAGAGTTACTAATGAAAGAGTTTTTACAGCTCAGATCAATGTTTTATGTCTAATTCTTTACTTTTGTGGCAAGTAGACATGTTTGACTTCTTGTCAGAAAGCCACTTGTCTTAGAAAGTTATACATTTAATAAGGAGAAATGTCGTCAATATAAACATTGCAGCTTTTTAATCAGCTCAGACTTGTTTCCAGGCGGGCTGATTAAGATTCCTGCACACTCGACTCATGGAAATCCTGTATATTTAAACCAATCAGAGGACGACATCAATAAGCAAACACACTTTTAACAATTGTGAATTAAGTTTCAAATCAGATGTAGTATTGTACACACTTGAGACACTTGTTTGAGTGTGATACATTAAAACAAGAACCAGCAAGTTTAAGAATACACTGCTGACACTATATTGCTTTTACTCTTTTACTTTTAAAAGGACCATCTGTTAAGAGTCATTTGTTTAGGAATAATAAGCTGAACATTATTCATAAAATTGTATTCATTAAAAGAACAGACTTACTGTTTCTCCAACTTTCTCTGCTTCTCTGATTAATTCTCAGAGAGAGAGAGAGAGAGAGAGAGAGAGAGAGAGAGAGAGAGAATGAGAATGGAATGAAATAAAAATGAAAACTAAAAACATATTTTTTTTGTGCAAGAAACATTTCAATATAACCCTTTAAAAGGCCGCCATTAAATGAAGGTACAGACTAGACCTGGAAGATACAACACAAATAAAAAATAAATCACAATGCACCAATGTGCTAGAAAAAAAAAAAATAAAATAAAATCAAGGCTCTAGATGGAAATGAGCTATAGAGACAGACTCTGAGAGAGGGAGAGAAGAGAGGACAATAAGAGCTGCAATTTAAAAATTTTCACTGCGGCAATTGTGCCTGTCATTGGCTTTAAAGAAAGAGCGTTCACAATGTTTCACTAAAGCAATTCAGCCAATGCATGCACAGCCTCTTTTGAAGACCAAAGCCTTGATTTCAATGTCTCCAATGCAGTATCAGTCTGCTCCTGAAAGTTTCCAATCACACCAGTCACGCCACAAGAAACGACTTTTATAGAAGTTCTGAATTCGATTCAATTTAAGCCGTAGCCATATATTCCAGTGGGGACTTGAGGAAATGTGATTTGAATTGCAATATTTCTGAAGTCTACCCTGCCAAATCCACCCACCGGATCACTTTGACAGTCCGCACTGCTGTAAGCACTGAGACAATTTAACCACTGTCTCGTTTAATGTGGTCAGAGAACATCGTTTGGGACAGTCAAAACCGCACAGTTCTGGAGAAGCAAGAAGAATCACTTTAGGTCTCAGTGAAGAAAATTAGGACTTCGTGAAGAACTGCACCCAAAGCATCTCTCAAGGGCATATATATACGCACAGTTCAGGCTGAATTTGCGAAACATGAGCGAGACCTCCATTAACCTTCAGAATGTCTTGTAAAATATTCAAGTCTCGGAGGAGACCAGTTCTCATTATATTTCTGACTTCTATCATTTCTTCCCAGACATTTGAGGGAAATCCACCTGCCATAATTTATTCATCATTCACTTATTTTTTATTGAGAACAGCACTAAATGTGAAACAGACAAAAGAGTGGAGCACTCTATATTGATGGCATCTGATGTCACCCTATTATCCCGTCACAATTTAAAAACTGTGTTTGATCTTTCTAGAATTACATGCTATATTCATTTATACATTTTCCTTCGGCTTAGTCCCTTTATTCATCAGGGGTCACCACAGCGGAATGAACCGCCAACTTATCTAGCATATGTTTTACACAGTGGATGGCCTTCCAGCCGCAACCCAGTACTGGGAAACACCCATACACTCTCACATTCACACACATACACTACGGCCAATTTAGCTTATTTAATTCACCTATAGCGCATGTCTTTGGACTGTGGGGGAAACCGGAGCACCTGGAGGAAACCCACACTAACACGGGGAGAACATGCAAACTCCACACAGAAATGCCAATTGACCCAGTCGGGGCTCGAACCACCAACCTTCTTGCTGTAAGGCGACAGTGCTAACCACTGAGCCACCGTGCCACCCTTACATGCTATATTTAGTTTATATTTCAATTCTCTTATAAATTACAGGCCCATTAAAACCATTACAGTAATAGCTCACCCAAAATTGAAAATTGTCAACATTTACTCAGCCTTAACTTGTCACAAACCTGTTTTTTGTGTCTTTTTTCATGAAGATTTACCACCGCTTGATGGTGACCTTTTTTTTTTGGGTGGACTTTCCCATTAAAGTGCCTCATAATGCTATTTTAAAGTTTTACAACATCCAAGATAAAAAAAAACTCTAATTTTCTCAATATTCATTACACATCACCTCATTTCTCAAAAAGTCTCCAAAAATAGTTGGAGAAAAACCTCAGATGAACAATGTTGATAAACTACAAATCTCCATCATAAGTATGACTTCACATCAGCATTAACAAACAACTTTACAAGCTAAAATTGGTGGTTTGGTTTAACCCAAATTTTCTAAATATTATGGATAAACACAAACTTTTGTAGACATGTGCTATAGGTGAATTAGGTAAGCTAAATTGACCATAGTTTATGTGTGTGAATGAGTGTGTATGGATGTTTCCCAGTGATGGGTTGCAGCTGGAAGGGCATCCGCTGCGTAAAACATATGCTGGATAAGTTGGCGCTGTGGTGACCCCAGATTAATAAAGGGACTAAGTCGAAAAGAAAATGAATGAAAATGAAAAAGATTTAACCAAACTGTAAAAAAAAATATCTGTAAAATTAACAGTTTTCCATATTCATGTTAAGAGTTGTATTTTGTTTTGTCATGAATTTACAATTTTGAAAACTTGACTTTTGTTGACATGTCTAATAGTTTAAGTGATTTATTGTCTGGATTGGTTTTGTAAATTACTGTACAAAAACATGGTAATAAACTGCCAGTACCTTTCTGTTACCTTACAGGCTTAAGTCTCTATATATCATTTCTTATACAATATATTGTTTCAAACTACTAAAATGTCAAGAAAATCAGTTAGTTAAACTGTAGAGTTGAATTTTCAACATCAAAAGTCAAAAAAGCAGAGATCAATGTCTTCTAATGCAGTGTTTCTCTACCACGTTCCTGGAGGACCACCAGCTCTGCACATTTTTCTTGTTTTCTTAACCAAACACACCTGATTCAGATCATCAGCTCATTAGCAGAGACTGAAAGACCTGTAATGGGTGTGACAGACAAAGGAGACATCCAAAACATGCAGTGTTGGTGGTCCTCTAGGAACGTGGTTGAGAAACACTGCTCTAATGCCATTCTTAACCATAAATAAATAGAAAAAAAAAAACAGTGAATCAAGAAAAATTGTAACTGTTAATTAACAGATATTTGTTGCAGTGCAGTGGTTGGGTTATTCCATGTTTTATCCAAATTTAGGTTATATTAGGAGTAGGAAATTAAAGAGGGATTATGGCCAAGATTAATAAAAAATACTTTATAAATTCAAGATAAAGTAGCAAAAATGCCCTTCCAAAATTAATTAATTAATTAAAAATTAATTAACTCCAACTAACTAATTCAATTACGATGACTGTGGTTGAAGAGAAATGTAAAATTGAAAAGTGTGAAATTGCGCCATTAAGCTTAGATCTGTGGATGTTGCATGTTTTCTAACAGAACTGAGAATATTAACCAACAACACACACAATTCTGTTGAGCTTATGAACACAAACATCAATCAGTTTTTAGTGAGGCATCTAGATTAGTCACTACTAAAAACACCAGAGTTTTGTTGAGTGTGTGCAGGCTCAATGAATTAATTCTGTGAATTCTCTCATCATAAACAAGTTACAATTCAATACAGTTTATTGCAGTGGTCCAGTACCTCTCCAGTTGGTCATTTAGACAAGTGAAGTGTCCAAGCTGCAAAACCTTGCTAGTGGGGTGCCCCAGGGCTCTGTTCTAGGACCGCTTCTCTTCTCCATTTACATTACATCACTTGGGTCTGTAATTCAGAAACATGGCTTTTCCTACCTTGCTATGTTGATGACACCCAACTCAACCATTCTAGCCAGACAACCCAATGATCGCTACCCAGATTGTCAGCATATATGAAACATATTTCCTTCCAGATGAAGAACCACCACCTACAACTCAATCTTTCCTGAAACTGCTGGTAATCCCGTCCACCTCAACACGTATCTACAATTTATTGATCATCAGTTGTAATTTACATACCACATTTCTACAGTTGCCTAATCATGCAGATTCACTCTATATAACATCAGGAAGATCAGACACTTTCTACCTGAAAATGCTTCTCAACTGCTTGTCCAGGCACTTGCTCTGTCCAAGCCGGACTGGAAGTTGTCACCAAAAAGGATTTGAGATTTGGATTCATGACAGAGGCTTAAGCTGTGGTCACACAAAATGACTTCGGACAGAGCAAGACTGCAAAGCACGCAGTCTTCTAGTTCGCCATGTCAACACGTGTGAAGTGTGCTCAAAGCTTAAGACTTCAGGCCTCAGTCTCCACATCAGAAATCTGCAATGCATCAATCACATCCTCACACAAAGTCTGTCACATTTCTGTCAGGTTGCCTTTGGGTTTGAAGAAAGCCTCCCAATTAACATACATAACAAAAGTGTGATATCCCCAAACTAGCAGCGTTCATTTGCATATAACATTTATGAACGCAAGTAGTTCAGCAAATCTGTATCAGTGAGTCCCAGCGGTTACGTGACGTGCCAGCAGATCTTGTGCTCGTCTCTAATTATTATTCAGAAAGGGTTTCTTCAGCCGTACTGCTGCAGATTTCATCTTTAACCTGGGCTCTAATTGGCCGAAACAGCACCAGCTTGATGTTTATTTAGTTGTCTATGTGGATGTGCATTCTCATATGCACTTTCATCTTCTGCCCTTTAAATATTTGGACATATCAGGAATATATTTGAGCCATATGCTTTTTACATTGTCAGCTTTCTGCAGTGTTGCTGTTTGAGCTTGAAAAGATCTGCAAAGTAACTCCAGTGGGAGTTATTCTCTGTATCAGTATAGACTCTGTTTCTGTATTTCCACATATGCCTTGATTGTAGTCACAATAGTTCACAATATAGGCAACCACATTTAAATAACTCCAGCCTAAGGGGAAGGAGCCTGGTGGAGTTTTGTTAGTAGTGTGTTGCCACTGCTACTTCACAGATCTAATATGATGATACACGTGGCATTTCCTCTTGACTGTTTGCAATCACAGACATACCGAAAATTATCTGAACTTAAAAGCTATTTTGTGTGTGTGTGTGTGTGTGTGTGTGTGTGTGTGTGTGTGTGTGTGT
>CAIGQV010016645.1:23145417-23166302 GCA_903798115.1 Danio jaintianensis | reverse complement strand
ATATATATACATATCAACATTTGAAGTGTAAAGTTAATCAAAGTTGTCATAAAACTATTGAACACCCATTCTTGTCTTAGGACAATTTTGATTCACTTTGAAGAATCTAACTGAGAATCCTTGTAGCAAATTTATGTGTGTGTTGTTTCAAGAAAGCAACCATTCATTTGTGTTGTGTTTTATTTTCAATTGTTTATATTCATTTATTCTTCATTGAATTATTTTATTTAATCATATGATCATTAGTCATTTATATAATTATCATTATATCATTTTACTGATCATTAGTTAATGATTTGATTATTATTATTGATTATTATTTGTCATTTTATTATGTTTTTATATTTTATTAATAATATTTTCATATAATTATTGCTTTATTATTATTTCTATTTTTCCATATTGTTATAATCTTATGACTGTGGATTCAAATGAAACTTGTTTTCATGAGTAAGAGATAAGAGAATGTCTCCATTTCAAGGTCTGTATGGTCTCTGGACAATGTTGTGAAGCAGTAATTTTCCATTGCTGTTGCTTGTGGTATAATAACACTTGTTGGATTTATCCTGGTCAGACAAAGTCTGAGAATTGAATCATACGCAACTAAGATTATTCAATAAACTCTGCTCTTTTTTCTTTATCATCATGACTTCGTCTCCTGCTTCTGCTCCTCTCTGGAGGCTTTCTCAGTCAACTCTTATATTGATAGGAGATTGTTAATTCTGTTGAATACTGGTTAACAAGTTTGGGTATTGGAAACTCTGCTGACTTGTTGTCCAGATACCTGGAGAAACTGACATTTTCTGACAAGATCTGGCATCCGGGGCTAGATCTTATTTATCTGGCATTAAGAGTGTGATCTAACAACTTCGAATGTTGACTATATATATTACTAGTAGAATTTTAAATAAGTCATATTACTGTCAAATTAATGTGTAATCACTAGTATTTAACAAATGTCACAGTCAGGCCAGGTTATCCCCATTCTCAGTCACCACAATCACTCCGATCACAGTCACCTGAGTATTAATCCCCGCACCTCCACATCAATCCCACTCATCACTCCAGCACCAGCACCCTCACCAGCCTTCACTCAGTGTCCGGCCTCGTTACTCATACGAAGGACTGCACTCTCAGTGTTTAAAACTCTATTCAAGTTTACTTACCTCTCTCTCGTTCCCTGTGATCTCTAGTGTCTGCGTCTCTCCGTCCTAGTGTGGTTTCTCCTGGTCCCTCCGATAATAAATCACATTTTAGCCGGGTGTAATTTATATATTATAACACTGACAAAAAGATTTAGGTATATCTATATTTCGTTTGCATACTGGTAATTGAATGTATGGTGCACTATAGTCTTTTTCAGTATCAAACCATGAATAGTTCCTAAAATAAGTTGAGAAAGATATGTACAGATATTGCAGAAATAAGATTAGTTAAATATTCACTTTTTGATCACTGAAACAAGACACGGACAACAATGTCTAAAGTTTAAAATGAAGAGCAACTTCATCAAAACAATGTTTTTTTGAGATGCACATTTATATTTACATGCAGGACTAAAACAAATCAACTGAAACAACTGAAATTCAATTACTCAACTGCAAAGAAAGAAACATTCTGTTCCGTTTTCCATAAAATAAAAAGGTGTTGTATTATAGGCCATTTGCATTTACATTTATTTATTTGACAGACACTTTCAGGCTGCTTTCACACCTGTAGATAGATTGTTTTGTTTCGAAGCAGGGATTAAAATTGTTACAATGTTGCGGTGCGGTTTGCTTTCACACAGCAAAGTTTCTAAACGGACCAAAATAGCTAAAACAAGTTACGTGCGAGTAAACTCTTGTCACATTTGTCCGAGTTTCAGGGTTTATTTCAGTCCCGCTCAGCTGTCATGCGTCCTTATTTTAATTTATGGCAATGAGCAATAAGACATTAAGCGAAAAGCTCCGCTTTAATTTTGAATGGTGACACCCACACACATCGTCACCAAATATAAATCAGAGGTAAGATTTCTCACACATAGCCGTTGGCTAGAATTATGCATTATAGGCTTTACATTATAGGGAGAAATAACAGATAAACCAAGACTGCAGTTCGGTCAATTTTCCTAACAGCTCTCGGTAATAATTCAGCATGCTTTCACTTTCGCATTTGACATGAAACGCACATTTACCGGTAGAAATGACATCCCACCCTACTCATAATTCTCTCTTCATATAGCTATATATGACTATTACATATGCATAATACACTGTGATATAGCCTGGTTCGTTAGTTCGTTGGATCGTTTTGTTTTCTCACTACAATCGATCCGCTCCAGAGTTCGTTTCAATCGAGCCGAGACCACCTCATTCAGGCGATCTTGGACCGATTGTTTTGGCGCGGATCCGAGTGCGATTGCTGTTTTCACATATGCCAAACGAACCGCACTAACTGGGGAAACGTGCCAGGTTCCAAAACAAAAGTCTAGGGGCTCTAGTTTAACTGTCACACTCTCTCAGTTCAAAACTAGATTAAAGACCTATCTTTTTAGTAAAGCATACACTCAATGCATCGCATAACGATATGATGCATGAATGTGCTCCATGCAGGTGAGCTGGCTCGACATCACCTGTAGGACACACTCCTCAATACACCAGACATTGTGTTAGAAACTCTCATATGCTTTACATGTTTGTTTCTATGTTTGTTTATTTAACTGCTATTTTCATCTATAACACTCAATTTTTGCATCTCGTTTAAATACACTATGAACAGCAGCTACGCTAATTATTTTCTTTATTCTCTATTTCCACCTGGGGATACTCATTCCGAGGTCCCTAGAGACTATGCAGCGCCATTGATGCGATCCAAGACCTGTGAAGCGATGATCCCAAGGTATCCATAATCCTGGACCAGGTCGTATCCCGAGCTGATGCTGTGGTCGTCATGGAGAAATGGAGTGCATGAGACTGATTCCTGAATGACCACTGTGATAAACGAGGTCCCACATTGATCCTGCGGGCCAACCTGACCGCCTGCCGGTGCCCTACTCACACCTGCAGCTTCTCCACGATGGACGTCCAGCTTCTTCAGCCTCCAGCGCCTAGACTGCAGCTCTGAACAGGAAGTTTGGCCAGATGAAAAATGGTCGTGCCTAACAGAGCCTAGTTTCTCTCGAGGTTTTTTTTTCCCTTCACTTCCCCAATTGGTGAAGTTTTTTTTCCTCTCCACTGTTGCCGCTGGCTTGCTCGGATTGGGACTTGTGGAGCTGTGCTTCGGTGGATTTGCTCTGCGGTGTTTGAACTTCAGCAGTGAAATTTAGACCACACTAAACTAAACTAAACTGAACTTCAACTCTGAAATCTGGACTTTACTAGAACTATGTTAAGCTGCTTTGACACAATCTACATTGTGAAAAGCGCTATATAAATAAACTTGACTTGACTATTTTAGGGACGGAAAAATACGGTTTGCACCGCGGAGCATGGTCTAACAGGGTTGTGCTTATTCTCTTAATGAGTTATGGGTTTGTTTAGAGCATAACGTGCATCAAACCAATCAGAGTCTCCTCTCCCATTCCCTTTAAGAATCAGTTGCGTCGCGCCATGGCGCATTTGCTATTTACATGGCGGACTTTGTAAGTGGAAAAACTGAATGCTTCACTAGCGAGAAAACAGTCAAACAGATCATCTGCAGCGCGAGGATAAAGAATGAGCCTCCTCCATTCAGCCTCTTTACTTTCTCTTTCTCTTCACTTACTCCTTCACTTTCGTGGATAAGGAAACTGTGTTGTACGCACTCCACTGAAGACATCCATTAGCCTGCATATTTAATTTAGTTTGTTAAGCGCAAAGATTTGTTTCAAAACTATTTCTAAATTCAGTTCTCATTTCCAGCAAATTAATAAATGAGCAATAATAACGAAGTGTGGTCAAAAAACTGAGTTATATTCAAACACACATCCTATGCCCCATATAGTCCAAAACCTGACAGGTGGACAAATCTAAGCTTGTTTTTATTAAAACAAATATAAATATACATATAATAAATAATAATAATAATAATAATAACATTATACAAAAGCAAGTTGTCATGAATAAACTGAAAAAAGTGGTTTTTATATTTATGTAGAAAGTAATATTTTTGTAATATTTTAATCCTTTAATTTTTTTTCATTTGTAAAGATATTTGTGTATTGCTGTACATCCTGTGTGTATTAAGCAATGTGTGCATGTTTAAGCAGCACAACTAACGCGCTCTGCGCTGGACTTTAGACCTGCTTTCAGCTGGTCTATAGCACAGTCTATTTTAGTTCCTCAAAATAGCAACGCGCCAACAATGCGCCTTAACTCACCTCCATTCTAGACCAGCAAACCCATGAGTCCACAAAGCTATTTAATTTGCTATTTAAACAACATGGCGCAAAATGGGAAAGTTAGGGTTGCGCTGGTCTGAAAATAGCAACCCATCGTGCCAAACACGTCTTGCGCCTTATTGCGCCAGGTGTATGATAGGGCCCTAGGTGTGAAAGCACCCTTATTCAAAGCAACTTACTAATGAGAACCTAGAAGTAATCAAATCAACAACAACAAAAAAAACGAAAACATGCATAATATGACAATTGCTTGTCAGTCTAATAAAGTACACATTTTTTAATAACATTAAGTAAAATACTAATAAATACATATGTACATATACACATATTTATTAGTACATTCATACTATTACTAGATTTTAATAGTATTATATACAAAATACTCCTTGTTTTTTAATATATATTATAATTTAATATGTAATTTACATAATAATGCAAATATCAACATCTAATATATTTTATTAAATGCTATTTGCACAAAAATGGACAAATATAAAGGCTGTAGTAGGATGCTTTTTGGATTTCCTTTTTTCCATTTTCATGATTTAGATGACAAACATGTATCTGCCACATTGAGATGAAGATATCAAGAGAAAAAGAGCATGATATTTATTTTTCTTGTTTGTTTCATTTCCATTATATTCCTTTAAGAAAAGGCAGTTTGATTTTACACGGCTGACCTTTACAGAGATGACACAGTTCCCAGCATTGTGCGCCGCAATTTATTTATGTTTATACAGCCATAGGAAACCAAAGGCAATGTTAGAGAAAGGGGAAGCCCGTTATAATGTGAAAGTTTTTTGTTTTTTTTCCAACAGTGACTGATGCGCGTTGGAGGAAAGCAGTAATGGATCAGTGTGACCCGAACGGGCTTCACATCACATCACAGTCAATAACACCCTCTGACAAAACCCATCACAACAGCCACACTGCAGAGTCAAACAGACAACAGGACATTATAGACGTCATAACTCAAGATTCACATGTGTTTACAGACTCTTTCCTCCACCCTGAACACCATCCACAGACTTCACGACCCTCAAAAAAAAACAAAAAACACACTCATTATCTGTATGCGGCAGCCTGACATCACACACAAGAGATCTTGAGCTTTAACAGAAGACACTGCAGGTTTTTTATGCACCTGTCAATTTTGAGAGTGTGAGTTTTTGGCTTTTCAGTAAGATGTGAATTACAGAAGTGTTTGACCCCCTGATTAACCCTCGATCCCCTCTGAAGGATGTCTGAAAAAGATGTGTGATGTCACTCCAAAATATGTTTGCTGCTTGTTTAAACTACTTATTTATAATGAGCTGAATCAACACAATTCTTGAGGGTTTTTTTTGGGGGGGGGGGGGGGGAATAACTTAATTATTTTATGTTCAATCAACTTAAATTTGTAAAACGATGAAGTTAACTTGATATGAATGTACATATGACCACCATATACAATGTATTTTTAGTATTTTGCTTGATTGGTAAAAATATTGTACATATACTGTGCATCTGGGAAGTATTCTTAGCGCTTCACTTTTTTCACATTTTTTGTTACAGCCTTATTCCAAAATGGATTCAATTCATTTATTTCCTCAACATTCTGCACACAATACCCCATAATGACAATGTGAAAAAAGATTTTAAAAAATTGTTGCAAATTTATTAAAGATAAAAAACCTGAAAAATCACATGTACATAAGTATTCACAGCCTTTGCTCAATACTTTGTTGATGCACCTTTGGCAGCAATTACAGCCTCAAGTCTTTTTGAATATGATGCCACAAGCTTGGCACACCTGTCTTTGGGAATTTTTGCCCATTCCTCTTTGCAGCACCCTTCAAAAAGCTCTATCAGGTTGGATGGGAAGCGACGGTGTACAGCCATTTTCAGATCTCTCCAGAGATGTTCAATAGGATTTAGGTCTGGGCTCTGGCTGAGCCACTCAAGGACATTTACCGAGTTGTTGTGAAGCCACTCCATTGATATTCTGGCGGTGTGCTTTGGGTCATTGTCCTGCTGGAAGATGAACCGTTGCCCCAGTCTGAGGTCAAGAGCACTCTGAAGCAGGTTTTCATTCAGGATGTCTCTGTACATTGCTGCGTTCATCTTTCCCTCTATCCTGACTAGTCTTCCAGTTCCTGCTGCTGAAAAACATCCCCACAGCATGATGCTGCCACCACCATGCTTCACTGTAGGGATGGTATTAGCCTGGTGATGAGAGGTGCCTGGTTTTCTCCAAACGTAACGCCAGACATTCACTCCAAAGAGTTAAATTTTAGTCTCATCAGACCAGAGAATTTTGCTTCAGATGCCTTTTGGCAAATTCCAGGCGGGCTGCTATGTGCCCTTTACTAAGGAGTAGCTTCCGTCTGGCCACTCTACCATATACAGGCCTGATTGGTGGATTGCTGCACAGATGGTTGTCCTTCTGTAAGGTTCCGCTCTCTCCACAGAAGAACGCTGGAGCTCAAACAGAGTGACCATCGGGTTATTGATCACCTCCCTGACTAAGGCCCTTCTCCCCCGATCACTCAGCTTAGATGGCCGCCCAGCTCTAGGAAGAGTCTTGGTGGTTCCAAACATCTTCCACTTATGGATGATGGAGGCCACTGTGCTCATTGGAACTGTCAGAGCAGCAGAAAGTTTTCTGTAACCTTCCCCAGCCTTGTGCCTCGAGACAATCCTGTCTCGGATGTCTACAGACAATTCCTTTGTCTTCATGCTTGGTTTGTACTTTCACATGCACTGTCAACCCGGGGACCTTATATAGACAGGTGTATGCCTTTTCAAATCATGTCCAATCAACTGAATTTACCACAGGTGAACTCCAATTAAGCTGCTGAAACATCTCAAGAATGATCAGTGGAAACAGAATGTACCTGAGCTCAATTTAGAGCTTCACGGCAAAGGCTGTGAATACTTACGTACATGTGATTTTTCAGGTTTTTTATTTTTAATAAATTTGCAACAATTTCAAAAAATCTTTTTTCACATTGTCATTATGGGGTATTATGTTTAGAATTTTGAGAAAAAATTAATTGAATCCATTTTGGAATAAGGCTGTAACACAAAAAAATGTGGAAAAAGTGAAGCGCTATGAATACTTTCCAGATGCACTGTACATCCTATCAACATTGTTGGGATAACTCATTTAACACATAGGAGAGGAAAAAGTACCAAAGGAAGAGGGAATGCATGGGACAAATTGAAAAATTCATAGAAAATTCAAGAAAGAAAACTTATAGAGAGCAGCTTATAATTGAGAGCGTGTGAGAAAATTCCTAGAAAGCAGCATATAATTGTGAGCGCACAAGAAAACTTCTAGAGAGCAGCATATAATTGACAGTGTGCGTGAAAATTCGTTAGAGAGCAGTGTATAATTGAGAGCGTGCAAGACAATTCATAAAAAAGGAGAGTACAATTGAGACCCCTTAAGAAAGTGCATAGAGATCAGCGTATAATTGGGAGCAGTGAATTGTAAGAGGAAAACTGTAAGAGAGCAGCGTATCATTGACAGTGCATGTGAAAATCCATAAGAGAGTTGAGTAAAATTGAGAGCGTGCAAAGAAATTTATAGAGAGCATCGTATAATTATGAATGGACAAGACAATTAAAAGAGAGCAGCATATAATTGAGAGTGTGCAAGAAAATTTGTAAGACAACAGTGTATATTGACAGCGCGTGTGAAAATTTTTAAGAGAGCATTTTATAATTTTACAATTGAGAGCATGCTCGAAAATAGATAGAGAGCAGCGTATAGTTGAGCGATCAAGGAAATTCGCCTTGTAATATACGCTCGTGACATTTATCATTAAAATAACGCCATATTCAAGTGGCTGCCATGTGATTTACATTTGAATGGCGGAGGAAGAAATTCATGAGGTCAGACTGGATAAACTGTACCTCGTGTTTGTTTTATACAGATTACAAAACCAGAGAACATTTGTTATCAAGTGCAGCTAGTTCATTTAAAAGTAGAGATTTCGAGCTTTATGTAGATATATTACTCATGTCTGTGAGACAAATATTAACTGAGATTCCAGTGCATTTGCCAACCTCATATAGTTCATAACAATGAAGCTGCAAAAACTGTCATAAAAACATGTCTGGACCAAACCCCTCCCCCAGAGAATCATCAGCCTATAGCAATCGATGATAGACTTCTTTACTAGAAGGTGAGGCTTCGTTTGCTACAGCGACAATATTGACCTTAACATTTTTTCCCCTTTCAAAACTATACAAGTGGCATTATGTATTATATAGTATTTGACCCATTGCATACTATACCTTTCTATCAAAGTTACCTGATATCATCTTTGTTTTCATTATCATCAATCATTACCATCATTAAATTCATTATCATGAATTTGATACAGTCTAACTATAAAGAACTGAGTTATTGGTATATTTTATTATCATATTTTATTATCATTATCATGCAATTAAAAAAAACACCAGCAAATTAAGAAAGGATCTTCATCCGTTTGACAGCATACGTGCTGCAAATCCTTACAATGCATACACAATAAAAAAACACACTATTTTTTCCCACAAACAAATTAAGAAAACGCCATTGACATGGACATCAGTAATCTAATTATTTGCCTTAATCTGAATAAGGCAATAATATGATTAAGGTGTTTGCATGAGTTGCTTTTTGAGTGTTCCTTTCATGATCCC
Source organism: Danio jaintianensis (assembly GCA_903798115.1). Classification (NCBI taxonomy): domain Eukaryota; kingdom Metazoa; phylum Chordata; class Actinopteri; order Cypriniformes; family Danionidae; genus Danio; species Danio jaintianensis. The sequence continues at coordinate 23,157,265 of CAIGQV010016645.1, read as the reverse complement.
GTTTTACATGTTATAGCACATAGATCGATTAACGTCATTGCGTCACCACGTTATATCCAACGTTTCCTCTGGAGTGTCATGTAATTTTGGGTGTTTCATTTTTAATTTTTCAACTTTAACTGCAGTTCGGCAGTTTCACTTTCATTCAGGAACATTTCATTCAAGCCGCCGTGACAAACTGAGGTATTGGATGCGAGTATGGAGTAAGGACTGGTGGAAAAGTGTTTCCATTCGCACGCCGAATGGAAAGAAAAAACTTCCGCACTTGGCGATGCGGGTGTCTGTGGTCCTTTACTGACTCGGTAGGTGCAGAGAATAGTGTCAAACAGCCGTGTGTGTATGGAATATCGAAGTCCTACATGATGGTAATAGTTTGATTAGGTGTTTACATGTCTGTACTGCACTTCAATAATGCGACTAAAATAGGCATACTCCACATGTCTTAATTTGATTTCTGTTTAGTTCAATTATGTCTTTAGTCAGATTAAGGTCATCAAAAAAATGCTGTTTACATGGTAGACTCTTAATCAGAGTATTGTTTTAATCGCATTAAAATCAGAGTCTTGGTGTCCATGTAAACGAACTCATTTCATATATAAATAATTTGAGAAAACCTTTTATATACAAAGATTTGGCCATTGTTCATGCAATCAATCAACCTGGGGATAAACACTATTCGTTTTTTTTACCCTAGTCACCTGCAGGGTTTGGCTTAAGAGTGCTCTCGAGAAGCTGGATGACAAATAAAGCCCTCGGATGTGCTTCTCACACAGACTTCATTACACTGGGGATGTGTGGGAAACATCAGGTCTCTGAGTGAGAGATTAATGCGGTTCAGGCCCAATGTGTTGGAGAGCCAAAGAGCTAGAGCTGGGCTTCAGATCACCCACGTTTGCATTATGCAGATAGATTTCATTTGTCATTAAGTGGCAATTAACCCCTCTTTGCAGATTCTGAACTACTACAAACAGGTCTGGTTAAGTGTCAGATTCAGCTTATGTAATATAGTACTTCCACAACCATTAAAAGCCCACTTGGTTTTGAGGCTTTGTAAAGCAGTGTAATTATATACTTGGCAACCTGTGTAATGTGCGTTGAAAACAGCAGTTATCTTTTTGATTGCAGGTACAGAGTTAATATAGTGAATTACTACATGTCTCTCTGGAATACTTGATTCCAATTGGTCAATCACAACATACGAAGCTTTGATATGCAAGGAAAATAGCTGATGAGGAAAATCACTTATGTCAAATGGGATGAATGAAGAATTGGATCTCAATGTGTTTCTTTAATGTACTGTTGATTACCCACAATATTGTGAAGAAAGTTTATAATGAGCTAAATAAGGATAATGTATTGGAATGTATTTCTAATTTTTTTTAATTGTTGGATATTTCATTGTTGTATCATTTGGTAAATATATGAAAAAAAGTGATGATGATTTTTATGACTTTATTGTGATTACTTGAGCAAGAATCTGTCTTCGTTGAATATGGAGATAATGTTCTTTGTAGGTGGATGTGATTGGATTGTTTTAAATGGTTGTGAATTTAATTAATGACCTAATGTGATTGGCAACTGAAAAAGAGGGTGGAGGGAGAAAAGTGTTTCACACACTGAGGAATACTTTGAGCCGAAACGTTTGTGCTTATCCCAAAGGATGTGAAATAAAAAATATAACACAATTATTCAATGAGTGCGGATCATGACCTTTTGAGGAAAGTAGCTGATGAAATACAAAAAAAATGATGTAACGTTATATTTTGCACTATAAAGCTAACAAATAGCCTTTATTAGTTGAGTTCCCACTCATTTTCTCCCCTAAAAATACAAGGTTGCGTCCAAATTTGCCTACTACTCAGTAGGTACTACATTTGAATTTACTATACGACTGTTACGAAAGTACATTCTATATAATATGAAAGTGAGTAGTATGAATGTAACTTGGACTTACTACATCGGCCATTAGTCATTAGCCACAGCCATATCGCCCTGCAGCTCAAGACCGGTTACTCACTGAAGCTAAGCAGGGCTGAGCCCACATGGGAAAAACTAGGTTGCTGTTGGAAGTGGTGTTAGTGAGGCCAGCAGGGGGTGCTCAACCTGTGGTCTGCATAAGTCCTAACGCCCCAGTAAAAGTGAAGGGGACACTATACTATCAGTGAGCGCTGTCTTTCGGATGAGACGTTAAACCAAGGTCCTGACTCTCTGTGGTCGTTAAAAATTCCATGGCACTTCTCGTAAAAGTGTAGGCGTGTAACCCCGGTGTCCTGGCCAAATTCCCTCCATCGGCCCTTACCATCATGGCTTACCAATCATCCCCATCCACCGACGGCTGTATCACTGTCTCTCCACTCCACCAATAGCTGGTGTGTGGTGAGCTCACTGGCGCCGTTGTCCTGTGGCTGCCGTCGCATCATCCAAGTGGATGCTGCACACTGGTGGTGGTGTGGAGAGACCCCCCCTCATGATTGTGAAGTGCTTTGGGTCGCCTAACACGATAAATGCGCTATATAAATACACACATTACATTACATTACATTATCACGTGACCTCCCCACGTCAGTTGCGTCACTTCACTCCCATTCATGAATACTCTCGAGTGTCATCAGGGGATTGCATAGCATCCATTAGATGCGCACTTTAGAATCTTACCAGGAGTAGTAGGTCATCCGGGTACTTCTCGCATACTGTTTTTTGAATACTATGAATTCGGACATACTACTCTGCTCGCAAACTGTTTTTAGGGTAATATTTAGTATGGAAGTATGCGATTTCGGATGGAGAGTAAGTCTATTTTTTTCAATTTATTTAAGTTAACTCCGTGCTAGTCTCACAAGCAAAACTAGTCACCATCTTGAAAGTGGTCAAATGATGCATCTTGTTAGTTGCGTCCCAAAATCAACACTAGACGCACTTATACACTTAACAGTGTAGTGTAAAGCTTAGTGTCGTCGCAAATAGAACACAAAATTTGGTTTACCAAATGGAAAATCAAACCGTTTCCCATGTGACATTAAACAGTTGCCAAATTAGGGAAATAAATGACCAAACTACCAAATAGTGAGTCATGAGTACAACCATAATCACCATCGGGAGGGCGCCATAATCACCTAAGTGTGAGAATTTTGCTTTAACAATCAAAATAAATATTTTTAAGCCACAAATAGCTCCCCCCTTCCGCTATGTGAGCAAAACTGTGATCGTTGAGTACATAAAGTGTTCAACATTTCACACTTATTTTTAACAGTTGAATAAGTGCATCACCCGGATATTAAAAGTACACTTATTCTTTTCAGAATTTTTTTGTCTGAATGCAGTACATATTATTATTATTATTATTATTATTAATAATAATAATAATGGCGGCGTGGTGGCGCAGTGGGTAGTGCTGTCGCCTCACAGCAAGAAGGTCTCTGGTTCGAGCCTCGGCTGGGTCAGTTGGCATTTCTGTGTGGAGTTTGCATGTTCTCCCCATGTTTGCGTGGGTTTCCTCCGGGTGCTCCGGTTTCCCCCACAAGTCCAAAGACATGCGCTATAGGTGAATTGGGTAAACTAAATTGTCCGTAGTGTATGTGTGTGAATGGAAGTGTATGGATGTTTCCCAGTGATGGGTTGCGGCTGGAAGGGCATCGCTGCGTAAAACATATGCTGGATAAGTTGGCGGTTCATTCCGCTGTGGCGAACCCTGATTAATAAAGGGACTAAGCTGAAAAGAAAATGAATGAATGAATAATAATAATAATAATAATAATAGTAATAAAATTTATTTATTATGCACTTTTCTTAACTCAAAGTGCTACAAGATATACAACAACAAAAAAAATGCAACCCAAGCCAGAATTACAAGCTTGCATAAAATCCCATCAACAAGCCAAATATCACACCGCAATAATCAATAAAACAATAAATAAGCAAAAGATTACAATTGCATAAAAGTGACAGTGATAATCACAAATTAAATGCTTTGCTAAAAAGATGTGTCGTAAGAAGCTTCTTATATTATATATAATACAAAATGACATAGAATAGTGCACAAGTGCGATTTGGGATTCACCTGTAGCATTCGGGATTGTTCGATTTGCCCTGACTTTACAAGTCCGATATCTGACTTCAACATTCTAGATATTATATACTTAGGAGGTAGAAAAAAAATTAAATTTGAGTTGTCTGGAATAAAGCATAAATCTAGCAGGGTTCTCTATGGTCAATTAGTGATATGTAAGCTTTACACATCACATTTGATTGGTTTGGCTGACTTGGAACCTATGTATGTATATATAGTAAACATTAAAAACTAAAAACACAGCCACAATCTCTAGCTTATTAGAAGCAGAATCAATTTTAGCTCACTGCCTCTAGATGCGTTTCAGGCCTTTATAGGAAATAAAGTAATAAAAACTAAACCAAGGGATAGAAACTGGGTAGCAAAAAAAAAAAAACGGACTTTGAAATGGCAGGGTTAGACCTCAGCACAATCTCCCAAGAAACATTCAAATGAAAATATTCCAATTAGTATGGGAGAACGTTCAACTAGGCTACATTTGCATTTGGTTACGCGCCTACATTTGTGGATAAGAGTGTGTGTGTGTGTGTGTGGGTAAAGTCTAAAGAGAGAGAGCTCACATAATAATTCTTCTTCAAACAAGAAAAGAACTGCGCTTTTGAATTACTCTTAAAATATTTAATAGCAGATCATCTGAAAACATTTAAACGTGAATGGTTTATTTCTGAAACGAATAGTTGATTTAGATAGCTGAATAGTATAAGTTTGAAAGAATCCGAGAGCTAAAGATTCTCAAAGAAGAGGACAATCTGCAAATCATGAATGCCTTTTCAGTTTTTCAGAAGCTGTCATACAATATCAATGTCAAAGCATGCTGGCTTTAACAGGCTAAAGAAAAGCTGCAAGTGTCTCAAATTCAATATTTCTCAGTTCCTGGTTACAGTATTTGATCTAATACATAGGCTAACATTCAAAAACAGGCTTTTCAGAAGCTGTCACAGGCCGCTGTGCTTGGAGGACAAGCTCCACAAACACAAGATCTCTAGCCGCCGTGTGTGCCGTAATTCACAATCACAGTGGTTTGATTGCAGGTCTGGAGCGCAAAAACTCTATCGCTACACTCTGCAGCGGGTGATTAAGTGTCAATTGAATTACAGCCATAATTGCAAACCATACTGAAGTTTTACCTAGCAGGCAGAAAGCTAGAGAGCATGAAATTCAGTTTGCCAGAGCCCACATCTCCCTTCTTTCACAAAGTTTAACAAAAAACATTCGAAAAACTTTTCTTGCTTTGGAAAACACAGTGATTTCACTGGTCCAAATAGAATAAATCAGCCAGCGTTCAGGCCTGTGTGGTTGGTTGAATATTTCACAAATACGCCATATATTAAACTAATCTTCTCAGTTACTTTGAGATTAAATAATGATAGACTGCCTAGACGAGGCTGAAGAACAATCACTGTAATGTTCTTTGTGCCGTTCATTAAAATGAGTATGTACTTTATGAATATGCATGTATCTAGTTAAGGTAGATGTTACATCACATTTAATTAAAAAAACAAATGAAAATTAGGCCTGTGAGAAAGAGACGTTCAGTTTGTTATGGTGTTGTATGCTGTGGTGCAGATCATTTATTAAAAAAATATTTCCTTATTCTTTCTGTGTCAAGAAACCTTAAACTGGTATCACTAGACATGACCTAAGACCTTAAGAGAGAGCAAGCTTCAATGTCTCGCAGCAATGTTTTCATGAGAACCAATTAGCTATGGGGGTTTATCTAAAAAGAAAAACTGAATAATAGAATAACATGAATAACTAATAGAAGGAAGGAAGGAAGGAAGGAAGGAAGGAAGGATGGATGGATGGAATGACAGAACAAGGGATGGATGGACAGACAGACAGATGGACGGACGGATGGAATGACAAAAGGGATGGATGGACAGACGGATGGATAGAATGACAAAAGGGATGGATGGACAGACAGAGACGGACAGATGGATGGACAGAATGACAACAAGGGATAGATGGACAGGCAGAGACGGACAGATGGATGGATAGAATGACAACAACGGATAGATGGACAGACAGATGGACGGATGGATGGAGAGAATGACAAAACAAGGGATGGATGGATGGACAGGCAGACGGACGGACAGATGGATAGAATAATAAAACAAGGGATGGATGGACAGACAGACGGACGGAAGGAAGGAATGACAAAACAAGGGATGGATGGACAGACAGATGGATGGATGGAAGGAATGACAAAACAAGGGATGGACGGACAGATAACGGACAGATGAAATGTCAAAACAAGGGATGGATGGACAGACAGACGAACAGATGGATGGACGAATGGAATGACAAAACAAGAGATGGATGGACAGACGGATGTTTGAATGGAATGACAAAACAAGGGATAGATGGACAGAACAAAGGGTGGAGGGACAGACTGAAGGACCAAATGATGGATGGATGGACAGAATGATGGATGGACGGAACAATAAAAAGATGAATAGACAGACAAATGGAATGACAGAACAGTAAAATAATGGATGGATGGAATGACGAATGGATGGACGGTTGGAACAATAAAATTATATATGGATGGAATGACAGATAGATTTATGTAATGGACAGAGAGAACAATAGATGTATGAAAGAAACTAGATCATCAACAGGTGGATGGATGGATGACAGAACATACAGACAGACAGACAGATATCCAAAGATACATAATGCAACCTAAATGTGCATAAAGAGAGCTAACAAAAGCGTTACTACCCAATAAAACAGTAACTTCATTCCATATCCAAACACCTTTTTCTTTTCTTTTTTATTACAAAACAAGCTAAAAATAACACAAGCGGAGAACCAGAATGCCAGCAGAAAAGTGGTGCCTTATAAAAGCGTGTTAATCATGCCGGTTTGAAGCTCAGCTTGACTAGTCTTGCCACTGATAGACCTTGATGAAATGCTGTTATAATTAAAACCACTCATGTGTTCAAAATAAATGTCGGCCCCATGTCCCCTGCCAGGGCACCGACACCACTGGGAGCCGATGGCAATTACAGTCAATATTTCTAATTTCCACTAGGCTGTAGTGCAGGAATAGTCTTCTCTATGGCTCCCAGTGGATTACTGGCAGAGCGAAATCCATTTGCCAAGACATACGCAGCGGCATCACTGTTTTTGCCAATGTATTGACTAACCGTTATGACATTTAAAGCCAGATATAAAAGATAAGATGACCGACTCCTGCTGAGCGATAGGATGAATGGGACAGCTAACAAATAACCCTCCCTGGCTAAAAAATCAGCTAATTAATATTCATGAGGCAAACTTTTACATTGTACAAACAGTCCTCCCCAAACAGCAAGAAAAAGCTGCACTATAAAAAAAACAAAAAAAAAACATGTTTTCGTATTTTGTGCTTTCTGTTTATTTACAATTGTGAATTGCAATATAGGAGCTTGATCTCTGCTCTGTCGACTTTTGATGTTGAAAATTCAACTATATAGTTTAACAAAGTGACTTTATTGACATTTTAGTAGTTGGTAATAATACACTTACTGGCCACTTTATTAGGTACACATTACTAGTACCGGGTTGGACCCCCTTTTGCAGTCAGAACTTCCTTAATCCTTCGTGGCATAGATTCAACAAGGTACTGGAAATATTCCTTAGAGATTTTGCTCCATATTGACATGATAGCATCACGCAGTTACTGCAGATTTGTCGGCTGCACATCCATGATGCGAATCTCCCGTTCCACCACATCCCAGAGGTGCTCTATTGGATTGAGATCTGGTGACTGTGGAGGCCATTTGAGTACAGTGAACTCATTGTCATGTTCAAGAAACCAGTCTGAGATGATTCACACTTTGACATGGCACGTTATCCTGCTGGAAGTAGCCATCAGAAGATGGGTACACTGTGGTCATAAAGGCATGGACATGGTCAGCAACAATACTTAGGTAGGCTGTGGCGTTGACATGATGCACAAATTGGTACTAATGGGCCCAAAGTGTGCCAAGAAAATATCCCCCACACCATTACACCACCACCACCACCAGCCTGAACCATTGATACAAGGCAGGATAAATCCATGCTTTCATGTTGTTGACGCCAAATTCTGACCCTACTATCAGAATGTCACAGCAGAAATCGAGACTCATCAGACCAGGCAACGTTTTTCCAATCTTCTATTGTCCAATGTTGGTGAGCCTGTGTGAATTGTAGCCTCAGTTTCCTGTTCTTAGCTGACAGGAGTGACACCCGGTGTGGTCTTCTGCTGCTGTAGCCCATCCGCCTCAAGGTTGGACGTGTTGTGCATTCAGAGATGCTCTTCTGCATACCTCAGTTGTAACGAGTGGTTATTTGAGTTACTGTTACCTTTCTATCAGCTGGAACCAGTCTGGCCATTCTCCTCTGACCTCTGGCATCAACAAGGCATTTGCGCCCACAGAACTGCCACTCACTGGATATTTTCTCTTTTTCGGACCATTTTCTGTAAACCCTAGAGATGGTTGTGCATGAAAATCCCAGTAGATCAGCAGTTTCTGAAATACTCAGACCAGCCCACCCGGCACCAACAACCATGTCAAAGTCACTTAAATCACCTTTCTTCCCCATTCTGATGCTCGGTTTGAACTGCAGCAGACCGTCTTGACCATGTCTACAGGCATAAATGCATTGAGTTGCTGCCATTTGATTGGCTGATTAGACATTTGCGTTAACGAGTAGTTGGACAGGTGTACCTAATAAAGTGGCCGATGAGTGTATAATGTATAAGAAATACTATACAGAAAAATAAGTCTGTAAAATAACAGAAAATGTACTGGCAGTTTATTACAAGTTTTTGTAGCATAATACACAACACCAACCCAGACAATATATCACTTTAAACTATTAAAAAAAGTGTCACATTTTCAAACTTTTTAAGGTTAGAAATAGTCAGAAGAAAGATCAAGGTTTCATAATGCGATTCAAAAGCATAAATAAATGGGGGGATAATAAAAACATGAAATCCCAAAATTCAGAAAACTGTTAATTTACGGATATTTTTTTTCAGTGTGGGCTCAAAAAAAGCTATTCAAAATGATTTAATATTCAGATAAACAAGACGCTGAATCACGGCAGACATAATAATCCCCAGCGACATGCGTTGACTCTGTGATCATCTAATTAGGCCTTAATACATGATGAGAAGAGGTACTAATAACAGCATGCTTATGCATATTGTGCGCTTTGGCTCACCATCCTTGGCCTCGGGAGTCTCAGCGGAGGATGTTCTGTGAGGACAGAGACTGAATGTAGGTGAATTATGAAATCCTTCGCCTTTCATGTGTTTATTTAATATTAATTGCTGAGGTTTTTATTCATTTTCTCAATGGATATGGTGCAGTTAATAAAACAAGAGTCCAGACAGATGGAGAGACACAATAAGGAAGAGAGAGAGAGAGAGACTCTATCTAATGATTTTGTGAATCGTGAATCGCTTGTGCAGAATCCAGGTCAAAGCTGCAGAGTTTCCTGGCTGGCACACAGAAAAGTGGGGCAAACTCAAACTTTCCCTCCTTTTTTTTTTTCCAGTGAGTAAGCAGTATGACACACTCCCTCACTGAGAACATCACTAGTGATCATACTGAAATGAGGCAGAGGGAGGGAAGCAAAGATTTAAGAGAGGAACAAACAGGAAAAAGACGTTAATGAGGAAAGGATGGAAGGAAGGAAAGCAGGGAACGAGGGAATAAATGATGAAACTGAGGAATGAAAGAACTGGAAAAACCGAAAACAGATGTAAATGCAGAGCGAGAAAAATATTTGACATGCTACAGATTTAGGGCAACATTTACAGCTTTATAGAAACACTGCACAGGTTGCTGAAAGTGCTAGGTGGTTGCTAGGGGTGTTCTGAGTGGTTGCTAGGGTTTTGCTTGGCAGCTGCAGACATTTTATAAATTTATAGGAAAATTATAGGCAAGCCTAGTCTCATACTGATTGACAGAACGATAGAAAGATGGATGGATAGATGGAGGAAATGATGGATGGAAAAATAGATGGAAGGATGGATGGAAAAATAGACATAACGACGAATGAAATGATGGACGGATGAAAAAATTGGACAGATAGATGGATGGAAAAATTAGATGGATGGATGGACGGGTGGAAAAATTGCACGGACGGACAGATGTAAAAATATAACGATGGAAGGACGGATGGAAAAATAGACGAATGGAAGGACGGATGGAAAAATAGACGAATGGAAGGACGAATGGAAAAATAGACTGATGGAAGGACGGATGGAAAAAATAGACGAATGGACGGACGGATGGAAAAAATAGACGAATGGAAGGACGGATAGAAAAATAGACGAATGGAAGGACGGATGGAAAAATAGACGAATGGAAGGACGGATGGAAAAATAGACTGATGGATGGAAAAAAAATGGATGGATAAATAGACAAATGGATAGACGGATGGAAAAAAGATGAATGGATGGAAAAACAGACGAATAGATGGACAGATGGAAAAATAAATGGATAAATGGAAAAATAGACGAATGGATGGACGGATGGATGGACGGAAAAATAGATGAATGGATGGAAAAACAGACAGATGGATGGAAAAACAGACAAATGGATGGACGGATGGACAAATAGGCGGATGGAAAAAAAGACGAATGGATGGACAGATGGAAAAATAGACGAATAAATGGACGGATAGACAGATGGACGGATGGACGGACATACAGACTGATGGATCGAAAAATAGAGGGATGGAAAAACAGACAAATGGATGGAAAAATAGAGGGATGCAAAAACAGATGGATGGACATGGACTGATGGATGGAAAAATAGACAGATGGATGGATAGATGAATGAATGAATGAAAAATAGATGGACGTCAGAAATATACTACAATAAATGTAAATGATGGATGGATGAAACAATAAAAAAAAATAGATAGATGGAATGACAGAAAGTCAAAGATTGATGAATTGATTTATGGAGGGAGAGAGGAATGGATAACATGGAAAAAGACAGAAGGATGGATCGATGGACAAATAGACAGAACAATAGATAGATAGATAGATGGAACAATAGACAAACTGACAGTATGATTGATGGATGGAAGGACATCAGAGACAGACAATGTTGGATATGATGGATGAACGGAATGACAAAACGTAGATAGAAAGATGAATGAATTAATAAAACAATATGGTAGATAAAATGACAGATGTATAGAATGACAGAATGATAGATAGAACGTTAGAATGACAGATAGAATGATAGAAAGAACGATCAAACAAATGATAGAACAACATAGAATGATAAACAATAAACAGAATGATAGAAGGGGAGTACAATAGATTGAATTATGGAAAGATAGATTAAAAGAATGATAGAACGATAAATAGAATGATAGAGCAATAGATAGAATGATAAAATAATAAAACGACAGATAGATAGAACAATAGATAGAATGATAGAACGATAAAATGACAGACAGAATGATAGAAGGGGAGTACGACAGCTAGAATTATAGAAAGATAGATTGACAGAATGATAGATAGAATGATTGAGCAATAGATAGAATGATAACATGATAGAACAACAGATAGAATAATAAAACGATAGAATGACAGATAGATAGAACAATAGATAGAATGATAGAATGACAGACAGAATGATAGAAGGGGAGTGCGATAGATAAAATTATAGAAAGATAGATTGACAATGATAGAACGATAAATAGAATGATAAAATGATAGAACAACAGGTAGAATGATAAAACGATAGAATGACAGATAGATAGATAGATAGATAGATAGAT
>CAIGQV010016645.1:23108788-23137916 GCA_903798115.1 Danio jaintianensis | reverse complement strand
ACACATACACACACACACACACACACACACACACACACACACACACAACAGTTCTGTCTGGTTCTCGAATCTGATTGGCTGATAGCCGTGTGATATTCCCGTAATAACAGCATCCGTACAGCCTCTTAACCCTTGTGTATTACTCCGTCATATACAGCCATGAATAAATTGCGTTTATACAACAGTTCGACGGCATAATCATGTATATAAAAAAGAAAATCAAACACGGAGAGTCTCAAAACCCTTTTGTACTAGGAACTACTTTCCTCCGCCATTCATTCACATCTGCAGCTGACGTCAGAACAGCAGAAGCCGTTACTAATACAGCAACGTCACTTTAGCGCTAGTATTTGAATGATTCTCTAGCGTAATGTCTAAAGTGATGACAAAACAGGTGATTTTGCTCACATTTTAAGATTATAAGGCTGAAAGGCATGAAATGCCATCAGTCTATAGAGATTTCCCAGTATTTCTCTATTGCAATCGAGATATCACAATAATTAACCCTGAAAAAGCCAAAGCAGCACAATCACTACCAGATTACTGTTGTGTTTGCAATAAGGAAAAACACTAAACACATGCGGGCATTTCTTCTTTCTTTCTTTTTACTGAACTGGTCTGCAGTAGCGAAAACAGGAGACTCATTAGAAACAAACAAATGGCCAACCAAAAAGTAACTCAGGGTTATACAAAGAGTGGCCAACACAAAATACATACATTCGTGATATGTGAGTCCCATCTCACACTCAATACACTACAATTATATGGTATAAATACAGCACTACAACATACAAAAGAGAGAGATCGACTTAGAAAGTCACTTACCAGTTTAATAATGATTTGAGATCAGCTGTAGTTAGAAATTACGAGTTTTCTCCTCTGAGTGCATATTATGCGGTCTCTGTCGCCATCTTGTGGATGGACAATGTCAATCGTCTTTGCTCTGCTCAATGACAGGCTGATGGAGATTTATATAAATATTTAAAATAGGCACTATCCTTATAAATAAACTGCATAGTTACAATCTAAACAACTACATTCTCGCCTAAAAAAAGTCTTAAAAGTACATTGTTGCCCAAAAGCAGCAATATTTGTCAAACTGTAGTGAGTTTATTGATCTGCTGTCACTCTGTGGGCGTATTACACAAGAGTGAAGAGGCTGTACAAGTTCTGATATTGCAGAATATCGCACGGCTATCAGCCAAATCAGATTCAAGAACCAGACAGAACTGTATATAATAGATATACTTTTTTTTATATATACACATACAAATGAAAAAAAAAAAAAAAAGTTGCATTACAACGTGATCCATATTTTTTCTCTAAATAACAATGCAGATGATAAACATACTTAGAGCTGACTACTCTTGAGCGCTCTGTAATCAGTGTCTGTATAAAAGTGTTTATTGCATTTGAACTGATTTTGTGAAATGGCACACTTGGCATTACTTGAGGATCTGTCAAGAGCACTTGTAAAGAGAGTGTCGTATGCTTGACGAGAGTGATGAAAGCTGGTAAAGGAGGTTGTGTGTTTTCTTCTGTTAGAACAAAAACGACGATATACTTAAGATTTTGGGGGGGGAAAAACAGTCATTGACTTCCATAGTATTTTTTTTTGTTCCTAGCATGTGTTTGTCAATATTTTTTTAACATCATTCAGAATATGTTTTGTGCTCAATATTATTGGGTGGACCGTCCCATTTAGAAAGTAATGTGTTTGCACAAGATCTCCAATGCACAACATCATAAAGTATCGACAGATGACTGTTATGATAGTTTGACAGTCTACATAAGCTGCGTTTCCATCCACCTATTTTTATGTGCATTTTGGACTATCGCATAAAAAAAAAAACCTAGATGGAAATGCCAAGATGCGCATACATTTTGAAAATGAGCATTATTTTTTACTTGCATAATTTTCTTACAACTGAGTTAGATAAAGTTTTTATCCGATAAGAAAAAATGCGCATAAACTATGATGGAAACGCATTTACCATAAATTCCAGCATGCACATCAAAAAAAAAAGTCATGTGATTTTGCTTCAACAGATCATGTGATAACAAAAATGGCAAAACGTTTTATGAGGGTTGGGGAACTGGGAGTTGGATGGAAACGGTGCTTTATTAGCAAATGTTTTATGCGATATTCCAGTTTTGCGCATACATTTAATTCGCATCCTCGGATGGAAACATGGCTATACTGTAGTCTATACCTCAAATTTCCTTTATAAGGTGTGGGGAAAAAGGAATTTATTTTTATTGCTTTTGTCACTATTTTTTATTAGAAAAAAAATGTTTAGACTAACAACAGATTAATCAATATTTTTCTTTTGTATGAGACCATATTAACCAAACATACTTCTTTCTTACTGTGTTACATACTTCTTAGAAGGAACTGCTGACAAGAGGGAAATAGCAGAATAAGAATAAATATAGTGCGGGGGGCCTTGCTCTAGACATCTGTCTAACAAGAAGTCTAGACATGTCACAAGTAGCTGGATGATTGTATAAGTTGTGAAATATATTGAAGATGCACTTAACTGTTCAGTTCTGGTATACAGAGAAGGGTTGCAGAAAGAGGAAGTATGTTTGGGTGCAACAGCTAAAGGACTGCAGAATGACTGATAAGTGACGTTACACCAAAACTCCACCTGTTAATATCAGTTGTGTATATATGCTGCAGTCAGGGAAAAGTAAGTTGTGAACCTCCTGAATGTAATTCTTGTATTGCATTGGGGTAACGTAACCCAGAGCTCTGTCCTCGATTTATTCATTTGTATCTAATAAATTACTTATATTTTTGACATTGAAGAAACCGTCTCCTGACCTTTTTTATTGAACACGCATGGAATTGGCTAGATATTCCAACAAAGGTATTGCATTTTCTGTACATGACACACTGACATTGTACTACAGAACATACAGTATCTTGCTACATTCTCTTGTATGTTGCATAACCATTCATTTCATTTCACGCCATAAGAGAAGCTCTTGTGAGTGTGTGAAACCATCACATCCTATTGATTTTCAACCAAAAGTCCTTCACATAATTATCTACAGGCTTTCATACACAACCTACAGTAGGAAGTAAGGGAAAGGCTCTTTTTTTATTTTATTTAAATTTTTTAAGTTTCATTAAAAGCTATTCATATTTTGTTTTTTCCATTTATTTACGGTTGTGAACTGCATTATGGGATCTCTGCTCTGTTGACATTTTAGTAGTTTAAAGTAATATAATGTATAAGAAATAACAGAGAAATGAGTCTGTAAAATAACAGAAAATGTACTTTTTGTACTAAATTTTTGTACCGTAATCTACAACACCAACACAGACAATAGATCACTAAACTATTAAAAATGTTAATAAAAGTTACTTTTTCAAACTTTTCAAGGTTAAAAGTTGTTGGAAGTAAGATCAAGGTCCCATAATGCAATTTAAAAGCATAAATAAACAGGGAAAACATATTAAATTAATCACAACATGCCCGTAGCCAGCCTGGTGAAATACGGTGGTTCTTTTTTCTCAAAAAGTGGACCTTTTTGCAGTTATTCACTTCATTTTCTATTTAATTATGACGTTTGAATACTGCATTTAGTGACATTTTAAGCACTATTTTTAGCTGGATTAGCTTGTCGGATGTATTAAAAATATTTCCTAAAGATTTAGAATAAAGAAATATAAAGAAAAAAATACTTATTTTTTTTTAAACATAAATGTATTACATCATGTATCATTAGAAAAAAATCTGTTAAAGTTTAAAATTAAAAACTGTAGATTATTGTCATTTATTAGGCAAATAACAATAGCACAAAGCACATTCAACTTTCCTCAGTCAGAATTTGGTCATTTGAATTAAAACATAATAAATAAATAATAAATAATGTAGAGCTTAACGATTTTTCTAGCCTCTCTTGTAAAAAATACATTTGAAAATTGATTGATAACAACAATAGCCTAATTACTATATTAGAATCTTTTTTCTTTCAAGAATAAGGTCCAAGATTTAGAATTAAAGTTTCTTGTAAAATGTTTTCTCTAGTTAACAACAATACATTAGGTCAGTAGTGAAAGATGACTTCAGATTCCGCTTGGTCTTAAAGCCTTTGATGGGTTATTTTCACAATTTATAATGGCTTAGCAGTCAAAATAGGAGAAATTAGCTCATGTATGGGACAAATTCTGGACCTTTGTCAGTGGGCGGGTGGGGGTTCTTTCGAACCCCCCGATCCCCCCCTGGCTACGGGCCTGCACAAAATATGGAAAACTGCTAATTTACGGATATATCTTTACAGCGCATGAAAATGTTTAATTCCAGCCACTATAATTGATTGTACTTAAACAGTGCAAGCATTGATATACAATATCTATCAATACTTCTATTTACAAAACATTAATCAAAACGCTCAGCCAATCAGAATCAAGCATTCAACCATAGTGCGGAATAATGACACAATAAACAGGAAGCAAACGAGCACAAAAGAGCTAAACTGATTATACACCCCCTGACATTTCCACACGTGTCACAGTCAAACATATTCTGTCGCGTGGATATGATTTGCATATATTTATGGAGTCGGTGAGCACATGCGTTCAGGCTTGATGCTCCCCACTGATCGTCACCTAAAAGCCCCGTAGTGATTTTTGCAGGCAGTCTTTTGAGATAACAGTCATGTCCTACTGTTATATCCAATGACACAAATAGAAAACAAAAGCAGGCGTTGCATGGACGTGAGGGCAAAGCATAATTACACTCACACATACACACCACTTTCTTCCATTCAGTCAAGGGATATTTTGTAAGTCACCTGAAGCCTATTAAAGCAATTTAAACAGAAAAACGAATGAATGAACTCGTTGTCATTCATTAGCGTCTCAGGTAATGCGCACAAGCAGCGCGGTGAAAAACAAGCACTGACATCCAATCAGGAATCCAGTGAAGTAGAGTTTCTATAGTGTTTTGTGAAGATTAAATGTGAAGTGTGTAATTTCTGCAAGCCTATATCAGAGTCAAAAAGTCTTACTAAAGTTGAGTTGAAAAAGCAGTTCCTGAAAGTTTTAAACAGTTTGACTTTGGCCTTGATTTGAGTAGTTTGAGCACTGTAATAAACGCCTTTCCATGTTAGATGGTGACTAAAGCCTAAAGTTTAAGCTCACTTGACGGGATTTGTGCATGGTAATGATTACCACAAGAAGCTAATTTGCTCTTCTCCCTATTTACCTCTTTAAAAGAAAACATTGTTAAAATAGCCTACTCTCTAATAGCTACAAAATGTGGACAATTAACATGATTCACAAGAGCACATTTTTACAGTTCAAATAATACATAATAAAATTACACAAACAGCTCAAAACCGAATTAATGTAATGATTCTTCTACATTCCATATTCTGAATACTCATTGCATGAACCTAAAACAGAGACATGGGGTCTTCTTTAATTTATATGAATCTAAAAAAGAATTTAACATACAGGTCTGTCTAAATTTCGCTCCATTAACTCACTATTGATGTTCACTGTTATGTTTAGAAATAGCAATAGCCTGTGCATCAAAAAGTGAAATAAAATTTCAATATCCAGTTCATAGGTTTATTACTATTATTATGTTATGGAAATTATGTCTTAATTGAGAGCAGTTGGATCACATTAGAAATGTGGAAAAAGATTAAAAAGATGTTAGCTTTCGTTGAGGTAACAAAAACTGAATAAAATGTGGGCAAGGATAGGCCTACAGCAAGATTGACCCATTTAAATGGCATCAAAATTACATTGAATTGTTAGTATTAGGAGGAGCAAGGATTTTTCTTGTTAATAGAAAGATAGCATTGAACAAGTTTTAACAAGTGTTAGTTAAAAGGACAGAGCTTTTTTATTTATTTATTAATGTATGTATTTAAATAGATAAGAGTAGTAAACACCTCTCACTGATTTATTTATAGCAGTGACAAAAAGAAAAACCTCCACTATTGTGGAAGACTCTTCCCATCCTTTACATCACAGGTGTCAAAGCCAGTTCCTGGAGGGCCGCAGCCCTGCACAGTTTAGTTCCAACCCTGCTTCAACACACTTACCTGTAGGTTTCAAACAAGCCTGAAGGACTCAATCAGTTTGATCAGGTGTGTTTCATTAGGATTGGAACTAAACTGTGCAGAGCTCTGGCCCTCCAGGGACTTACTTTGACACCTGTGCTTTACATGGTTCCTTTAAGTTACTCCCGTCTGGCAGATGGTATAAATTTCCTTTAGCAAAAAAGGCTAAGTACAAGAAGGCATTTATTCCCACTGCCATTGTTTTTTTAAATAGGATCTTAATATAATTGTGTAAGTGTATTTATGCTTTGCTGTTGTGTGTGAGCCTCTGTCTAAAGATTTTCTAATTTTCTAACCCCTGTGGGATAGACAAAGTTTTTTGAATTGAATTAAATAGACTATGGTTGTTAGTGATAAAAAGGTAAAGCCTTAAAACATTATTAAATATTATATAAGCAATATCACACGAGTAGCAGTGCGATGTGGCTGTATATCGTCACTGGTGGGACACTAACGCACGCCTCCCACCAGTGCCTATATACAGCCACATCACACTGCTACGAGTGTGATATTGCGTTTATACAACAGTTCGACGGCATAATCGTGTGTATAAAAAAGAAAATCAAACACGGAGAGTCTCAAAAACCCTTTTGTATTACTTTCTTCCACCATTCATTCACATCTGCAGCTGACGTCAGAACAGCAGAAGCCGTTACTAATTCAGCAACGTCACTTTAGAGCTAGTGTTTGAATGATTCTCTAGCGTAATGTCTAAAGTGATGACAAAACAGGTGATTTTCTCACATTTTAAGATTATAAGGCTGAACAGCAGTCTACAGCGATATCTCCCTATAGTATTACAGTCTATTACAGTCTACAGTATTTCTCTGTTGCAATCGGGGTATCACAATAATTAACCTAAAAAAAAAGCAGCGCAATTACTACCAGACTGCTGTTGTATTTGCGATAAACACATGCGGGTATTTCTTCTTTCTTTCTGCCAACACAACACACATTCCTGATATGCGAGTCCCATCTCACACTCAATACACTACAATGGTATAATACAGCACTACAACATACAAAAGAGAGAGATCGACATAGAATATCACTTACCTGTTTAATAATGATTTGATCAGCTGTAGTTTAAAATTATGCTGTATTTTTCCTCCTCTTAGGGCTTATTATGCAGTCTCTGTCGTCATCTTGAGGATGAACAACGTTAACCGTCTTTGCTCAGGATGACAGGCTAATGGCCGTCGACACGCTGTCTCTCAGAAATTATAAATATTTTAAAATAGGCACTATCCTTATAAATAAACTGCATAGTTGCAATCTAAACAACTACATTCTCGACTAAAAAAAAGCCTCTAAAGTACATTATGTTGCCCAAAAGCAGCAATATTTGTCAAACTGTAGAGTGTGCCCTGCTTGTTGCTGTATGTGGGCGGAGTAATACACAAGGGTGAAGGGGCAGTACGAGTGCTGTTACTGGCAGAATATCGCACGGCTATCAACCAATCAGATTCAAGAACCAGACAGAACTGTTGTATAAATTACTATACACTAACACCGTGGCGACACGGTGGCTCAGTGGATAGCACTGTCGCATCAGAGCAGGAAGGTCGCTGATTTGAATCCCGGCTGGGCCAGTTGGTGTTTTTGTGTGGAGTTTGCATGTTCTCCCTGTGCTGGCGTGAGTTTTCCTGTGGGTGCTCCTGTTTCCCCCACAGTTCAAAGACATGTGCTATAGGTGAACTAAATAAACTAAATTGGCCATATTGTATGTGTGTGAATGAGTGTGTATGGGTGTTTCCCAGTGCTGGGTTGCAGCTGGAAGGGCATCCGCTGTGTAAAACATATGCTGGATAAGTTGGTGTTCATTCCGCTGTGGCGACCCCTGATGAATAAAGAGACTAAACCGAAGGAAAATGAATGAATACTAACACTTGTCCTAACGACACACGACACAGTGCCGCAACACACCATAAAAGCAAACCATATGTGACAGCGATGTGCAAAATTTCTATTTTAGAAATGCTGTCTATTTCTGCGACGTTGCGGCAGAACAACAGCATATATTACTAACAATGATCACCTCAGGTACAGATTATGGTCAATTCAGTGTTAAATGCTACCACTGCTACCAGTGTAAATACCATTTTACGTGACAATTATTGCCATAAAGCAGCAGCAGATAGTTTACCTCAGATCTTGAAAATAAAATAACTAGCAGACGATTTGAAAATTAAAGCCAGAAGAGTGACTCAGTAGCCTAATAATAATGTTAAAGAGGTTTAATATGTATTAATTAGATTAAAAGCCTTTACCGTTTCGTTGGGAGTGCAGTGGCTGGTATTAAAATGTTTCTGTCAAATTCCTTGTCATTGGAATCTTGTACCATCACATATTGTTAGGACATGGCATAATCCAAATTCATTTAATCAAACTGAAATGAAAGCTTGCCGATCAGAATCAAACCGGAATCAATATCCAGCCACAATAAACAATAATTAGAGTATTAATTGGTTAATACTCTAATTTGATCTTCAGTTGTATACAGTCAAGTTGCATAGAAAATCTAAAGGAGGCAATGAAAATTAAGTCTTACCATTACTTTTAGTGCAAATCAACATTACACCACAAATTCTGATTCCTTCAAATTCTGATGCTTTGACCTTAACGGGATACTTTACTCAAAATTGACTGTTTACTCACTTGTTTCAAACATGTTTGCATTCCTTTTATTTGTTCAACTCAAAGTCAACTGAGCCTGGTTTCTCTCAAGGTTTTATTTCCTTCACTTTCGTCAATTGAAGTTTGTTCCTCGCCATTGTCACTGGCTTGCTTGGTTTGGGACTTGTGGAGCTGCGCATCGATGGATTTGTTCTTCAGTGTTTGGACTTTCAGCAGTGAAAATTAAACCACACTGAACTAAATTAAACTTTAACTCTGAAAACTGGACTAACAGTTTCAATTACTGGAACTTCTATGTTAAGCTGCTTTGACACAATCTACATTGTAAAAGCGCTATAGACGAAAGATGATATAAAGATGAATTGAATATAATAGTTTGTAAACTAAAGGTGATCGGGCTTTTTTCTGTGGTTGGTCCCAAACTCTGGAATGGTCTCCCCTATCATGTGAGATCTGCTCCTTCTCTGGACATTTTTAAATCTAGACTTAAATCTAGCTGTGATATGTGTGTAGATATAGTTGTAGTTTTATAGCTTAGATCTGTTTGTATATTTGTACAGCACTTTTTATTTTCACTTTTCACTTTTTATATCAATTTTATTGTGTTTAAATGTGCTTTAGAAATAAATGTTGTTGTTGCTTTTATTTGTTGAACACAATAGAAGCTATTTTAGAAAATGTTAGAAACCATAAGCCACTGACATCCATAGCAGAAGTCCATGGTTGCCAGTTTTCAATGTTCTTCAAAAACAAACAGGGTGAAAAAAGGAAACTCAAATAGGTTTGAAACAAGTACAAATTAGTAAATGAAGACATGGTGTTCATTTTTTGGTTAACTACATTTTGGTTAACTACATTCCTTCAAGAACTGTAAAAAATGCTGGGTTCCACACAACCAATTTGTGTTGGGACAACATGAAAGAATTAAGTCAACTTATTAGTTTTTAAAAATTTAAGTGGATTGAACATAATACAATTAAGTTGTCCCAACGAAATCTCAAGAATTGTGTAGTTTCAGCTCCTTTTAAATAAGCAGTTTGAACAAGCAACAAAAAATACATTTTTTAAGTGAACACCATAAAAAATGCTGGGTTCCACACAAATCCAGGGTATCCTGGGATCAGAAACAAAGCTTGCCCTCAGAGAACAGCCTGGCCAATCTAACAGCATGTGAGCTGTGTAATGCAACTAAGCTCCAATCAAACTTTAATCAAATCCTGAGGCAAAAAAAAAAAAAAAAAGTTGCCATTGATTATCACTGCCTCTGATTTTCTCCCCTTCGGTGAAGTAGCAATTCTTCTTTTCACCTTTGGTATACCACACTCAGACATAGTTTTGTCTTCCAGGGCCTCCATCTGCCACCCCAAGAAGTGATGGGACGCTCAGTAACATGGTCACCTCCGAAAGCACATCCCTCTCCCGAATGCGACAGCCTGCCAATACGCGTCAGGCCAGCTGTCAGTCAAGCTGTCACTCGTCCAGACATGCAGACACTGTGTTGAGGAAGGGCACAAACTGATGACTGATGGTGGCTGCTTGTCTCGGGTTGTGATAACGATAATGAGGATTAGGGAGAGTATGATACATGCAGCAAACGCTTTAGACATCTGTCCTGTAATAATATGTTTGTTGGCAACAAATAATACACTGTTAAGCTATTAGGGGGGAATAAACTGGGTGACACTTTTAGTTTAAGGACCAATTCTCACTACTAACTTGTGGCTTATCACCTGCTTATTATTAAGATATTTGCAACATAGGCTCATTTTGAAAACGTAGCCCTATATACATTTCTGGAGATCGCGAATTATGTAGCCAGAGGTATGTATGGCTGCATTTAGTCTTTAAAACGAACGCAACGGGGCGGTAAGGCGCCGTTTCTTTTCGCGCTTACCAGCTGACCGCTTACCTCCATATGGACGGCTTTTCCGCTGTTACCAGTTTGTCCAGTAGCTCGCCGGGTACGTCGGCCGACTTGAGACAGAGAGGAGTTGACCACGATGACAGGGTTTGAGTCCGGTGAAGAATGGTTCCAGAAAGTGGGTAAGACAAAAACAGAAGCCAAAAAATAAAATAAACAAGTTAATAACAGGGTGAGAATGTGGTCAAATCTGAAAACGTGGTAAAAATCAAGCGAGGGTTTTTCTTTTTCTGGATTGTATTTGAAAACTGTCGGTTGGGTTTAGGAAAAAGGGTGGGCGGGTCAATCGATGCTTTTGAAAATATTATTGGTTGGGATTAGGGAAGGAGGAGGGTGGGTCAGTCGATCGATCAGTCAGTCAGTCGACAGCAGCCTCTGGTGGATTTACGTGAGAAAAGCAGGCGTGAATGGCACTATTGAGAGAAATTTGAGATCTCAAAAAGAGTACACAGCGGCCTCTGGTGGATTCACGAAAACAAAAACTGCAAAAAAAAAAAAAAAAATAGCTCCTGAGACATATTTGGCGCTCTCCAGAAATGTATATAGCGGTACATTTTCAGAATGAGCCTGGGTTGAGCAATTCCATGCAAATGTCAACCTTGCCATGGAAAAAATTAATAAATGAATAAAAAAAAAAAAAAAAGCTAAAAAGTATTTTACAGTGCTTTAAAAACACTCAAAAATGTCTGTCAATGTTTTCAAACAATTATATTTGATTTACCAAAGTCACACAAGTGTCAATTTCCCATCTGTCACATCCATAACGAAGCTTTTTTCCTCATAAACGCAAAAATGTTACACAAAATTGTTTTATAGAGAGACAACTCTTATTCTTTTGATTAGCATTGTTTCTTTTGGGTGGTGCAGTTTAATCCACAGAATTTCTACAAAGTATGCTGTATACTGTAAACCCGCTAACTTTTTTGGTCACATCCATAACGTATTTTTATTTTTCTCAATTTAAAATCTAAAAAATGTTTACAGATTGATATTTTTCTGATCCTATAACTCTGCGGTTAGTTGTTTTGGAAAATATAAACAGATGTTTAAATATAATGTTAACATATACTTTCTCTGTGAATTTATGTTTTGAGTTTTTACTGCAAATGTCACATCCATAACGCTGGAATTGCTCATTTGCTGTTTATTAGTACTTATAAAGTACATATTCATGATCTTATTCAACATCCCTAACACATAAACCCAACTGGTGTTGGATGTTACTTCAAAAAAGTTATTAATTATTAATTACTAGGCCCACATAGAATTCATGTCCACAAAAATCCGTAGATTTCCACTGATTTTTGTTTAGCCCATCATTGAGTCTATTTATTTAATAATGTAAAAGTGTGTAAATGTATATTTATTCAGTTTTAATATTAATTTCAGTATTATTAGTAGTATTATCATTGAATAATATGCAAATGTTTATTTTTTTAATTCTACTTTTAGTAGATATATTATATGAGAGACTTGCTTTGTTTATCAAACAAGTAGTTCAATTGTGTTTGCATTGTAAACCTTAAGTTAAAAAGGTCTTATTTTCTTATTTTTATATGCTAAGCTTACTACACTCTCAAAACCATTTCGCATAAATGTGCAGATCTTTTACTAAATCTTTACAGATTCTGTCAGACTCTGCTTATTATATAATTAAAATTGTATTTAAATTACTTTTCTAAATACTTTGTCAGAAAAATAATTGAATTACTCAAGTAATGTAATACTATTGTACTTCAATCCCAATCTCAATCCATAGAAAAAAAAAGTAATTAAACTAATTAAATTTGAGTCAAACAGGGATCTTTTAAAAAAAATTACACTTAAGAAATGCTAAACATTATATTAAAACAAAATATTTCAATGTAATGACACTATATGCATACCATAAACGGTCATAAATTTATTTATTTTTAATTCATGGTTTCCTAATTATGTGCAATTCTCAGACAATTCTTTCTTTCTCTAATTATGAAATTATGTATTTTAGGCAAGTACATTATATGTAAGTAACTGATACTTAAATGATCTATACATTTAAAGTAATCCCTTCACTTTTTCAGCAGAAAAGTAATTTAATTACAGTAACTAATTACTTTGTAACTAATTACACCCAACACTGAATCAAACTATACCTACTAACTATTTAAAGGTGCTGTATGTAAGTTTTTGACTCTTCTAAAGCATAAAACTACCATAATATGCTTGCAGATATTTAAGAAACATGCTAAGTGAACATTCTTGTTTATCTGAAAAACAATGCTGAAGTCAGTTATTCTGCTTTGAAAATGTGAGTTACGTGCTGGAACATCTGTCTTTGTTTTGGTCCCTTTAACCCGCCTACTGCCAGTGAGCCAATTATATTTCAGCACCCCGGGTTGCCTTGCTGGAAAACAGCGTATTTCATTCGTTCAGTTATGAAGGCTCTCAAGAGTATGCATCTGAGACCGGACGCATATACCTTCAGTGGACAGTAACAGCCTCCGAAATGAGACACGGATTCAGAGTTCCACATAAAGGGGTTATTAATTAGCAAATAATATAAATATTACAAACGCAAACACTAGGTGATCAGGTTACATTGTAACCGTGTCCTAACGACGCAACAAGATTTGCAGTGATAAGAAATTTGGCTGTTTGCACCAGACGAAACACGACAGAAATTTAAATACAGCCATTCAGAAGCACAGAATATATGTGCACGTGCTGCACAACAACGAAATGGTAAGGTTTATAATCTAATTAATACATATTAAACCTCTTTAACATTATTAAATGTAGATGCTGAATCACTGATATGTGTTGGTTTTGAGTCACAGTTCACAGAGGTGAACTATCTGCTGCTGCTTTCAGTAGTATGGCAATAAATGTCCTGTAAAATGGCAATCAAACTCATATTATTAGCATTTATCAATGAATAAAGCACATGAGGTGTACCTGAAGTGATTATTGCCAGTTTTCTGTTATTCAGCTGCAAGAATTAGAAGCCGTTTCTAAAATATAAATTTCAGGTTCCTAGTATTGAGCCGTTGCTTTTAGTTAGAACACAGTTTAAATCAGCCTTAAATCAGCCTTTAGGCTCGATAGTCAGGCACACTCCTGTTGATGTCGTCAATCTGGCAACCTGCGCTTGTGTGTTTTGAACCAGTGCAATACCTAGTTCAACCACTGGGTGTTACATACTGCACCTTTAATAATAAGCAGCAAATTAGGAGTTCATCGAGTTAAAAGTCAAAGTTAATTATTTGTTAATAGTGAGAACTGTATATTAAAATAAAGCGTGACCAAAAACTCTAAAAGACATGCACATTTTCAGATGTAAACAGTTTATTTCATCCAAAGTGCTTTAATGAGCTATTAAACTGATGATTAAATTGCTAATTGTAATTTACTGACTAATCCTTCATGCTACAAATAAAATAGTTGCAGCTTTCTTGCAACAAATAGGAATTGTTAATTTATAGGCTGATTATGTTGATTTACCTTGCGTAACATTCTTCAGGAAGAAGAAAATGCAACTGTTCTGTCCTAATCCTGTCCCACACAAACACAATCACACACTAAAAAACATCCCAAAACACAATGGAGCTTAAGTCAGGGTTCCATCTGGGAATAAAAATCTCATTCACTTTCTCCAAAGAGGACTGGATTTTAAAACAACCTTTCAAGAAAGAGCCACTATGTGCTCTGAATTTGTAAAGTAATGATACATGCAGCCGCAGAAGCCATTCAGATTTCAGTAACATTTTTTTTTTAAACAGATAAAAACCTAAAGGCACAGTTACTATAAAAAATGACTCACTGTCAGGCCATGCAAGATGTAGGTGACCATGATCCTAGGGGGACAATTTCAAGTCAGTGGCTATTGGCTATTTGAGATAAAAACAAAGAAACAAACATAACAAAACATACATACATAAAAAATTATACCTAAGGCTGCTGCTGTTACGTCGAGCTCTTATGAAATTATCCGTCTATGTGCATGAGATTGAACATGGTTTACAAAATGATTAGCTTTAATACTACCACAATTGGTCCAGCGTGATGTTCAGTTAGCGAATGACTCATTATTTTGATTCCAATTTGAATCAAATCGACTGAACAGATGTGCTTATTCAAAATTTACTTTTAAATGTCCCTGAGTCAAAATGAGCCCATATTCATTCATTTTCCTTCGGCTTAGTCCCTTATTGATCAGGGGTCGCCACAGCGGAATGAACCGCCAACTATTCCAGCATATGTTTTACGCAGCGGATGTCCTTTCAGCTGCAACCCAGTACTGGGAAACACCCATACACTCTCACATTCACACACACACACTCATACACTACGGCCAATTTAGTTCATCCAATTCACTTATACTGCTTGTCTTTGAACTGTAGGGGAAACCGAAGTACCCCAAGGAAACCAACTCCACACAAATGCCAATTGGCCCAGCTGGGAATAGAACCAGCGACCTTCTTGCTGTGAGCCAACAGTGTTAACCACTGAGCCACAGTATGAGGAAACTGTTCGAACTGATGACCCATTAACTGATGAGATGAAAATTGAGAAAGAATTGATTCATTTTACATGCTTTCAATTCAATTCAAAACATCTGCATTTCATATAATTATTTGGGTACTTTAATATACACTACCTGACAAAAGTCTTGTCGTTGATCCCAGTTGTAAGAGCAAAACATAATAACTTGACATAGTTGATCATTTGGAAAAGTGTCAGAAGGTAGATTTTTCCGATGAATCATCTGTTGAACTGCATCCCAATCATCACAAATACTGCAGAAGACCTATTGGAACCCGCATGGACCCAAGATTCTCACAGAAATCAGTCAAGATTGGTGAAGGAAAAATCATGGTTTAGGGTTACATTCAGTATGGGGGCGTGCGAGAGATCTGCAGAGTGAATGGCAACATCAACAGCCTGAGGTATCAAGACATTTGTGCTGCCCATTACATTACAAACCACAGGAGAGGGCAAATTCTTCAGCAGGATAGCACTCCTTCTCATACTTCAGCCTCCACATCAAAGTTCCTGAAAGCAAAGAAGGTCAAGATGCTCCAGGATTGGCCAGCACAGTCACAAGTCATGAACATTATTGAGCATGTCTGGGGTAAGATGAAGGAGGAGGTATTGAAGATGAATCCAAAGAATCTTGATGAACTCTAGGAGTCCTGCAAGAACACTTTCTTTGTCATTCCAGATGACTTCATTAATAAGTTATTTGAGTCATTGCAGAGATGTATGGATGCAGTCCTCCAAGCTCATGGGAGTCATACACAATATTAATTCTGTTTCCACTGCACCATGACTTTATATTCTATACTGTACATTATTTCTGTTAAGTGACAAGACTTTAGTCTAAGCAAAGTCAGACCTTACTGTCCTAATTCAATAATTAAAAATCAAGGCATGATCGTATTTTCTTTTGGTAAAATAAGCGTAATCTAGAGGTCTTTGCCTTTCGTATAAGCCACTTCTGATACCAAATGATCAACTAGAAGTCAAGTTATTATTTGTTGTTCCTAAAACTTGGATAGGCGACAAGACTTTTTTCAGGTAGTGTATATGTGTATAAAGTTATGCCACTGCAGGATTACCAAAACAAACTGATGAAATAAAGGTGAATTGTTTGAAAGAACTACGGACAATAATCTGACTTGATTTGTTAGGTTAAAAGTATTTAAAGGTAATAATGTCAGAAATAAGTTTCAGTTTCTTGCACAGACTGACTGTTTCAATTTATTTAAGCTCAACGTGTCATCTGGAGCCATGGCTATTCATTTCATTTTGCCTGTATGTTTTTGATTTGACTCTCAAATAAATGGTAAACAATTACCTAGATTATATGAAACACCAACACTCAAAAAATGACTTTTGCTGCTTGTTCAAACTACTTATTTAAAATGAGTTGAGACCACAATTCCTAAGGTTTTTTTTTGGGACAACTTAATTGTTTTATGTTCAATCCACTTAAATAATTTTTTTTTTTAACTATTAGGTTAACCTAATCGATTTGTGTTGGGACAACATGAAGGATTTGTGTGGAACCGGGCAAGAACCAGTCTCAAGCCGCCTTTCCACTGCACACGACATTTGGACAAGACTGTCAGAATACGCCCCCTTGTCGCACAGAATTTTCAGTTTTGTCGTGCACCATGGGAGAGAAGCTGATTCTTGCAGTGTCCGAAATAAAGGAGTGCAAAAGCAAGATCCTTTATTCTCCTTGCGTTCACCATGGTTGAATAAATGAATACAGAAATTCAGCTAAAAATTTTGGAGGAAATGTGGAGACAGCATTAAAAAGTAATTTTTTATTACTCATTTACTAATATAAATGTTTTTTCTAATATAGACTTTTTTTTCTGATTCAAAAAGTAACAAAAAATAATAATAATAAAAAAAAAGCAATTCTCATCTCGCGCACAGGACCTGCTTGGAAAACACTGGAATACATCACATCCGGTCAGCCGGTCGCATACGGTCTAGTCGCAAAAGTTCAAATACTTGAACAGATCCGCAGCTCAAATTGCATCCAGAGATGATCGGATCTCCATGTAGCTCCCGGACTGCTCTCCATTGGAAATGAATGACTTCCAGTCTGTCGCTTGTCATGTGCGGTAGAAAGACAGCTTCAGAGCTAAAAATCTTAATGTTTTACTGAAGAAGAAGAAAAATAAATAATATCACCTACATTTTGTATATCTGATGGCAAATTAACAGCACAAAATTGACATTTTTGGGTGAACAATCCCTTGAATATTGAATATTATTATTAAAGATATTTAATATTTTGGTAACACTTTAGTTTAAGAACCAATTCCCGCTATTAACAACTAGCTCATTATCAGCCTTTACTGATAACCTGCCCTATTAAGATATTGGCTGTTTATTAGTAGGTATTATAAGTATGATCTTATTGATCCCTAATCCTACATGATACCTAAACCCAACCAATACCTTACTAACTATTTATAAGCAACCAGTTAGTAGTTTATTGAGCTAAAAGTGTTAATGGTTAAACACGTTATTTGTTAATGGTTTGTTAATAGCAATAATTATACCATTAAAATAAAATGTGACCAAGATTTTTAATATATGTATGTTTTAAGTCTACAGAAAAGCTAATGCGGTCAGAAATACTGGGGGAAAAAAGTACTGCTGATCAACTGGACAGTTGGGTTCTTTAGCATGCTTATGACCAAAATGTAAGTTTTGTTGTCCATCAGTGAAAAAAAAAAATAATAATCTAAATTTGATAATTGAAAAATAAAGCCTGCATAATACGAGGAATCAATGTCTGTGGCAGAATCGCTGCAAACTAAAGCATACAATTTAAACCTATACAGATGTTCAAAGCAAAATGTGAACATTCACCAAAATAAAAAAAGGCAAAGTACATTTAAGATCATTTCCATTGATTTAATCCTCTGCACAAACACATATTCAAAAAATATATTCACAAACTTTAAAACATTTCAAGCGAAGTAAACAGTTTTTAAAAAATAAATGCCCCAAATGTTTCATACGTAATGGTCTACCAAATAGCAAGGTTTTTGTTTCCCCAAGACATCCTGCACTAAACAATCCTCTGAGAAAAGAAGTAAACTTTTAAAATGTAACACAATTAGATTTATTTTAGCCTTTATGAATGACCAGACAGGTCCATATTGGACCAAAAGAATAAATGCCTACCTAATACGGCACAAGGGTGCAATACGACTGCTTTAGCCAATTATTCTGACACATATTGATCGAGAGAGACAGAAATCTGCAGCGCAACCGGAGAGACAAATTTTAAGATGCACTGCAGAGATATATGTAGTCAGTGTGTGTTCTCTGCATAACCATACTGTGTTTATAATGGGTTTTTGACCTCCTGCAGACAAAAGAAATACTAGGGAACAGTGTATAGTTTGAGTTTATATTAGTGTGCCCCCTGTAGTTCTGCTTATGAGAGGTCCTGGTCCTCTTAGTGTAATGTAAACTTTACCATCAAATAGTACATTCTTCATTACCGGAATGTCCTAGGATCATACAGGAATGGGTCAGTGTGATAAAAGCACAGTGAAACACATGATTCAGAGACTATAGTCCAGTGCGTCTGGATGGCTAAAGCTCCTGGAAGAAGGCCACTCTGGATTTGGTGCTCTGTAGAGTGAGCTGTGGAGACAGATTGAAGAAGATTTGCAGGTGTTAAAGAACTGTGCTACGCTCCAAACTGAAGACCTTCATATGTTATGAAGTCACATTTAGGATAAAAACACATTTATTAATAAAGGACACATGCAAAGATTACTGCACACTGAATTAGAAATTTTCAAATGTAACTTTTGCACGTTAAAAAATAAATTCAACCTTACGTTGTGTTAATCGTACTGACAAACTGCCTCAGAAATTTTCGCCCGTCATAAAAAAATTGAATTGGGTTAGATTTTTTTCAGTTTTTCGCATCTGAAAGGTGTTTTGACAATTCAGAGCCACCATACAAGCGGAGGGCAAAATACAGAATGCAGTCACTTGACCAGCACAGACCACTTTATGACAAACACAGTGCATAAATTAATATAAAGACAGAATGTGGCAAATGAAAAAAAATAATAAATTAAATACAAAAAAAAAAAAAAAAAATCCATGCAACAATTTTAGACTTCATAATGCAAAGATCTTAACGGTTTATGTTACAAAATATTTCTATTTGAAGTAAATGTTTGTATTTTCCTATCCAAAGAATCCTTACAATCAATAATAAATGAAGATTTTAAGAACTGTTGTTTATCTCAATGGTGTTGTTTGTGAATTATTCTGTATTTTGAGCAAATTCTTCAATGGATCTTAATTTGTGAACGAATTAAGCTTTTTATTGAAGCAAATAAATGAATGATTCAATGAGCCGTTTTTGTTTCTAATTATTATTTCATTGCACAACATAATTTAATATTACCATATTAATACAAGAGAATATGAAATATATTTATTAGATTATTGCCAACCAAACTGGTTAAATGGTCTGTGAATATTGTCTAAATATCAATTCAGATGCAACATCTTGAAATAGAAAAAAAAAATGCCTGTAGCATAAATGTTCTGTAATTAATCCTCTGTTAAATCAAATATTTTTAACTTATTATTATGCTTCTTTTTGAAATGTTTGTAACTAGTTAATGGTTTTAATATTTACACAAAAATAATTAATTAATAATATATTATTATAATAACTATTATATTAATAATAATTATTATTTTTATAGAGGTTTTTTTTTTACAATTCAATTTAAATGGTGTCAATAATTAGATTCAACAAATCTATAGGTCAATAGAGCCTGTTTTTGTTCATCCCTCAGTGTGTGTGTGTGTTTATTTTATCCATCTCAATAGATAGATAGAACGATAGATAAAACAATATAAATATAGAATGAGATCAATAGACCGATGGACAGATGGATAGACGGGTAGATAGATAGATAGACAGAACAATAAATAGAACAGAAATATAGGTAGAAAGATGGATAGATGGAATGATAGATAGAGATAGACAGAACAACAGATAGAAAGAACGAACGATCGATCAATAGATAGATAGAACAGAATGATAGAAATGGATAGAATGATAGACAGAATGATAGAAATAGATAGAACGAATAATTAAGACAGTTGTACATACAGACAGACAGACAGATACTGTAGACAGGCAGATAGATCGATAGATAGATAGAACAGAATGATAGAAATAGATAGAACGATAGACAGAATGATAGAAATAGATAAAACAACAGATAGAACGATAGATAGAACGAATGATCAATAGACAGACGGACGGATAAAACAAACGAACGAACGACGGACGGACAGATACTGTAGATAGATAGACAGATACAACGATAGATAGAATGACAGAACAACAGATAAATCGACAGACAGACAGATAGAACGAACGATAGAAGCATGCAAAATTTAATTCACAACATAGCATATTTATTAATGAATTTATAACTGCTGTTCATTATTAAATCATTGAGTAACTGAATAAATTCTGAAAGATTATGTGACAGGTATTTAATTTTTTATGCACATGCCATGAGAAACACATATGTATGACATGTTAGAGAGAGAGAGAGAATGTGTGTGTGTGTCTGTCTGTATGCGTGTGTGTGTGTGTGTGTGTGTGTGTGTGTGTGTGTGTGTGTGTGTGTGTAGGGAGCATGTGTGTGTCTCTGATCAGCTGTCACTAGTCTGTGTGAAGCCACTGACAGTGATGTTTAAAGACAGAATCCCTCATGAAACACTGACGTAAACAAACAAAAAGAGACGATGGGCAAATGATGAAATTAATGCTGTGTGAAGACGGTACATTTTGTGCTTCATTAATGAATCATTTTGCAAGGGATTTAAGCACACTCACCCTGTAATACCCCAATCTGTTCAGCTTTTACCAAACATCTTGAGCGATAAATGTCACAATAAATACTCTACAAATGCCTCTGGTTACTGTGTAAACCGTGTACTCTGTATTACTCTGTAATTGGCACAACTGTGTGATCTTGAGGAGAACTGACTTCAAACGTCCACCAAAAAAAAAATCATACCGAGAGCAGCTAGTTAAAAGTAAACGCAACAACACTAAAGAAACATCCAATAAGAGTGAAGTTCAGCACTGATAACAGCTGTATACTTCGTCTTAATTTAAGTCTTTTAAATATTCTGGGGCATTGCTATGGAATAAACTGCCTGTGGAGATTAAAAGTATTACAAATGTGGTTAGTTTTAGTTCAAAATCTAAAAGCTGGCTCTTAAGTAGAATAGTATGTTGATGGATTTTACAGTATGTTTTAATGGTTATCTGTGATTGTATTTGTGTTTACTTTTATAATGTAGTGTCACCCGTTACTGGGAGTAGTAAAATCTGTACTTCACATCAAGGACCACAATGGAAATAACTGTTTACATGTCTGTACTGCAGTTCAATAATGCAAAAAAATAGGAATACTCCACATGTCTTACTTCGATTTGTGTTTACAACGATTAAGACTTTCAGCATATCTAAAGTGCTATTCCATCGCATGGATATGAAGCATGGTTAATGTGTGCGGCTGCAGTTGTAGCCTGTGTTAGACAGGACGCGGCAGCTGTTGAACTCCGGTGAAGAAAAAAATTAAAAAAGCGGTTACGTCACACCCACACGCCTGCCCAACAGAGGGACACCTGGGTTGCCAGATGTGTGCAAAGCACTTGATTTGCAGTCCACATCCAATCCTGCCTCCAATCTTCAATGCTAGTTTTAGCCTCACACTTTATCATGCTAACATCACAACTCACGAGACAACTTTTCACCTCCACGAAAAATCTCGTCGCGATTTAATCTCGCAAGAAAGGAAGGAAAGAAAGAGATAATCTATCTTTCACAGAGATAACGTTAAAGCCGTTTGGAATCTGCCACTATGATGACACACAAGCGTTTGTAGCTCCGCCCTCTTTTGAAAAAGAGCTTAAATTAATTTGAATTTAAAGCAACAGTCAAAACGGCACAATTTGGATCAAAGTCTAAAAGGGGCAGTTTCAAAGAGTTACAAAAGATTATTTGTGTTGTATTTTGAGCTGAAAATTCATATACACACTTTAGGGCATGGGTCTCAAACTCAATTCCTGGAGGGCCGCAGCTCTGCACAGTTTTGCTCCAACCCTGATCAAACAGCAGTTTGTGATGCAGTTCCTAGAGAAGCGGAATATTAAATGAGAAAAAAGTGGCCTTGGCTTGTTTTTTTCTGCTGCGAGCTGATTGGATGTAGTTTCATTTGTACTTTATGACTGATTTGCACCCTCCAATAAACAGGAGGTACACGCTGACCTGATTCAAAAATTGTCAACCAAATTTTTGTCCAAGAAAAGGGTTACTTCACTAACTTTCCTTCAGCTTATTTCCTTCTTCATCAGGAACGGCCATAGCAGAATACACCAGCAATTTTTCTGCCACAAGTTTTACCAGTGCTGGGAAACACTCACAGACACTCTCCCATTCTCACGCACACACTATGGCCAATATACTTTATCTAATGGTAGCAGCTTAGTTTAAAAGGTCTTTGAAATGTGCATTTTTTAGTTTGACAATCTCGCGGGACATGTAGTAGCTCCTTCCCTTAAAAAACAAAACAGAATAGAGTTTCATTTTTATCACCGCTCTGCCAGTGAGAGTGGTTGAACTCAAGCGCATCTAATGAAAAGCAAATTAAAAGCATCTTGAAGGGGGCGGGACATGTCAGATACTTGGGAGTGTTTGATTGCTTAAGAGCTTGTGTTGTCCTTGAAGTCCTCGAAGGGGTTGGTTCTTTTATGTCGCATTTTACATTGTATTTTTCCAAAATATGTTATTAAACAGTATTCAAATGAGGTACTTCCAAGGACAAGAAGAAATGTGGTTAAATGGACTTTTAAACTTACTTATCCATAATTCAGCACAATTAACAAAGGCACACTTGGACACTAATGTGCCACTGCTTCAAGTTAGATTTTGATGGATTACCACACAAAAACAGGTGAGACTGTCAGTGCATTAAGACACTCTCGCTACATCTCTGTCCCTCAGGCTGTTGCTAGCAGCAGGACACACCAGGCTATGGAGGAAGCACCATTAATCATTCCAGCACTGTGACCTGGAAAGCCAGTAACCCTTGTCGCTTTGCTCCAAGGTCCAGTGCTCAAACTACCTGCCCAACGGTGATTTACAAGCCAGACAGTGTCCCGATACAGGCTACCAATGCAGGCTCAACGTCGGCTAAGAAAGAAGCAGCTGTCAAACGGATGTGCGTTTTTTTTTTAGCATTGAGAGCTGTAAAGCCGCTCTCCCCGAAGTGTCCAGCTTGATTTGCTCGTACTCCGCTTCAATTAAACAATCACATCAATGCAGACTGACTGAAGATGCAGAGGGCACTCCATCTGCCCAAACAACCAATCACAACACAGGAATCAATTAGCGTAGCGCTAACGAGACAATTTCGCACGCTGAAGGAAAGGACTCTATGGCTAAAATGGAGCTTTTAATCTACCGTTTCATAAGGCTTGATAAAAACCTTTCAGAAAGAAGATGAATAAATTCATTTTGGATTACCGGTGCTTGGATGCATGACTAACCGTATGATTAGAATCATATTTCATAGGAACTCACAGGCCTTTCTGAGAAAGAGCTCCAGCACAGAGAGAGACTTCAGAGGAGTTTAGTGAAACTGTACTTCAATTTACTAAATTACACAGTTCTAAGACACACCGTTCAATGTTTCATAACTTTAATATGAACCAATTCAAACATTATAGAGGAACTAGAGGAAATTGTAAAGGAAATCTTTGATGTCAGTAATATTTTGTTTATGTTATGTAAGGTTTAGATACTCAACCAAAGCCGCTTCTAATTTGAAGAAAATCTCTTAAACCTTTTCATTCATCAATAAATATTACTTATTATTATCAATATTATAAGCAGTTGTACTGTTTAATATTATTGTGGAAATCGACTTTCAAGATTTTTTTTTTTTAAAGGAAAATGTATTTATTTGAAATGTCAATCTTTTTTATTTAATATTTTAATGTTTTGGTTTAATAATAGTTTTTTCTATATTACTTTTAATTTTGAGAGGGATTTGTGGTAATTATTCATATTTATGCATTAATTAACATCCATTTTTCTCCATTGAAAAACAATAAAATTTTTGTAATATGCATTTATTTTTTTTTTTTAATTATTGCAGTATTTCCAGGTAAAATAGAGACTGCCATTCAACAACAAAACAAAAGGCAGATTAGCACCATCTGGTTGACTGTAGAAACAAAATATTCTTTAAATGTTCATTCATTCATTTTCCTTCGGCGTAGTCTCTGAACCGCAAACTATTCCGGCATATGTTTTACGCAGCGGATGCCCTTCCAGCTGCAACCCAGTACTGGGAAACACCCATACACACACACTATGGCCAATTTAGTTTTAGCCAATTCACCTATAGCACATGTCTTTGAACTGTGGGGGACACCGGAGGACTCGAACCAGCAACCTACTTGCTGTGAGGCGACAGTGCTAACCGTGCCGCCCCTCTAAATGTTCTTTTTTTTAATATATATATATATATATATATATATATATATATATATATATCTTCCATTTTTGACCGTGAAGACCACAAGAGTGACTATTTTTTACAACCATTTAGCATGCTTGAATCATGTCCTAATTTTTTTGTGTGTTTGCATACCAAATGCCAACAAAGTCAAGGAGTTTCAGATCATTCCGATGATTCTGAACATTTTTTGGTCCACAATGACCGAAGTCTACCAGAGCATTAACATCATGATTTAAATAAACCATCCAAAGTTCTTTGGTCACGTGGCCTATTCATAATCATATTTACAAAATTGAAAAAATTGTGCTTATGATTTCTGTCATATTTACACAACTAAACAGCTGATAGCAATACATTAAAAAATGCTTTGATTGGCATTGATACACAAAAATAAATGTCACCATAAATCTAATGTCTTAGGCAAAAAAAAGTTTAAGCACAGCTCACATCATTTCATATCCCATTCCTCACTACGTTCTTTTACTCCATCAAATCAACAAAGAGAGACGAAAGACAAAACATAACAAAAAGAAAATGAGTTGAATGACACGTTTAGGTTGTCCCAGCTTTAGCATGAGGTTTAACAAATGTAAAAATCAAGTACCAAGCATTGTCTGGCTTTTGTGCGAGATGCATTTAACCCACCTTTTTAAAGTTGCTCTGCTTGCTGGTGCCTTTCTCTGTGTTCTCATTATGGAGGATGTCTAGAGGCGTTTCTCGCTCCTTTAGCTTTAATGACTCAATCTCAGTCTTCAGTTCATTCAGCTGCTCCTGAAGGTGTTTGCTCTTCTCCATGTACTCAACCCTGCCAAACAGGACAGACGCATTGTTTAACAAAGCTGCTCTCTTGGTCTCCATCCGCTTTAAGGCCTATTCGCAACAGTTTTGTCACCTCCCTGTTTTTTTGTGTGAAAAGACATTGGCTGAAAACTAAAACTACGGGGTCCGTAGGATTTATGAATGTTTAAAAGATGCATTCATTAAATTAAAACTCAGCAGGAAAGGTAGCATTGTGAAATTCGATTACAATTAAAAACAAATGACTTCTTTTCACTAAAATTAATATATGTAAAAAAAAATATTCTTGATAACCTTTTGTTTTAAGGTGTCTGTTTCACATTCTATTTACTTACTATAGTAATTAAAATTCAGGTAAAACTTTAGTTATAGTAATACTATGCCAAGCAATAATTCACACCAATCACTACTGGCTTATTAGCTGCCTATTATTAAGATATTAACCGTTTATTAGCACTTATAAAGTACGATCTTATTTTACATCCCTAATCCTACCTAAATCCAACTACTACCTACTAACTATTAATAAGCACCAAATTTGTAATTTATTGAGCTAAAAGTCTTAGTTAATGGTTTGTTAATAGCGAGAATTGTAAATTAAATAAAGTGTGACCAAAAAAAATCATGAATAATAAAATGTAAAACTAAATCTCGGTAACAGTTTATTTTAAGGTGTCCTTGTTTCACATGTTCTATTTACTTACTATAGTAATTTAAATTAATTATGAATAACTTCATGCAACTAACCCTAAACCCAAGCTGCGATCTAACCCTATTCATATACAGTAGTAGGTACATCTAACTAAGTGAATAGTTACACTGTAACAAGGACACCTTAAAATAAAGTAACCAAAAAACTCTTGGAATAGTTCAATTTAACAAAATTTAATTCTTTACAAAAAGGTTCTGTTAGTTAAATGTTAATGTATTTACGAACATGAACTAAAAATAAACAATACTTGTAGAGCCTTTATTTGTTGGGGTTAAAGTTAATTTCAACATTTACTAATGCATTATTAAAATACAAAGTCCATTAGCTAATTAAAATTATTAGTTCTCATTAGTTCCTGTTAACTAATTCTAAAAAAAAAAAACAGACTAATAAATATATTGTTCATTATTTGTTCATGTTAGTAAATACATTAGGTACATTTAATAATGTAACCTTATTGTAAAGTATTACCAATGCTTAATGCCTTTACTGCCACTTCTGATCAATTTAATGGATAGTTGCTGAACAAAATAAATAATTTAAATTGATAAAAACTTGACTAAAACCGCATTAGTGGAAGAAAGTTTTGCACTTAAAAAAAAAAAATTGAGTATCAGCGGAGAGGACAAACTGGGCTTCAGTTGATGTAACTGGTTCAAAAGGTGTGGACAGATGGATGTGACGGCAGCAGAGAGACTGTGATCAAGACGGACTGATGCCTGAAACGGCCTGCACTCACTTCTCCTTCTCGATCTCCATGGACAGATGTTTCATGTCCGTGTCTTTGAAGTCAAAACTCAGGTTCTCCATGCTGAAGTTGAAGTTAGGACAATCGGCAGAAAGAGCGTTGGCAGACAACGGCACAGGCTGGGCAGGGAAACAGAGAAAGAGGAGAGGAAAACATGTTTAAATGAAGTGAGTGGGCTATTTAAAGATTATTGTATAGACTGTGATTAAGCAACACCAACAAGCAGAATATAATAAAACTAATAATAAGAAATATATAAATAAATGTCCACAAGTTGAAGTGATAAAACAATTTTTTTTTTTCAATTCAATTCATCTTTATTTCTATAGCGCTTTTACAATGTAGATTGTGTCAAAGCAGCTTCACATAGAAGATTATAGTGAATTGAAATGGTGTCCATTCAGTTTTTAGAGTTTAAGTTCAGTTCAGTTCAGTGTGGTTTAATTTTCACTGCTGAGAGTCCAAACACTGAAGAGCAAATCCATCGATGCGCAACTCTACAAGTCCCGAACCATGCAAGCCAGTGGCGACAGCGGCGAGGAACGAACTTCACCAATTTGCGAAAGTGAAGGAAAAAAAACCTAGAGAGAAACCAGGCTCAGTTGGGCACGACCATTTCTCCTATGGCCAAACGTCTTGTGCAGAGCTGCAGTCTAGGCGCCGGAGGCTGGTGAACGCTGGACGTCAGCGAAGACTCGTCTGTCACTGGGGTCTCACAGGAATCAGTCTCATGCTCTCCACTCCTCCATAACCACCACAGCAGCTGCTCAGGATACGGCCTGGTCCGGGATAATGAAAACCTTGGGATCATCTCTTCACAGGTCTTGGATTGCATTAGTGGCACTGCATAGTCTCTGGGGGCCTCGGGATGAGTATCCCCAGGTGGAAATAGAGAATAAAGAGAATAATTAGCGTAACTGCTGTTCATAGTGTATATAAACGAGATACAAAAACCTGCGTGGAGCACATTCATGCATCATACCGTTATGCGATGCATTGAGTGTATGCTTTACTAAAAAGATAGGTCTTTAATCTAGTTTTGAACTGAGAGAGTGTTTCTGAGCCTCGGACATTATCAGGAAGGCTATTCCAGAGTTTAGGAGCCATAAATGAGAAGGCTCGACCACCTTTACTCGACTTTGCTATTCTAGGTACTACCAGCAGCCCTGAGTTTTGAGATCTTAAAGAGCGGGTTGGATTGTAGCGAGACAGAAGGTTGGTTAGATAAACAGGAGCTAGATTATTTAAAGCTTTATAGGTAAGAAGAAATATTTTATAATCAATATGGAACTTAACAGGCAGCCAGTGTAAGGAGGATAAAATTGGGGTGATATGATCATATTTCCTAGACCTGGTAAGAACTCTGGCAGCTGCATTTTGTACTAGCTGAAGTTTATTAATAGAGGATGCTGGGCAACCAGCGAACAGAGCATTACAGTAATCCAGCCTAGAAGTCATGAAAGCATGAACTAGTTTTTCTGCATCTGAGATGGATAGCATACTTCGTAACTTAGCGATATTTCTCAGATGAAAGAAGGCGGTTTTTGTGACATGGCAGATATGATTTTCAAAAGTTAAATTGCTGTCTAGTATAACACCCAGATCTTTTACAATAGTAAAAGTACTTTGTGTCCCTCTAATTGCAGGTCGAGTTGTGAGGATTGTGATATTTCTGGATTAAAATACTGAAGGAATATCAACAGAATTAAGGTTGGTTTATACTTCTGCGTCGAGTGGTCGGAGTAAGCCACGGGGCATGCCTTGCGCGTAGTCATGCATTATACTTCTGCGTGCTGTCTGTGACACTATAACACTTCCGAAACGCTAGCTGGCAGTAGGTTTTTATGTTCCTCTGTGTCGAGTTTCTTCGTGGGTGTTTTTTTTTTTTTTAAGGCTACCTTACTGTACAAGTAGCTAAAACTCGCTCATTCAGTAGCGGGAGCCGGCGGACGTGCAACAACGTTAATCATAAGGTAAACACAAAACAAAAGTTTCCATCTGGAGTTCCTTCACGGGACTCCACACTTGTAAACACGCCCTCCATTGGGCTTGCGGCTCTCAGCACCGCCCACACTCGTATGTATATATATATATATATATATATATATATATATATATATATA
>CAIGQV010016645.1:23079296-23108688 GCA_903798115.1 Danio jaintianensis | reverse complement strand
TTTTAAGGTCAATATTATTTGCCCCCTTAAGCAATATTTGTTTTCGATTGTCTACAGAACAAACCACTGTTATACAATGACTTGCCTAATTACCCTAACTTGCCTAATTAACCTAGTTAAGACTTTAAATGTTACTATAAGCTGAATACTAGCATCTTGAAAAATATCTAGTAAAATATTATGTACTGTCATCAGGGCAAAGATAAAAGAAATCAGTTATTAGAAATTAGTTATTAAAAAAAATTATGTCAAAAAATGTGTTGTAAAAAAAAAAAAGAAATTGCAGTTTAACAGAAACTGGGGGAAAAATGTACAGTGGGGCTAATAATTCAGGAGGGCTAATAATTCTGACTTCAACTGTATCTTATTTCAAAGTGAAAAAGGACATTATTAAATAAAAAATAAATAAAAAAGGCTGCATTACTTACAAAATTATCCTAAAACAATCCCTAAACAGATATTTGACCATAAACTCATACCATAAAATCCGTATTTTCTCTATATTTTAGGGACTATCCGAAGGGCTCTTTGGAATTAGCAGAATAAAACAAGAAATGTATTAAAATTATATGCATTATATGCAAACAGGGTTCATTTAGATTTCATGATTAAACTTAGTATGTGATGCAAATTGCAGAATCTGACTGTTCAACTAAATAATCAAAGAATTCAAACAGCTTCAAATAGCTGGTTTATTTGCCTCAGGCTGAATGACTTATCTAAACTAAGTCAGTCAATCTCAGGTTTGCCTTTGCCTTAGCTAGATTTTTTTAAAAGACCAAAGGAAGCTTAAGGGTAAACGCACACATATACGTGCAAAGAAAAACACTTCAAAATTCTCTGTGAGACATCAATAGCCTCAATACCCGCAGATGACTGCAACGCTTTAAAATGCCTCCTGGATTTTGAAGTGGTCGTACAGATCTAATATTAGCCACCCATAGAGAGAGCTAATGTTTAAAATGCTACGCTGACCTCCAGTCACCCCCTTAACTCATGGTGCATGTAAAAAGTGCAGATGAGCCGCTCGTGGGATTTTCAAGAGTACCCACAATGCTTTAAAAGAGCGGAAGAGCTCAGTTCCCAAGTGCTAAGGCCAATAATTAGGATCCTCTTCACAATAACACTGACATTTGTATTCTAGGTAGAAAAAAAAAAAAAAGTACTCTCAGGGAACATTAATGAAGAGAGAAATAAATTCTACCCCTCAATTATATCTATTAATCATATACAAGGTTTGGGACTGTCCCTTTACAAATCATGCATTTGAATCAGATTCTGAGTGCACTCAGTCATCATGTGTATTTGGATCTAGTGGACATTAACACTGCATTTAAATTAAGGTTTTCAAGTTCTTTAAAAAAGCCAAACATTCTGAACCCATTTGTAACACGGTTCCTAACCATTTTTAAACCTTATTAAGAATATAAATATTCCTTCTCGATCGCACCATTTGAATGTTTGCATAGTATTTACTCAGTTTTTTTTGTGTTTTAGTTGTAATTTCAAAATAGAAAAGGCCTTTTAAGTATTATAACACTGTGTGCTCGAACTCGAGTGGTTCGAGACTGGTTCGAGCTGATAGAAAGGCAGCAGTAACTCAAATAACCACTCGTTACAACCGAGGTATGCAGAAGAGCATCTCTGAACGCACAGCACGTCGAACCTCTTGGCGGATGGGCTACAGCAGCAGAAGAAC
Organism: Danio jaintianensis; assembly: GCA_903798115.1. Lineage (NCBI taxonomy): Eukaryota > Metazoa > Chordata > Actinopteri > Cypriniformes > Danionidae > Danio > Danio jaintianensis. The sequence goes on along the minus strand of CAIGQV010016645.1, from coordinate 23,106,989 downwards.
ACACCGGGTGCCACTCCTGTCAGTTAAGAACAGGAAGCTGAGGCTACAATTCACACAGGCTCACCAAGATTGGACAATAGAAGAAAGATTGGAAAAACGTTGCCTGGTCTGATGAGTCTCGATTTCTGATGCAACATTCGGATGGTAGGGTCAGAATTTGTCAACAACATGAAAGCATGGATCCATCCTGCCTTGTATCAATGGTTCAGGCTGGTTGTGGTGGTGTAATGGTGTGGGGGAAATTTTCTTGGCACACTTTGGGCCCATTAGTTCCAATTGAGCATTGTGTCAACGCCACAGCCAACCTGAGTATTGTTGCTGACCATGTCCATCCCTTTATGACCACATTGTGCCCATCTTCTGATGGCTACTTCCAGCAGGATAGCGCGCCATGTCATAAACGTGAATCATCTCATCTACGGAAATTACATTGTTTGACATTGACATTGTTTCCTCGTTCTCATGTAAATCTTATAAGGGTAAAATCCTGGTAAAATCAGGCCAATCGGAACAAAACAATATGAATAAGATGATTAATGGTCCATGCTGTATTTGATAAACCACAACGTTTTCTAAAGAGATTACAATGTTACATTACAGTGATATTTTTCCCTAATTTTTAAGTTAAGCTTGAACTGTATTTACTATATATGTGGCTCTCTTATTTTGAAAATATAAGACTAAATGAGCAGTTTTGTAAAGCAGACAGTGTTCAGAGCTTGTCAAAATGCAAAATAAAAAAGATAAACAAATTTTCAGCGCACCTTGATTCTGCTTGAATCTACATTTTGTTAGTTTAACGTGTATATTGTGAGATTTGCTGTGTACGCTTATAATGATGCAACAGACAGATGTTAACTGCTAAAATGAGCATCAGCATCAGAGCAGAGCTAATTATTATTCATGACCATTTCAAATACAGTCAACACTTGAGCTTTTCATTCTAGGGGTAATTCCTCCGGTTAAAAATGAGCATATAAAACCTAGTTTCTCTAGATTTTTTTGTACTTACCCAATCCACATGCCTACAATATAGATATCAGAGAATATTTAACACATTTAAAATCAATGTACTCGACGGCACTTTTAAAGGTCCCGTGAAGTGCTTTGAAATGTGCATTTTTATTCGATGTTTGACGTAATCTCGACCAAAACATGGAGAGGGTGGGACAGTGTAGCTCCTCCCCTTTTTAAAAAACAACCAATTGCACTTTGTTTTATTGCTGCTCTGCCAGTGAGAGTGGTTGAGCTCAAACGCATCAAATGTGAAACGTCTTGAAGGGGGCGGAGCATGTCAGATACTACAGAGCATTGTTCACGATTTGATGAGAAACTGAAGTATGAGGTGACGTGAATAAAACCGTTAAACCATTTAGGCAGAAGTGACAAACTACAAGCTTTACATGTTTATATCAGTTTTATATCTGATCTGATTATATCTATGTGGTCTTTTTTGTCTAACTTGCATATTGGCACAGCTGGACTGACTGTATTCATTGTGGGAGTGCATGAACCGAACCGTGACACCCCTAATATATAGTCTCTCAGTCTCTCCATAATAACACAGATTAATATTTCAGTTTGAAAATAAATCCTCTCTAGGAATATTTATGCAGAAAAAACTAATTTTCTGCCCTCATTTACATTTATTATCCATATACACAAGATTAGCACGGTCCCTCAATAGTTGAAATTTTAATCAGATGAAGTGCACTTAGTCATCATGTGTATTTGAATCTAGTGGACATTCACACTGCATTTCAATGGAGGTTTTCAAGTTCTTTAAAAAAGCCAGACATTCTGAACCCATTTGTAATCCAATTCCGAAAAGCATTACAACCCTTGAGGACTACCTAACCATTTTTTTTATTTTAAGTCGGACAGCTTTATATGAATATAAATATTCCTTCTCGATTGCATTAGGGTGGTTACTGCGAGGCTAAAACTCTGTCAAAGGTTTTCCCTGAAAGTTTTCTTGCGAGTAATGGAATGCTTGTCCAATGCAACTTTTGCTTAAATAAATTATCCTGACATTGACAAATGGCCAAGGGGCTAAATCAGACTAGCGTAAAAACAGGGCACAGTTAAACCTTTTTTTTTTTATTCCTTATGGAGATAAATTTGGAATGGCTTCGGACTCTGGTCTGATGAAGAATGACAAGTGTTGATGCGATGTCGTCTGTGGAAAGCGCCGCGGGTGAGTGTTATTGGTAGGGGACAGGTGATTACCGAATATGCCGATTTGCTGGTGATCTCCAGTAGTTTGTTTTTGGCTTTGCGCTCCGATTCTCTGGCCTCCTGCAGGTCCTGTTTCAGCTGGTCGGCCTCTTTGGCCCTGCGGAGGATGAGAAACATGGGTTTACTCACTCAAGGTTTGAGCCCTTTGAAGTGGACACAGTACTGGGTTCTCTGAAGCATCAATTGGGCTGGAAATGGAAAAAAAATGGATGCTCAGATCAGCAGAAAATTGAGTCGTTCACTGGCACCGAATCGAATCTCTATCCCAGCATGCACACCAATAGAGTGCCACATACTAAGTAAAGAGCCAGTATATGAGAACAGCCACTGGCAACGATCCAGCTGTGTGAGGCAGATCTGAGCTTTCTGTGATGATGCATGTCCACATACTGAGTTCAGAGACACTCTATAAGAGATGATGATTAATTATAGATGTTGCTTGATTTTTTTTTGCCCATGCATTTTATCTGAACGGTTAAGTATAAGAATAAATAAATAACTGGCAAACTGACTAAATAAAAGACATATAAATAAATTAAAGAAGAATAAATAATTGCAATGGCATTAGCCACTGTCATGATGCTAGAATGCTAATATGCTTCTCTGTGACTATTTTTCTTTCTATTTATTCTTATTATAGGTATAGTATAGTATTATTTCAATAGTATTTAATATTTGTAGATAGTATTAGACTATTTACAGGGTTCCCACACTTTCATAAACAGCAGATTCAAGGATTTTTAAGGACTTTAAAGCACCATTGATGTTAAATCAAGCACATTTGCAATTCATACCCCCAGCATATGTTGCACCATGAAAGTTCTTACAGTACTTAACATTAAACTTACACTTAATATTTACATTAAAAAGTGTAATTGACAAAAAAAGGACTATTTTAAAAAGCTACATTCAAATAACTTTAATAAAAATTTGTCGAATTCACTACACTACAATATTTGTCAGTGTTATTGTACATGACTTAAATGTAAGATTTTTTATTAAGTTTTTTGTTCTGTTTTTGACAATTGAGTACCATTGTTAAAATGAAACAATAAACAAATTTAATTTCAAATGTAATTCAAGCACTTTGAAGGACCTATGTTTGATTTTAAGTACTTTCCAGGCCTTGAATCCATATGTCTGAAAGAAGTGTGGGAACCCTGTATTTATATTTTTATCTTGGTATCTTAATTTTATCAGTTGTTTGCTTGTATTTATTAGTAACTTTATTTTATTATGCTCCTATTTTCTTTCTATTTTTTAATTATTTTATGTATTTTTTTTTTTAGGTTTTTCATCTAATATAGTTTTCATTTTCAATACATTTATTTTGATAAATTTGATAAAGTTATTTTAGGGACCACTGTAGTTTTTCGTTCTTTAATGGAAGGGTACCAACACTTTTGTCCACATCTGTATCTACAGTTAAAGTCAGAATATTTTTAGCCCTCATGAATTATTAGCCCCCCTGTATACTTTTTTCCCCAATTTCTGTTTAACGGAAAAAAAGATATTTTTTTTTTAAACATATTTCTAAACATAATAGTTTTAAAAACTAAGCTCTAATAACTGATTTCTTTTATCTTTGCCATGATGACAGCACAGAATATTTTACTAGATATTTTTCAAGATACTAGTATTCAGCTTAAAGTGACATTTAAAGGCTTAACTAGGTTAATTAGGCAAGTTAGGGTAATTAGGCAAGTCATTGGTTTGTTCTGTAGACAGTCAAAAAATATATTGCTTAAGGGGGCTAATAATATTGACCTTAAAATGGTTAAAAAAAAACTAAAAAAAAACTGCTTATATTCTAGCCGAAATAAAACAAATAAGACTTTCTCCAGAAGAACAAAATATTATAGAAAATACTGTGAAAAATTCCTTGCTCTGTTAAAGAAAATTTGGGTAATATTTAAAAAAGAAAAAAAAAAAGTGTGATATTACCTCCTTTCAGACTCTTCTGCCATCTTGAGCGCGATCATCTCAGCCTCCAGCATCTTCTGCTCCATCAGTCTCTTCTCCTCCTCAGAGCGAATGGCTGTCACCTTTATATAGAGAGCGATTCAGTGCAGGATCAGTCCTCAATGCTCCTAAATGGTCTTCTATGAGCAGCCGGTGTGAATAAATGCACACTAACCTTAATACGCTGCATCTCCTGTTCAGCCTCGGCTGCTTTCTGAGCCAAAAGCTTGGCCTCCTCCTCAGCAATTTGTGCCTTTTCAGCCAACAAATCTGCAGTCTCCTCTGAACGCAACTGAGAAGAGATAAAACACACGCTTTACAATGCAAATAGTTTATTTTGGTTCATCTGATGCTCTGGTTTTGAATAGCGACATTAGATTTTAAAGTTCAAAATACTCTGGCAATGTAGCATTTTTTAATAATGCAAGCCATCTGAATTTTTCTATGTAGCTTTAGCATTTCTAAAGCATTTTTGAGGCAGACAAAAAAAATGTTACATAACGCTAACGTCATTTGCACTACAGAAATCATGTCACTAGGTCGGTCGGCCTTTTCTTCCTAAATATATCTCTCCAAACATATCTACTTTCAGAAAGGAATGTGGAAAAAAAATACCTCATACATAAATACTTCAGAAAGCAAGAGAAGGAGAAGTCAGGACTGGAAGGATATGAAACTCTCTGATTAAAAATAATAAGACCTCTGCTAGTCTGAGCTCTGGCAGAAAATTATATGAATTAGTGCTATGCTGAGCACAGATACTGAATCCTTTGGGAGAAACACATATCAGTGGGACGCACATTGATAGCAGTTCAAAAGCCCTGATGGCAAATTTCTTTTGTTTGCAAGAGCCAAAACACCTTCAGAATGTGATCTGAACACTACGTCTAATAATATCATGTGTAAGTGAAGAGATAAAACAGAAATATAGCCTTATACTGCGTATAAATAAACAAACTAATAAATAAATATATATATGAGCAATATTACACAAGTAGCAGTGCGATATGGCTGTAAATCGGCACTGGTGGGAGGCATGCGTTGGCTCGAGGCCGCAGTGACGATATACAGCCACATCGCACTGCTACGAGTGTGATATTGCGTTTATACAACAGTTCGACTGCATAATTGTGTATATAAAAAAGAAAATCAAACACGGAGAGTTTCAAAACCCTTTTGTAAGAGGAACTACTTTTTTCCGTCGTTCATACACATCTGCAGCTGACGTCAGAACAGCAGAAGCAGTTACTAATTCACCAACGTCACTTCAGAGCCAGTATTTGAATGATTCTCTAGCATAATGTCTATAGTGATGACAAAACAGGTCATTTTGCTCACATTTTAAGATTATAAGGCTGAAAGGCATGAAAAGCCATCAGTCTGCAGAGATTTCCCAGTATATCTCTGTTGCAATCGGGATATCACAATAATTAACCCCAAAAAAGCCAAAGCAAAGCAAAACACTACCAGATGGTTTATACACTACTATGGTATAAATAAAGCACTACAAAATACAAAAGAGAGAAATTGACTTAGAATATCACTTACCTGTTTTATAATTGTAATAGTATTGATTTAATAAAAGTTTTTACTTTTACAACTATTATTACTATACTTTAGACATATTGCTTCAGGTTTATTATAACTGGTTAATCAAATAAAACAAAAGGTATGTTACAGCTAAGATAGCTGCTACAGAACACATATTGGGATAAAAGTAAAGCTTTAAATCTCCCTTACAACCTTATCACCCTTAAAGAACAGTATGAGGCTCATTCAGCATGGGTCCAGTACAAGTCCAGAGACTGAAGTGCTAGAACTGTTCGACCTGTGAAAGTATATTTAATGCAGTTTCTCACCAGCGCATCATTGGCCATGTGAGCTTCGTCCTGTAACTGAATGAGTCTCCTCTGGAGTTCATCACGCGCTCTCTCTGCCTCCTCACGCAACTGTTTCTCCCTCTCCAGCCGCTGCCGCTCCATCTGCAGAGAGGTGCGAAAAGCACATCCGGATTTCACCACGATTGCACTGCTGCTAAATGGCTTTAGTGGATCACAAATCCAGCACCTGGTTAAAGGTGCCTTAAGGTGCACCAGGAAGAAAAAAATAATAATAAAAAAATAAATAAAAATCAATGCAAGATTTACTAGCAAGGAGAGAATATTCGACACTTTTCTAGCTCTTTAAAGCAGTGTGATGTTTTCTAAAACAGCATTTTTCAGCATTGTAGCATTTTTCAACCCTAAAATATAAGCTCTTTATTGACTTTATTGATGATTCCATAAAGAAACTATCATTCAACAAAATATTCTTAATAGCAGAAATCTCTTCTTTTTTTTTTTCTTTAGTTTAGAGTATTACTGTAAAATGTTTCACTCTAAGAAGACTCTGGGGGGGGGGGGGAATAATAATAATAATAATAATAATAATAATAATAATAATAATAATAATAATAATCACAAAATGCAAAACAATTTAGGTGTTTTTTTTTAAATCAACTTGTAATGAATGTTATTTTACATTTATGTTCATGAATTATGCCATAAAGGACATGCAAACATTGCTAAACATTTAGCTATAAACTCTACTGACTGGCTTCTCCCCTGTGCAGATTCACATAAGAATCGAACTCCTTTCCACAAATTGAACTTTAAAAAAAGAAAAGAAAATGTATGTAATGTAATTTTTGGTTTTAAATTTTTCAGCAGTTTCACTTTCATTCACCAACAGCTTCCGTTGTTCTCCCGAACAGCATAAACATGTGTTCAGTGATGATGATGATGACGACGGGTGTGTGTGTGTGCACTTGGAGGAGATGTGTGTGTCTGTGATCCTTTACTGACTCGATGGGTGCAGAGAATAGTGTCAAACAGCTGTGCGTGTATGGCTTATCTTGTTGAAAAATGCAGCTAAAAGTCCTACACAATGGTAATAGTTTGATTACGGCGTTTACATATCTGTACTTCACTTCAATAATGCGACTGAAATAGGAATACTCAACATATCTTAATTTGATTTGTGTTTACGACGATTATGGCTTTAAGCATATCTAAAATGCTATCCCATCGCATGTTATGAGCCGTAGTTAATGTGTGTGGCTGCAGTTGTAGCAGCCTCTGCTTTTGGACTCTGCAACCTTTGAACTCCGCCCAAGCAAACGAGTGACGCGCAACCCAGCCTGGGTTCTTAGGTGTGTGCAAAGCACTAGATGTGCGGTTCAAATCCAATCCTGCCTCCAATCTTCAGTGCTAAATTCACCCTCACGCTCCATCATAACATCACAACTCATGAGACAACTTTTCACCTCGACAAGAAATATCATCGTGATTTAGTCTCGCGAGATCTCGTAGCCCGAGATCTCGTCACATCCCTATTATTTAGTATGGAGTTAGTTTTGTTTATTTATTATTTAATCAAAAATATTTCATTTTAGGGAAAAAGTACATAGTAATTAAAAAATAAAAGATTGCAAATAAAAAAGTTTAATTAAAAAACTTATGTCAATGATAATAAAATGTTTTGCATTGCAAAAAAATTAACTGTTGTCCTATTATGCAGTTACCACAATTTTCAACGCACACTCATTCATTTTGCTCTCTGTTCTGCTGTCATTTATTGCACATCTAGAATCTTTGCTTGCGAGTTGTAAAGTTTTGAACCCATGTATGCTGGAATTAATTTTGTTTCTTTTTATTCAAACAAACATATGTAGTTTTAGACCAAAATTAGGTACATTGTAATAAAAGAATATTAAAAAATATAATTTAATTAAAAATATATATGTAATTGATAAAACAAAACAATTGCACTGCAAAAAATCAACTAATGCCATTTTATGCAGTTACCACCACATTTTTCATTGTGCATTCATTCATTTTGCTTTTGGTTCTATCATTTTTTACAGATCTAAAATCTTTGTTTCAGTGGGCGGTATCTTCCCTCCGGCTCTACTCCGAGCTCCTCCTGGGTGACAGAGCTCCTCACCCTATCTATAAGGGCGCGCCCTGCCACCCTGCGAAGGAAACTCATTTCGGTCGCTTGTATCTGAGATCTTGTCCTTTCGGTCATGACCCAAAGCTCATGACCATAGGTGAGAGTAGAAACGTAGATTGACCAGTAAATCGAGAGCTTTGCCTTTTGGCTCAGCTCCTTTACCACAACGGACCGGTACATCGACCGCATTACTGCTGCCACTGCACCAATCCGCCTGTCAATCTCACATTCCATCCTTCCTCACTCGTGAACAACACCCCAAGATACTTCAACTCCTCCACCTGGGGTAAGGACTTTCCTCCAACCAGGAGATAATGATTAATAATGAGTAATAATAATAATCTACTCTAATAATGCGGGGTTGTTTTAAATGTGTCAAATGTGGACAAAAATCAACAGTTGGGTTATAAATACACTACTTTTCAAAGAACGTTTTTTTCTAAAGAAATTAATAGTCTCATTTAGCAGGTATGAAATAAAAGTACCAAACATTAGAGGAAAGACTTTTACAACATTTCAAAAGATTTCATTTTCAAATAAACGCTGTTCCTTTGAACATGCAATTCCTTAAAGAATTCTGAAGGGAAAAAAACATGAATAATAACAGCAATAAATGCAGACTTGAACATAAGAGACTTCTTTCAAAAAGCACATTTACTGAAAACGTTTAAGTTGTAGTCAACATGATTTACCTACAAAGAAAGGAATCACAGCTATGAAAAACTAATATAGATGCAGATTTTTCTACATTATATTGATCATTTGCCATCTAAAACTAGCTAGACTGTCAACAGAAAAAAAGTAATTATTAATTCTCTCTTTTAAGCTGTCTGCTTATCTTCAGTGCTCTTGTCAGATCTTTTTCACGTTTCTCTATTTGCTTTTATATTTTACTTCTGTCGACTTTCTTTGTTTGCTTTTCTTTTTATCCTGTAAGACAGAAACTCATTGAAAACCAGAGCCCATAAAATAGTGTTTTCATTTGATTAGTTATTTCTCTCTCTCTCTTTTTTAGTTGATCATGCAATCACTTTCTTTCAGACCTGTTTGCGAGCTTTCACTTCTCTAGCCTGAGTCTTCATCTGCTGGACCTCCAATGAATCCACCCTGCGTCTCCTCATGAAGAGATCGTGGTTCCCGATGCACAGCTGGAGAATCTGCAAACACGCAAAATGCCTTATGTAAAAAAACTCATTTACGCAGCAAAACTAAACTTTTTTTTTTATTATTTAAGTTTTTATTGAAAAGAGACTCAATTCACAACATCAGTAGACATTTGTCACTTTCACAGCTTTTCCAGTTTAACTTCCCTAATCAGGGATTAAAGAGGAAACACAAATTTCTTTATGACACAACATATCCCTTTGCATTATCTTCCTTTAAACCAAAACTATTTACAGAAGAAAGGGGGTGTGGAAGCAATATTTACAGTAAAAATAAATCTTAAAAGTTCTATAGCTAAAAGACTAGGTTGAATGGGAGTTATGTACTCAATCCATTTGGACCAGAAGTATCACATGTATCCTTTTGGTTATGCACACAGTATGTAATTTTCTCCATAATGAATATATTTTTCGAAATGTCAATCCAATCTTGCATTTGTGGTGGATTAGGTTTATATTAGCATCTAGTAATAGCTTTTTTACTTGAAACACTGCTTATTTTACTTCCCTTTATCAGGTTTGTTTCAATTTGTTACTTTTGCATTTATTATACACATTTGTAAATATACTTTGTGTGATTAAATATTTTTTCTTTCTTATACTTATAGTAAATAAAGCGAACCACTTTTTACCTGTTGTCTGTGTGAATTCATAGCAGCTAATGTCTCAGGGGAATTTAAAAGATATTGGGTTGTCATAATTATGTTTATCCCTTTTCATCCTCTGAACCACATGGGGCATAACAGTAAAGAAATCAGTTTTTTTTTTTTTTAACTAATGAAGTCAATGATTTATTTTAGTTATTTAGCCTGATATACTTTTCCAAAATATTTAATGATTCTTAAAATAAATTAATGTGTTCAATGGAGAAAAAAGGTTTTTTACCCAGACATTTAAAAAGAACATATTTTAGAGCAGCAATCACAATATCGTGATACCGTGATATTTTTATCCAAGGTTATCATACCATCAGAATCCTATACTGGCCCTAAATGTAACATTAAATGGTTGTACCTCTTAGAACTGTTAAAAAAATTCTATCTTACCGAAAAAACAGACGTTTTTAGTTTGCTATGAACTATATGTCTCTCTTCAGGGTCAAAACAAACCCTGTTATGAAGGCTAACCACCAAGGTATATCACAGTGGCTTTGTAAGACCATTTCAAAACGGATCACAGCATTACATCACTTCACCAAAAAAAAAAAAAACTCACCAGTTTATTTACTCTGAGCTTTGAGGAGTTGAATTTGAAGACATTTGCCCTCTTATCCACAGGTTTAATTGCAAACTACAGACAAAAGTTGCATAAAAGACACCATTAATCTGCTGTTAGCATAAAGTAGGGAGTGTAAAAATGTAAAATTGTCCATCAAATGAGCACCTCTTTATCGCTGTAGGAGATGTTTCTGATCTCATTCCAGGGAAAGGAGATTTTGGGCGTCAGTCTGTTATCCAGGTCATAAATGTGGAGGCCCAAAGCATCAACACCAAGCAGAAGGCTGGTTCCCTTTTTATTCTTAAAGACATTAAGAAAGACCAGTTTATTTTGCAATCATGAGCAAATTACCATGGCTATTAACAATGAGACTTAGTGTTTGGTAACACTTGTGGAAGTGGTGTTCATAAGACATCTTTTTAATCATGAAATGACCATATTATGAATATTAAGGAGATTTTTGTCATTAGCTTAGATATGTCATTTTAAATGCAATGACATCAGCTGCATATCCATCCACCTATATGCGCATTTTGGAATATCGCATAAATAATCCCTGGAAGGAAACGCAAAGATGCGCATCAATTGTAAAAATGTGCATTAAAAAAAAAAAACAATATGCGCACAACTGTGTAGAATAAACTATCCGATAAGAAAAAATGCGCATAGACTATGATAGAAATGCATTTACCAAATAAAATCCAGCATGCGCATCAGAAAAGATATATGATATTGCTTCAACAGATCATGTAATAACAAAATTGGTGGAAAGTTTTATCAGGAAGTGACGGTTTTGTTCTCTTGGACACGTTGGATGGAAACGGTGCTTTACTGGCAAATGTTTCATGTGATATATCAGTTTCGCACATAAATTTAATTTGCATCTTTGGATGGAAACATGGCTATTGTTTGAAAATGTCTTTGACAACTTTACAAACAAATACATCATAACATGTCTTAACTTGTCATAAATCGGTCATAAACATGATTGTCATGAGGGCATTATAATTGTCATGAATTTTAGAAATTAACCATCATTAATATTTTTCTTGACCTCGGCTAGAGTGATACAAATTTAATTGTCAATGTCATTAGATGCCATTATATATTTATTTATTTATTAAATCATTAATAATTTTGTATGTATTATTCAACAGAGTATTGACACTTTTACTGAGAAATTGACAAATAATTTTTTTTTTTCACTTAAAGTAAATATTCATGTGAAAAATATTCACAACTCAATTATAATGGCCTCATGACGATCATGTTTATGACAGATTTATGACAAGTTATGTTGTCTTGGTAATGTCAAGTTGCCATGACAAAGATGTATTTATGTCATCTTTGCATTTAAAATGACATTTGATCTAACAACACTTAATGACTGTTGTAAAATGCATGTATATAATCTCATGTGTAGCATCATCAACCCAGGCTCATTCTGAAAACGTACCCCTATATACATTTCTGGAGAGCGCCAAATACGTCCCAGGAGGTGATTTTTTTTTTTTTTTTTTGCAGTTTTTGCTTTCATAAATCCACCAGAGGCCGCTGTGTATGCTTTTTGAGATCTCAAATTTCTCTCGTGAGTGCCATTTGCGCCTGCTCTTGATAAGGAAAGCCCATGCAGCAGCCTGACTTTTACCACGTTGCCATACGTACCTCTGGCTACATAATTTGTGATCTCCAGAAATGTATATAGGGCTACGTTTTGAGAATGAGCCTATGTGTAACATCATGGTCATAAAGGTTTCATGAGTCTTATAAACACCCCCTTTAAGTAAAGTGTTACCAAAAGTTCCAAACAGGTTATAAGGTGATTATGCACCAATAATAAAAGGGTCGTTTATTACATACAATAATACAGGTACTGCATACAATAATAAAAGTGTCTGGCTCTAAAACCTTTAGCTGTCGAGAGTTGTATCTAAGATTGTTACTGCCGTACAGAAGCGGAGGCATTTCTTACCCTAATGGAAAAGTAATTGACCCCATACATCTCCAGATCCTGAGCTATTTTTAAATACTCCATCTCTGCTTCATCTCTGCAGCACACAATAAACAAAAACGTGGGAGGGATGCAGAGAGAGAGATGAGGAAAAGAGAAAAAAAAAAAAAAAAAAGGGAGAGAGGATAAATGATTAGACACAAAATAAAATCTATTCCACCGCAGGGCTTTAATGAGACTTGACCAACTTGGAGTGCAGAATCCAGAGGTCACACAGTGTGTCTTACTGTAAGTGTTTGTGGCTATGAAAACAAACACACATATAATCACTGTAAACTCACCCATTAAAAATAGCATACTAAAAGCATACTTTTTATACCACCTTCACGCTCTTGTGATTCTACAGGCAACATGCCTTATTAAAAAACACAAACGGAGAGCAGGAGAAGCACGACTGAATGCAAAGGTATCACTAGGCCTTTTGATATTGTTGTGGTTGTTTTTTGTCATTCATTTGAGTATTGTTTTAACATCTAACACCTTTAACATCTGGCTAAGGGACCACCAATGAAAACTAGTTTTTGGGCTAATTTGGGTACATTTACGTTCCCTTGTTGTGAACTAACAAAACTGAATCAAGATGAGCATTTTTATACTCATCTACTTTTATACTATCAGAATTTTCAGGAAATCAGTCGCGCAATAAATGACTCAGGCTTTGTTCCAATTTAAGATGTTTACTAAATTCTCATGCATAATTCTGAATTCTCAGTATAACAAACTCCGGTCAAAAAACTGTATTGCTTCGTCTTTCTTTCTTTTACATTTGTATCGTAATATAACTTATAATATTAAAAATACAACAGTCCAATAAAAGCAGAGCAAACCATTACAAACAAAGGAGTAGGGGTGAAATAGCGAATGTACACAACTAAACATATCAACATGTGTAAACTGTACATGAATTAGAGCACTATTAAGAAATTATATTAAATCAAATTATGGCTCTTACAACTTTTACGCCTCATTGTTTAAATAGCAAATCCATTTGTGCCACTTTGTGGACTCATGGATGTGCTGGTCTAAAAAGGAGGTGTGTTAAGGCGCATTGTTGGCGCGTTGCTATTTTGAGAAACTGAAATAGACCACGCCATTGACCAACTAAAAGCTGCTCTAAAGTCTTCAGATGTCTTCAGTGAAGTGCGTACAAGACTATTTGCTTATCCACGGAAGTAAAGGAGTAAAATAAATAGTAAAAGTAAAGAGAAAGTAAAGAGGCCGAATGGAGGCGTCTCATTCTTTATCCTCGCGCAGACGGTCTGTTTAACTGTTTTCTCGCTAGTGAAGCTTTCAGTTTTTCCACTTACAAAGTTCACCATGTAAATAGCGAATGAGCCATGGCGCGACGCAACTGACTCTTAAAGGGAATGGGAGATGAGACTCACACACACCCTTAACTCATTAAGAGAATAAGCACAACCCTGTTAGACCATGTGCCAGGGTGCAGAGCATATTTTTCCATCCTTAAAAAAGCGAAAGTGGATTCGGACACGCCCTTAATGCTTTTGTGCCATGCACCTAGATCGTTATAATAGAGCCCTATATGTGATTGAAGTGTTGTGAAGGTTTTGATATGGGGTTTTTGGTTGAAGTGTATGTAAAATTGATTGTTGTGTTGATACTGTTTTGCAAGAAAGTTGTCAGACTTTGATAAAGTGTATATCTATCATAAAATATTGTAATAAATTAATTAGACAAAAATAACAGTCCTAATATATGTATATAAAAAATCAGTGTGATTGATACCTTACTTGTAACCTGGACAGACTGAAAGATGAAAAATGGATTGATCAATAAAATTCAAAATAAACAACCAATTGCCTTTTAAAAACACACTTTTTATGTGTAATCTGTGCTTTAATCATCTAGCACAATTATATAGGTTAATGCCTTTATCTTTATTTGGAAACTTTCTCAGCAAACACAGATACTGTTGTGATCGCCAGCTGTGTTTTATCCGCTGGAGATTACTTCCGGTATTTCTAATGAACTACAACTCCCAGAACCCTTTGCACTCATCACCCCTGCAGCAGCTGACAATAATCCAGACACTCACACACAGACACAGCTGTAGCTCATGATGGACTGATTAGTAGGACTATAAAGACACTTTACTTTCACATTCACATTTTTCCTTGTTTGTTTTCCTGTGTTTTTGAATCTTGCCTTGTTCCCGTTTTGATTCTTTGCCACCTAGCCTGACCTCTCACCTGTATTTTGACCACGTTTATTGGATTACCTTTATGCTACAGATTTGCTTCTGTTTTTGACCTTTACCTGTACGACCGGTCCTTTATTAAACTGCATGTGGATCCGCACATCTGTTGTCAACATCTGCTTCGTAACAGATACATGCAATTGATTTAATAAATGATTTAACATATTGTGCCATTTATTCCTTAAAAATACATCAGCTGACAGCCCTGGCTTAGAAATGACAAAAATGCTCAAGTTCTTCAAGTAGTTTCTATGGCAGTTTCTGTGAGCTACTTGCATCCAAATGTTCATTTACAATCATATTTAGATCAAAATTAGACCTTAAGTTGTTCATCTGTTTTTTGACTTTAATGGCAAAAATGCTATAACAGTATTCGACACAAAAGATGATAGTTTTATTAAATGCTGGTTGTTGGGAGCCATTGACTTCCATGGTAACTTTTTCTCCTATGGAAGTCGATGGGTCCCAGCAACCTGCTTTCTTCAAAATATCGTCTTTTGTGTTCAACAGAATAAAGAAACTCAAAGCTTTAAAACTACATGAGTGAGAGTAACTGAAGGAAGTCATTTACAACATTGAACTGACTCATTCTGAAAAAAAAAAAAAAAAAAAAATAGTGTCTTTTATAGAACTGATTATTCCTGAATAACTTATTTCATGCTGTTACTGATAAAACTAATTCTACTTTATTTATTTAAAGCTACAGACACGATTTGTATTGAACAATTTGTATTGCCTGTGGAAATGAGCGAAGTTTAATATTGATAGGACTCTGATGGTTGCTTTTTATAAGGCTTATGTAGAATCAATTTGAACCTTTCACTAATTTGTTGGTTTGCTTCTTTAAAAGTAAAACTGAAGAAGTCATGCCTCATTTCCACTGAGTGGTACAGTACAGTACAGTATGGTTCGGTACGGGTCACCTTTATCAGGCTTGTGTCTCCCACTGCCACTGCCATATCATATGAGAAGCACTTCTTACTAAACAAATGCTTTTCTATGAACAGGATTTGATTATAGCTGCAGATCAATGATAATGCGAAATAGCCTACTGTAAGGTCTTTTATAAAATAAAAATTAAAAATAAAAATACTTACAGTCTCTGAAATGTTACCAATTACAAATAAAACATACCCAAAACATACATTTAGGCCTTATTTGGGTTCATAAGCGATACGAAACATATACAGTCAGTACAAACCTCTCATCTTTATTTTTCACCAGCACATCTAACGTTAACATCTTGTTAAAAAGTAATTCCAACATTCCGAGTTCATAATAGTCCAAAAGGCAATGATAATAATTAAACATGACAGTTTGTTCATCTTTTAGGTTTAGGTTTCTGAAAGGATGTGAGAAGCACCTCAATAATCATGCGCACGTTATTGTCATGAGCTCAAGTTCGTTATTTTAAATATAGACACGCAGCAAGCGCGCACGAGCTCTCTAGAGAAAGTGAAACCACTTGCGCTTTTAGACAGCTTCATAAACAACAACAGGACACATGGCAGATTATGTTTTGTTTTGATTCTCCTGGCTTGTGCACGTGCTAGTGACGTTTCTCTGTTAACCAATAACGTTCAGCTGCGTGTCTGGCTCCGCCTTTTTGTTCCCTTTTGTTGTGCTAGGTACCCAAAAAGTGGTATGGTACCATACCGTACCACTTAGTGGAAATGGGCTATCACGGTCTAAAGCTTTAAATACAATTATTAGCAAATATTAGCAAAATTTAAGGGGCAAAAGTACCGGGGTGATCCAATTTGTATGAAATTCAGGTAAAAAGAAAGCTCAGATTAATTTCAAAGGGAAAGGGAAGGGCCCTCAGGATCTCGGTTTAGGGTCCCTTTGGCAAGGACAAACAAATTTAAATTTTCGTTTGTTCCTTGTGCTTTCAATTTGCTGAATTTTAATAGAAAGAGGTAGTTTTTAGTACTACTAATGTTGTTTAATGTTTGTCTTAAGTGTGTGGTGTGGTATACATGTTGTAAATCTAGTACGCTGCAGAACAAATTGGCCCAAAAGGGGACAATAAAGTTTACAGTAACAGTAACAAAACGCTATAAAAATAAACATAGCAACTTAACTTGGAGTGCTGTCATGCGTAAGGAGAAGGTGAAAAAAAAGAAAATACCCTAAATGCCTCTAAATGTGCACCAAAGAAAGTTAGTTTCGTCATCACAGTGGACCAATTATATTTGTTTTGCAGAGCGACACCATGCCTTGTTCTGGTTAAGGAAGCAGGGCAGTTTTTCATCTTGTGAGGGTGTTTACTTGAAGAGCACAATACTGTGTTAAACCACACCTGTGTGACTATGTGGTTTTACTGAACTGCAGATCCAGACAGTTCATTATCAACAAAGTCTGCTCCATTTTACAGCCGATTCTGACCAAGAACAGCAGTCTGATCTACATGGAAATGAACCAACACTGTTTCCTGTTACACTTGACTAAAGAATTATGTAATATCTCTGTGCAATATGCAATTTCTTTATTTAATATCCACAATAATAATAATAATAATAATAAATTGTTTATAAACTTTTGAACAATAGTCTACATCCATATACTTTTTTGCTATACTAAAAAAAAAACAGTCATTTTATTTTAATTTAATATAATTTAATAGAATTTTATGTGATTTAAAGTAATTTAATTTGAAGTTATTTTAAAGTAATTGAATGCAATTTAATTAATTGTAATGTGATTTAAAGTGATTTAATTAATTTTAAAGTAATTTAATTTTAAGAAACTAATTTTAATTAACGTAAAAGTACTATAATGCAATTTAATTAAATTTGATTCATTTAATGTAAAGTAATTTAAATTAATAATAGTAATAGTAATTTAATAGTATTACTTTAAAGTAATTAAAGTACTTTAATTTAATTTAAAGAATCTAATTTTAATTAAAGGTAATGAAAAGTTATGCAATTCAAGAATCAAAAATGCAATTTAATTAAATTTAATTTAATGCAATATAATTGAAAGTAATTTAAATTAAACTAAATTACTTTTAAATGAAATTAAAGTAATTTAATGTAATGTAATTGAATGCAATTTAATTTAATTTAAAGTGATTTAAAATTACTGAATTTAATTTAAAGTAATTTAATTTACAGAAATTAATTTGAATAAAAGGTAAAAGTAATTGAATGCAATTTAATTGAATTTAATTAAATGATTTAAAGTAATTTAATTAAATTATAGTAATTTTTTATAAAAGTAATTTAATTTAAAGTAATTTATTCTAAGTTGTCATTTCTGTCATTATTATAAATTAATAATAAGGTATACTTTGGAATCAGTAAAATTGTTATACATTGTGCATTAAATCATGTCATTCCTCTAAGCAATATGCATCAAGAATGAGTGGGCAAGCTGTCTGAGACAGAGTCTAGGGTGTACAAGACCTGGTTCTGCCCCTGTGCTCAGCGTAGCAGACCGTTATTCTCTCCTCCCACATCTCTGCAGTCATCTGGTACAGATTAATAACCTGCACAAGAAAAATGACACACAAAGATCAGTCTTCAACTTGGACAAAGACTCTAAGTCTCTCATAATGGGATTTTCACAACAGAGCTCTTGGTGCGCACCAGATTCTGACTCTTTCTTTTTTCTTCTTCTTTTTTGAAAACTGAAATTTCACTCACCAAAGATGCATTCAACTGATGAAAAGTGAAACCAAATGCATTTATTAAACATATATAAATTTACAGAAAATGCTGTTCCTTTTTCATTTCAACAATTAATTAAAATAAAATATAAATTACAATAATATTAAATAATGAAATTATTCATTATTATAATGTTTATTTCATAATAATAATAACATTTCTTCAACAGCATAAATTGGTTCGTAAAGGATCACGTGACACTGAAGACTTGAGTAATAATGCTGAAAAAGATTTGCCAGCACAAGAAAAAATACATTTTAAAATATCTTATAACAGAACACAGGTATTTTAAATAGTAAAAATATTTCACAATATAAAAATTTCTATTTTTAAAAAAATCAAATGTATTTAGCTCAAATAAAACATTTGATAAAAAATATAATAAATAAAAAAACATTACAAACCCCAAACTAAATGGTAGTGTGTTTTGCATATCAAATTAAAGTAGTCACACAGGTTTACAGTCACACATTTAATCATCAGTTTAATGTTATATCAGTTTAATGTAGAAAATAGAGCAATAGAATATGATAAATTATATATGACTATATAACTGTTTTTATAATAAAAATATTATGACAGTTATATCCAATACTTTTTTTTTGCTCAAATCTAACACATCTGAAATTAAATTATACTATCATTTATGAGACTCGTGCAATTCTTTAAATGTGACAAGTTTCTTGTCTTTTTGCATTCTTACATTAACATACAAATAAATGTGTACATTTATTTAGAGTAAAAAAAAAAAAAGAATTATAATGTTCATCTACAGTAGTCAACATTTGAAATGGGTCAAAAAAGTTTTGCAAAATTGTCCTAGGACAAAAATGGGTGTCATTGAATAGTTTTAGGACAACTTTGATGAAAGGTTTTGAACCACTTCAAATGTTGACTACTGTAGTTAAAAAAAACTAAAATTTACCTAAAATATCATTTGCTGTTCTATTTCTTTATGATTTTTAATAATTATAAAATGTAGTAGTAATAATAATAATAATAATAATTTAAAAAAAACTCAATGTTACTTCACAAATACACTGTTGTCTGAATCGAATAATGTGAAAAACAAGGATCAGGCAAAATCAATCAAACCAAAAATAAAAACAGCATATAAATAGAGCCAAACACAAAAGCTAATAGAGCTGAAGGACGTTCTCTAATTAATAGGAGTACTATTTAAATCCTTCTGATGATTGTGAATGCCACTGGAGTAAACAAACACTCTTATTCAGTACTTGCAATAGAAAGAGAGCAATAGAATATGACAAATCTGTATGTATGCATGTATGTATGTATGTATGTATGTATGTATGTATCTATACATGTATGTGTATACAAATTTATCTATCTATCTATCCATCTATCTACCTATCTATCTATCTAGATAGTTATATAGATATAACTGTTTTTATAATAAAAATATTTTGACCAACAGTAATATCCACTACTTTTTTGCTCAAATCTAACACATTTGAAATTAAATTATACAATCATTTATGCGACTCATCCAATTCTTTAAATGTTACAAGACACATTTTGCATTCTTACATTAACATATAAATAAATGTATTTAGAGTAAAAAAGTATTTACATTTTTAGGAGTTAAATATAATTTTCATCTAGTTCAAAACATTTAAAAACTGGAATTATACCTAAAATGTATTTCCTGTTCCATTTCTTTTTGATTTTAATTATTCTAAAATGTACTAATAATTAAAAAAACAACAACTCAATGTTGGATTTATTTCACAAATACACTCACCGAATTGAATAATCTGACGTATCAATCAAACCAAAAATAAAAACAGCATAAATATGGAGCCAAACACACTAGCTAATAGTGCTGAAGGACGTTCTCTAATTAATAGAACTACTAGTTAAATCCTTCATATGATTGTGAATGCCATTGGAGTAAACAAACACTCTTATTCAGTACTTGCAGACATGCGAGCGGATGCTTCCAGTCAAGAGCTTTCACTAACGCCCTACGGGAGGCCCGTTGCCGAGCTCTGTGAACATAATCAGCATAATTAGCATGGAGTGACGCCCATCTCAACAACATCTCACTCACTCTCTTTGGTAGTAGCTCGTCTTGGGACAGGAAGCCCGGCTTGTGGACATTAGGGTCGTAATCACCATACTGCAGAAACAAGATGAGAAACCAAAATGAGCTCAATTATGAACGCTGAGGTGGAAAATGGACTCATACGAACAAATAAAAACAGCCATTATATTCACCTGCTCTAGCTTAAAGTGTAATTGGGTAATATGGAGGTGTGTAAAATATAAATGCACTATTGAAGCAAAATAAGATGAATAGAGCTGTTAGTTTTAGGAGAGGCATGATGGGGAAGATCAGTGGAGAGCAGAGAAAAAGTTAACTAAACAAACAAATAAATAAATAAATAAATAAAAATTCAGAATTTGACAAAGATGTTGCAACAACAAAATCCTCAGTGATTTTGAGGACTTAAATGATACAAAATACATAAAAGGTATTAAAAACAAAATCTTAATTAGACTACCATTCAAAACCTTTGGGATATGCATTTATATACAGAGTGGGGGAAGTAAGTATTGAACACGTCATGTGTTTTCCTGGGAATAATATTTCTAAAGGAGCTGTTGACATGAAATTGAACCAGATTTTGGTAAAAACCCAAACAATACAAACATTAAAATAAAACAAAAAAAATCTGAAAAATTAGTTATGTCTTTTAAGAATGGAATGACAAGGATAAAGTGCTGAACTACTGAAATGTATTTATACATTCTTCTTTTTTTGAAGAGTTTATGTTTTGACTATTCAATTTAAAATACAGTAGAACAGCAACATTGTGAAATATTACAATTTAAAATTACCGTTATACTGTAATATATAAACTTTTATCATTATTCTTCCAGTATTCAGCCAGTGTCAAATGATCATTCAGAAAAAATAATTTGAAATACAGATTTTTATTTTTCATTTTCAGTATTTTTTGTAAAAACCATAATTTTTTTTTAAAGGATTTTGAAATGGTAAAAAATACTGTTAATTTCAATT
Source organism: Danio jaintianensis (assembly GCA_903798115.1). Taxonomy (NCBI): domain Eukaryota; kingdom Metazoa; phylum Chordata; class Actinopteri; order Cypriniformes; family Danionidae; genus Danio; species Danio jaintianensis. The sequence goes on along the minus strand of CAIGQV010016645.1, from coordinate 23,085,463 downwards.
AATTTAATTAATCCTCTAACGAAAGAATTAGAATGGAATTTCTTGCACACACACAAAAATAAAAAATAATAAAAGATAAAATAAATTAATAAATTAGTGCTTGGCATAAACTAATCAAGATTAATTGCATTCAAAATAAAAGTTTGTTGTGCCAATTTAAGTGTGTACTGTGTATATTTATTATTTATAAATAAACATGTTCTCAAATATATGAATGCATTTGCGTATTTATATATATTTCAATATAAAATATATACATGTATATGATACAAATTATATATAAATATCTATGTAATAAAACTGTTTTGTATAGCTTTGTTTGTATGTATATGTGTGTGTAAAAATATACATAACAAATATAATACTCGTCCAAAAAATATTATTTTGGATGCGATTAATCTTTGCCCAGCAGTAAAATAATTATAAGAATAATAATAAGGAATAATAAGGAAGAATAAGAATAGAATGAATGAAACTAAACGATTACAAACTTTTGAACAATAGTACACACCCACATACTTTCTGGTATTATGAATATTTTTTATGGTCATTTCTGAGGTAAAATTAATTAACAGTTATTCTTTTGAAACCGTAAAATTGTTATTCTTGTATTTACTGTCTATATCTGTTCATAAACCACAACAAAACCATTTGTGATTCTCAACAATCACACACCGCAGATGCAGTACATAAAAACAGCTATACAGATAAGGCCTATGAATGTCATTACCTTCTGAAACAGACAGCAAAGATAAAACGATACAGATTGTGGTCTGCTGTGCATGAACTGAAGAACAAGCAGATATGCAGAATCAGAAAAAGCCAGGACAATAATGCTCCATCAGTGTCACGCTGGCTTGTCATTTTGAGCACTGCGGACAGATTCACGCTTCTCTGCTGTAAAGAGACTGGCATGTGAAAGGATCCCCATTTCAAAGTGGATGCTGTTTAAAGCTTTACTCCTGCTTTCTCTGTAAGGGAGAAACTGCTGCCGTCTTCTTCGGTTCGATTTTCTCTCACACTTTTTATATTTCTTACTCGTATCCCTGCCTGACTGTGCTTCTTTTTTGATTCCTACTCTATTCACACCTTGTTCTCTGTGCTCATGCCTTCCTTAACTTCCTGTCTTTATGAATAACTCCAAATACGCACCTGGTGGTTTAAAAGGGAGAGAGAGAAATGTCACGCAGCTACTCATATTTGAAAATTAAATAAATAAATGAACGCGAAAGCCACGCTCAGATCTAATAAATGCATTTTTGTTACTGAATATCAGGTGAATTCTAATGCAGAAAGTAATGCTTGACAGAATGCACAAAATCTGAAAATTACAGCACATTTTATTACAATGTTACGAGTACATACTACAATAAAAAAACTGGACGACAAGAAAGTGGTTCTACCAAACAGTATCATGACTATTTAAAGGTGCTGTATGTAAGTTTTAACTCTTCTAAAGAATAAAAATACCATACTAGGTTTGCAGATGTTTAAGAAACATGCTAAGTGAACATTCATGTTTATATGAAGAACAATGCTAAAGTCAGATATTCTGCTTTGAAAATGTGAGTTACGTGCTGGAACGTCTGTCTTTGTTTTGGTCCCTTTAACCTGCCCACTGCCAGTTTAGCCAACTATATTTCAGCGTCCTGGGTTGCCTTGCTGGAAAACAGCACATTTCATTCATTTAGTCATGAAGGCACTCAGAGTATGCATCCGTGACTGAAATGCGACCTCCAGTGGACAGTAACAGCGTCCGAAATGAGACGCAGATTCAGAGTTCCACATGAGGTAGTTATTAATTAGCAAATAATATAAATATTACAAACGTAAACACTAGGTGAGCAAGTTACATTATAACCCTGTGTCCTACGCGCTATGTGACGAGATTTACAGTGATAAGCAATTTGGCTGTTTGCACCAGATGAAACATGACAGAAATTTAAATACAGCCATTCAGAAGCACAGAATAGCGCACTTACTGCATTCCAATAAGATGGTAAGGTTTATAATCGAATTAATACATATTAAACCTCTTTATCATAATTAAATGTACATGCTGAATCACTGATGTGTTGGTTTTGAGTCACAGATCTAAAGTTAAATTAAAAATTTTATTCAAAGATTTTTTTATTTTGAAGATTTGAGGTGAACTATCTGCTGCTGCTTTCAGTAGTATGGCAATAAATGTCCTGTAAAACTGCATTCAAACTCACATTATTAGCATTTAACACTGAATAAAGCACATGAGGTGTACCTAAGGTGATCATTGTCAGTTTTCTGTTGTTCAGCTGCAAGAAATGGAAGCAGTTTCCAAAATATAAATTTCAGGCGTCGGTTCGAACAAAAGCTCCTTTTAATTTGGAAAATATTCCGTCTATCGCGTGTAGCTGCATTTATTTAGAACACAAATTAAATTAGCCTTAAATCAGCTTTAGGCTAGATAGTCAGGCATGCTCCTATTGATTTTGTCAATCTGGCAACCTGCGCTTGCGCAGTTTGTTAATTTCTCACACTATGCGTGCAAAACAGATGAAGGCAGATACAAATTCTAAAGCAACAGGCCACCTCTGCCATTTTAGTCACCAACCTTTCATTCATGCCCCTGCAACAAATTCAGAGGTACTAGATATAAGTACGCAGTAAGGATTGGTAGGAGAATTCTCAGCATAGTCATCGTTTTCCACTCGCACCAAAAACGTGCTCTCTTGCTTGAAGCCATTCTCATTTGTTTGTCATCAAACGCCTGACAACTGTCGTGTGCGTCCTGTCGCAAAACGTAGCGAAAAGTACTACATAATGGTAGTTTGATTAAGGTGTTTACATGTCTGTACTGCACTTCAGTAATCTGACTAAAATAGGCATACTCCACATGTTTTAATTCGATTTCTGTTTGAAATGACCTGAGTCGAATTAAGCACATCAAAAATCGCCGTTTACATGGTACAGTCGTGGCCAAAAGTTGAGAACAACACAAATATTAGTTTTCACAAAGTTTGCTGCTAAACTGCTTTTAGATCTTTGTTTCAGTTGTTTCTGTGATGTACTGAAATATAATTACAAGCACTTCATACGTTTCAAAGGTTTTTATCGACAATTACATGGCATTTATGCAGAGTCAGTATTTGCAGTGTTGCCCCTTCTTTATTCAATCAACTTCTGGGCAAAATCCTGACTAATAGCAACCCATTCTTTCATAATCAAGTTTGTCAGAATTTGTGGGGTTTTGTTTGTCCACCCGCCTCTTGAGGATTGACCACAAGTTCTCAATGGGATTAAGATCTGGGGAGATTCCAGGCCATGGACGCAAAATATTAACGTTTTGGTCCCCGAGCTACTTAGATATTACTTTTGCCTTATGGCACGGTGCTCCATCGTGCTGGAAAATGCATTGTTCTTCACCAAAGTGTTGTTGGATTGTTGGAAAAAGTTGCTGTTGGAGGGTGTTTTGGTACCATTCTTTATTCATGGCTGTGTTTTTGGGAAAAATTGTGAGTGAGCCCACTCCCTTGGATGAGAAGCAACCCCACACATGAATGTCTCAGGATGCTTTACTGTTGGCATGACACAGGACTGATGGTAGCGCTCACCTTTTCTTCTCCGGACAAGCCTTTTTCCAGATGCCCCAAACAATCGGAAAGGGGCTTCATCTGAGAATATGACTTGTAGAATATGCCCCAGTCCTCAGCGGTCCATTCGCCATACTTTTTGCAGAAGATCAATCTGTCCCTGATTTTTTTTTTGGAGAGAAGTGGCTTCTTTGCTGCCCTTCTTGACACCAGGCAATCTTCCAAAAGTATTCGCCTCACTGTGCGTGCAGATGCGCTCACACTTGCCTGCTGCCATTCCTGAGCAAGCTCTGCACTGGTGGCACTCCGATCCCGCAGCTGAATCCTCTTTAGTAGACGATCCTGGCGATTGTTGGACTTTCTTGGACGCCCTGAAGCCTTCTTAACAAGAATTGAACCTCTTTCCTTGAAGTTCTTGATGATCCTATAAATTGTTGATTTAGGTGCAATCTTAGTAGCCACAATATCCTTGCCTGTGAAGCCATTTTTTTGCAATGCAATGATGGCTGCACGCGTTTCTTTGCAGGTCACCATGGTTAACAATGGAAGAACAATGATTTCAAGCATCACCCTCCTTTTAACATGTCAAGTCTGCCATTCTAACCCAATCAGCCTGACATAATGATCTCCAGCCTTGTGCTCGTCAACATTCTCACCTGAGTTAAACAGTCGATTACTGAAATGATCTCAGCAGGTCCTTTAATGACAGCAATGAAATGCAGTGGACATGTTTTTTTTTTTTAGGATTAAGTTAACTTATGCAATTCATCTGATCACTCTTCATAAGATTCTGGAGTATATGCAAATTGCTATTATAAAAACTTAAGCAGCAACTTTTCCAATTTCTAATATTTATGTAATTCTCAAAACTTTTGGCCATGACTGTAGACTCTTAATCTGAGTATTGTCGCATTAAAATCGGAGTATTGGTATCCATGTAAACACTTGAGTTTGCAGCACTGTAAAAAGCCATCTAAAACACACCTGCGTAAGGCTCAAAATAACCACATCTTGCCAATTGAAGCTACCAAATTGTTTTAACAAAGCAAACAAACGATTTAGCAGATTCCCGTCCAGTTTTCAGAGCCATCTGAGCCTGACATGAGGCAGAGAAGCAGCGTGCGCTTTCTAAATTGGCACAAGGTGAGATGTGTGCAGGTAGACAAGGCTTTTGGATAAATCGCACATTCTTGTTGCCCCCGAGCTGTCAATCAAACTGACACATGCTTAATAAAATTCGCTTCTTTCGATAGGAAAGGAGTAATGGGATAGATGCCGACCTTGAAAGAGCGTTCGCTGGAGGTTAAGGTTTAGCTCTGACACCTCTCTGCGCGTGGATCAAAGCAAGCAGGGTTTTTAAAAGCACAGGTGTACTGACCTTAGCATGGACGGCATAAGAGGCTAACAGCACCGAAGCCTCAGGAGGACAGTAGATCTCCTCTTCTAAAATGCTCTTCTTCACCTGTGCCATTGCAGAAAGAAAAGAGAGCAAGATTAATAGAATGCTAGTTTTATTTAGCGCTACATTTGAGGCAATTAGTTAACAAGAACGTCATGCTGTCTCAATAAATGAAAATCTTGATGTCAAGAATCTAGCAAACAGGCACAAAAAATATAGTTCAAAGGTAAAATATAGTAAAAATATAGGTAAAATATGCACCTAAGCAAGTCTTTGACAGTGTAATAAGGCGTAACGTTATAGCCTTGGTCTTTCATGCGTTATGTTGTTATAAAATAACTTCACATGAATCTGTGTGCTGACGACGTATTCATTACTTCTGCACTAAAATATCTGTTGTTACATTCTTTAGTAGTACGTGCAGTGATCAATGTGTTGACTGCATTTATTTAGCAGAAAAATTAGCATCTTGGGTTATATTGATGACATCACCAGTGACTAGTTCATGTTGACTCGACTTTGATAACATAAGTCGACTTCCAAAAATCTAAAGTCGTTCAACCCATAGTATAGAACAACGTAAGGGTTTTAGCATGCTAGTGCATAAAATGTTTTTTCTTATGCTCAGTGAAGCGTAATTTATACAATTAAATACACAATACAAATATTATATATTATCCTGTTATGTCCAAAATATTCTAATATGCCAATTTGATGCTCAAGAAACATTTTCTATCATTAATAATGTTAATGTAATTAAACCATAACTTATTTCTGTAATGCAAAGATGATTGTCAGCCTTTTCTCCAGTCTCAAATGTTACATTATCTTTTAGAGATCATCCTAACATGCTGATTAGATAATGAAGGCAATTATAAACATTATTATTTTTAATGGTGAAAGTCATTTAGCTGCTTTATATTTTTGTGGCAATTGTAATTAAAAGAATCCAGCAGGAAGGGGAGAGTAAAGTAATACATCTTAATCATTCATATATCTTAATATTTTTAATTATTAGACAATTTTGTCTCACTGATTATTAGTTTATTAAAAAACAATTATACATATATATATATATACATACATATACATATACATATATATACATATACATACATATACATATACATATATATACATATATATACATATATATACATATATATACATATACATATACATATATATACATATACATA
>CAIGQV010016645.1:23055231-23077731 GCA_903798115.1 Danio jaintianensis | reverse complement strand
CTCCGTCATAACACTATGGTTTATAAATACACAGATAACTTAAACAAATGTTCTTGTAAGGAAGAGAATTAAATCATATTGGTTTTAAAGCTACTCATTTAGCTATTTTAATATTAGTTATGAATAGAGTTTTATTGATATTATTTAAGGGCGGCGCGGTGGCGAAGTGGGTAGCACTGTCGCCTCACAGCAAGGTGGCTGGTTTGAGCCTCGGCAGGGTCAGTTGGCATTTCTGTGTGGAGTTTGCATGTTCTCCCCCTGTTGGCGTGGGTTTCCTCCGGGTGCTCTGGTTTCCCCACAAGTCCAAAGACATGCGCTATAGATGAATTGGGTAAGGTAAATTGTCCGTAGTGTGTATGTGTTTGAATGGTAGTGTAAGGGTGTTTCCCAGTGATGGGTTGCAGCTGGAAGGGCATCCGCTGCGTAAAACATATGCTGGATAAGTTGGCGGTTGATTCCGCTGTGGCGACTCCAGATTAATAAAGGGACTAAGGGAATGATATTATTTATTTGTTGGTGATAGGTGTTGGCCCGATTGGGTAGCTTTCCATGGACATTTTAACAAAATTAAGATCAGTTTAAAATAATTTAAGACCTACAAGACAATATTTCAGTGAATTTAAGAAATATGTGAAGAAAAACAGTGAATGTTGAAAATTAAGACTTTAAGACACTTTTTAAGACCCTGTGGAAACCCTGTTAAAGTATACTGTGTTTAAAAATGTCATATCCAAGGCTGTATTATCTATACAAAATGTTAGAGTCAAGCTGACCTACATTCAGAAATATGTGGAAAGGATTACAAAACAGATCCACACTGCAACACCTAATTGACAGACTAATGAATGAGTCAAATAATCTAAATAATTTCTGACTTCACGCTTCATCAAAAGAGAAAATTAATAAAGAATGGGGAAACGGACTCCTAACCTTTATCAACAACAAGAAAAAGTTAAAGAACAAAAGCTTGTTTATGTACACAGCTACACAGCTTATAAATGCATAAATGCGTGTTCACACTGAAGGGTAAGTATTTACTTGTCAACAATGAACTGGTGCCAAATTACGAGTGAAATACTCCAGCCTTTGCCAAATGAGCTGTTGCTAAAAACACAAGCACATGAGAGACTCTGCCCACCATTAGCAGCTTGGCAAAATGAAAGGAGGAAAAAAAAAAAAAAGGATCTCTTTTAATGATAACGAGAATACAGAAGCCAAAAAACTAAGCCTAACAGCAGTGCCACAATTAGCACAAGGTCTAGCTCATTAAAAAAAACAATAATATAATAAACAATTTGCTATATATAACTTAAGAGTACCCTCAAAAAATGAAGTGTGTCTTTAATTTAAGCTTGCCTAACATTTATAAGTTTGGTCTCAAATCGACATTAAATGTTTTTATTCCGCAAAGATATTACATTTACATTTATAATAACTGATCAAAACTGCCATTTGTATAGTGTAAGAAAGGGTTACCTTTTATGCACTTAATACTGTTCTTTTTAACTTGAAGACTTGAATCCTGAAAAAAGTATTATGGTTTCCAAAATAAAATTAAGCAGCACAACTGCTTTCGACACTGAGAACAATATATTTTTTTCATTAGACAAATCATACACTGTAAAAAATGTAATGACAAAAAGTCAAGACAAAAATATTTTTATGTTACTTTAACTTATTTTTAATAGGTTTTTAAGACGTTAATCAGGTTTCAACTACATTTTTTTAAGTTATTCAAAGTGTAACAAAGGCGCAGCATGCAAGTTTGACACCCAGTGGTTGAACTAGGTGTTGCATTCCTGGATCAAAACACACGCAAGCGCAGGTTGCCAGATTGAGGACCAACAGGAGTGTGCATGACTATCGAGCCTAAATGCTGATTTAAGCAGTGTTCTATATAAAAGCAACGGCACGCGATAGAAGGAATATTTTCCATATTAAAAGTTTTTGTCCTAACCAACACCTCAAATTGATATTTTAGAAACGGCTTCTATTTCTTGCAGCTGAAGAACAGAAAACTTTGACAATTATCACCTCAGGTACACCTCATGTGCTTTATTCAGTGTTAAATGCTAACAATGCAAGTTTTAATGCCATTTTACATGACATTTATTGCCATACTACTGAAAGCAGCAGCAGATAGTTCACCTCAGATCTTGAAAATAAAATAAACCGTTTGAAATTGAACTTTAGAACTGTGAAATAATGCAAACCAACACATATCAATGATTCAGCATCTACATTTAATAATGTTAAAAAGGTTTAATATGTATTAATTAGATTATAAACCTTACCATTTTGTGAGTGAGTGCATATTCTGTGCTTCTGAATGGCTGTATTTAAATTTCTGTCGTGTTTTGTCTGGTGCAAACAGCCAAATTGCTTATCACTGCAAATCTCATCACATAGCGTGTTGTTAGGACACGGGGTTACAATGTAAACTGTTCACCTAATGTTTGCGTTTGTAATATTTATATTATTTGCTAATTAATTAATAATTAATAATGTGGAACTCTGAATCTGCATCTCATTTCTCATTTCAGAGTCTGCTACTGTCCACCGGAGGTCGCATTTTTGGTCACGGACGCATGCCTTCGAGAGCCTTTCTGAATGAATGAAATATGCTGTTTTCCACCAAGGCAACACGGGGTGCTGAAATATAATTGGCTAAAGTGGCATTGGGCGGGTTAAAAGAACCAAAACAATGACAGACGTTCTGGCACGTAACTCACATTTTCAAAGCAGAATAACTGACTTTAGCACTGTTCTTCAGATAAACAAGAATGTTCACTTAGCATGTTTCTTAAATATCTGCAAACCTATTATGGTATTTTTATGCTTTAGAAGAAACAAAAACTTACATAACAGCACCTTTAATATTTTTAGTCAGTTTGAGTCAGTTGAGATGACTAGAAAAGTTCATTTGATTCAAAAAATTTAAGGCAGCAATAATTGTTATACAGTAAACAATACAAATCATTTCTGAAGTATAATGTGACAAACATGAAGAATGGCTGCTAAAAAATTGGTTTAAAAATAAAAATGGCTATTGAAAAATGATATTATAACAATAATTGCACACCAATACTGCACTTAAAAATAGATAAAAATAAAACTGAACTTTTAATATAGCAAAGAATTTTTATACATTTATTTTGACAGGATGCATCTAACATTTTTTTTAATTTCATTCTAATCATTCACTTTGATTATACTGAAAACAGGCTAGAATATTCTTCAAAAATTCACCTGTGCTGCGCAGAATAGAAAAAAAAGAAAAGTGGAATGATATGAGTGAATGACAGAATTGTAATTTCCCTGAGCCTTGCTTCCAAATCATTCCGTTTCTATTTACTCGTTCATTCATCACCTGACTATCAGTCGGAAAACAGTCACAAAAGTGGCATGCGAAGAGTCAATGACTGGCCGAAAGACTCTGGCTATTATTGTCATCTTTTCAGCCTGTTTTACAAATGTGACAGCACTTTAAGAGCGCAGACTGAGAAGGGTGGCCATTCCTGATAAGAAGAGTCCATCCAGACGAGCTCTTTTTAACCAGGATCTGCACATCCAAATACAGGGCTCTATCCCAGCCTGAGAGCACAGGCTAAGAGCGAACAGACTCACCGCTCTCCAATCATTCCCAGAATTCATTAGCATCTTTAGAAAATTCATTACATTGGTTTTCCGAGTGCATTGTCATCCTGAAGCGGTGCAGGTCTACCTCTCATTATGAGGGAAGATAAGCTACTTATGCTTTCTCAGAACGTTCATATCTCTGTCTTGTGCCCTTTGCAACACGTTAAACCTATCGAATTGATACAAGCACTAAAAACCGAAGTAAACTAAAAAGTACACACTATTCAGTGATTCTCCTACTGTACATGTAAACATTATGCACTATATATCATTTAAGCATCGATATCGCAATGTGCACATCTGCAATATTGACACCTCCACACGGGGATGCTCATCCCGAGGCCTCTAGAGATTGTGCAGTGCCATTGATGTGATCCAAATCCTGTGAAGAGATGATGCAAACCATAGAGGACTTCTAGAGGTCTCCATAACACTGGACCAGGCCGTATCGCTAGCAGTTGCTGTGGTGGTCTTAGAGGAGTGGAGAGCACGAGACTAACTCCGCAATTGATCTTGTGGGCCAGCCTGAACACCCACCGGTGACCTACTCACACCTGCAGCTTCTCCACGATGGACGTCCAGCGTTTTCCAGCACCTAGACTGCAGCTCTGCACAGGAAGTTTGGCCAGAGGAGAAATGGTCGTGCCCAACTGAGCCCGGTTTCTCTCGAGGTTTTTTTTCCTTCACTTTCATCAATTGGTGAAGTTTTGTTCCTCACCACTGGCTTGCTTGGTTTGGGACTTGTGGAGTTGCGCATCGATGGATTTGCTCTTCAGTGTTTGGACTTTCAACAGTGAAAATTAAACCACACTGAACTGAACTAAATTGAACTTTAACTCTAAAAACTGGACTGACACAGTTTCAATTTCAATTTACTAGAACTTCTATGTTCAGCTGCTTTGACACAATCTACATTGTAATAGCACTATAGAAATAAAGATGAATTGAATTCAATGTCAAGTATGAGTTTTTGTTGACCAGGAGCTTGTAGATTGATGGCAAATTTAACCATTGTGGATTTAAAGTTTATAATTTGCATTCATTTTTTTTCTGTTAAAGATATGAAGAGTTAAAACATTTAGTCACAAAAAACAATAACATTAGTAGCTAATAGTGAAGGCTGCCAAGTTTCATTTTACATTAGAATTTAAAATATTTGTGTCCGACTGCCAATAAGACTTGTAGCAGATAAAGCACTTTCTTTTCTCTCATTTGTATGTTTTTACCCTAAAAACTTTGTTTTACTGTAATTTTAATTCATTTATAATAATTTGTGCAGATGCACTCTCCTATAAAATCACCCCAACAATTTTAAAAGAATGAACTTTGCACAAATAGAGATATTCAATCCATCTGGTGAAATTGATTTCATACCGCAATATATATTACAGAAAAACTAAACATTGCAATGTCATTTTTTTCCCAATATCGCGCATTCCTAATTTAAACCTTTGAGCAGTAGTGCTATTTCTAAAAAAAAATTGTTTTCCTGCAACCTAAAATGACTGACTTTACAGCATCTTTTCTCAAATTTGCAGCAGTATTTGTGTCATTTCTTGTGTTTTGCCATGCCATGGCAATGTCATTACTTTCTTGACCTCAACAAAACAAATCTCCGCAATTTAAATAAAGGAAACAAAGCAAAACAAAGATAGAAACTTAAGTGTTTACATATCAACCCTATAAAGCTTACATGAATGACTGTAAATGATCAATATAAACAACTTTAACTTAAAATATATTCAACAATAGCATTATGCTTAAGTGTATTCATCAAATATGATGCATTTATGCATTCAGTCAATCAGCGTAGAAACGTAAACGCACTATGCAGAGACAATAATAACAACATGACATCATGTAAATAAGATAAACAACATACAAATTAGGAGGCTCAGTGGTTAGCACTGTTGCCTCACAGCATGAACGTCGCTGGTTCGAGTCCAGGCTGGGCCAGTTAGCATTTCTGTGTGGAGTTTGCATGTTCTCCCTGTGTTGGCGTGGGTTTCCTCTAGGTGCTCCGGTTTCCACCAAAGTCCAAAGACATGCGCTATTAGTGCTATTAACTCACCCTCAAGTGAAAAATCTTGACTTCATATACAATATAATTGTAGGGGAAAGAGTGCTATTAACTCACCCTCAAGTGTTTCCAAACCATTATAAATTTCTTTCTTTTGCTTAAAAACTGAAAACCTGTAACCATTGACTTTGTTATGAAAGACAAAGCTTTCTTCAAAATATCTTCTTTTGTGATTAACAGAAGAAATTATCTAATAAAGCTTTGAAACATGCAAAGGATAAGTAAATGATGACAGAATTGTCATTTCTGGGTGAACTATCCCTTTAAATAATTTTAGGAGAAATGTTGTTGGTAAAACCGAATTCTGAGTTAATACATGCAAAACAGGTGCTTATTTACCTCCCACGACGAGCCCCAGAGTTGCTCAATGAAAAGATTGATAATGTGCTCATAATCAAGGTGTTATTGCTTAATGGTTTCGGATCGCTCTGAACGAATCTTGGCAGGAAGGTGGGAGGTTTTCCCCTGGGCTTATAGAATCTGAGACAGGAGCCGTGATGTGGAGCACACCGATTCCACATGGCTGAACACAATCACACCAAACAATGAAAGAGAGCGCTGAACCCACAGACAGCACAGCCCACAAACCTCTCTCAGAGAACTGCAGTGAGAAACCAAATGCAGGAGCTCCGTTCTGCTGCCAAGCCCATTGAAATGAAATGGCTTTTGAGTTTGGGTCAATGGCACATCACCTGCTGTGGTGTACAAACAGTGCTGCTGACAGTCCAACTAGATTAGCCATGCACAACACACTGTGCAAAAATCTAACTGCCAATAATTGCATTTTGTGCTCTTGCTTTTGAAGCATGGTACTAACCTATGGGCTAGAAACTTAGGCAGGCAAATCAAAGGTAGCATGATTAATCTCAACAGGATTGTTTGAGTGAAAAACCAGTGACAAAATTCCCGTTTAGAAGATATAAAACCGATATAAACATGTAAAGGTTGTAGTTTGCCACTTCCGCCTAAATGGATCAATGATTTTATTCACGTCACCTCATACTTCAGTTTCTCATCACATCATAACCAATCAAATGCTCTCTAGTATATGACATGCCCCGCCCCCTTCAAGACGCATCTCATTTGTTTCTCATTTGATGCGCTTGAGCTCAACCACTCTCATTGGCAGAGCGGTGATAAAACAAAACGCTATTGGCTGTTTTTTTTTTTTAAGGGGAGGAGCTACACTATGTCCCACCCTCTCTTCATGTTTCGGTTGAGATTATTTCAAACATCGAATAACAATTTCAAAGCACTTCACGGGACCTTTAAGCTCTGTATACATTAAACATAATAAATAAATAAATAGGTAAATTTTGATATATTTTTAATTGTTAAAAAAAATTACTTGCTCCTGCTGACAAATGGGTAAAACGTAGTGGCTTGAAGAATAGTATTACGATTTAAAATGCCTTTTACAATTTAAAAAGTGTTTAAATCATCAAATGAAGCTTAAAATCAATAAATCTAAATATGTCTGATTAAATTATTGCTACTATGAATAACATTTCTGTGTCTTCTGTAAATCAGGGCATAAATGTTATCGTTTACTCTTAAAAATACAATTAAGCAAGACATATTCTATGATGGAAGGGGGTTGTTAAAACTGTATTAGACTTTTATTGCTTTCATTCATTCATTTTCCTTCAGCTTAGTCCCTGATTTATCAGGGGTCGCCACAGCAGAATGAACCACCAACTACCACCAACTCTTGATGCTTGAAAACCACTTCGTTTCAGCAAAAGGATTTAAATATACAGCAAAAACAATCAGATCTTTGTTCAATATTCTCCATACGGACTGATTTACACTGAAACTTACACAAATGTTAAATAATGATCAAGTCACATTAATCTGTGAGATTTCTTTTGGTGAAAACTAGTCAACCCGACACTAATTTACACAAGAAGTTCATGTAAATGTGAAAAAGCAACCAGTGCAGATTTAATTCATGTTAAAGCTGGTCATGAAAATGTGAATGCTGAAAGACACTTAGTTTGACAGTGACTGTAAGCTGTTCTTCATGCATTACTATGCCACTGACAAGTGAAAAAAATAAATAAATAAATAATTGCACAAACCTTTGCTCATGTGTCAAATACACAGTCATATTCAACCAGCAGAGCTAACATCTATATTAAATGTTGGAAAACTCACTTTCCCCTGGTTTCACAGACAAGTCCTAGACTAAATTGCATGTTTGAGCAGTCTAAACTGAAAATAACTGGCAGTCAGATATCCTAAAATACATCCGTGCCATATATATGTCTCAAGATACACACCGATAATGTGTTTGAAATAATTTCTATAAAAGCTGCTTAAACACCCAAATTTAAATACATCCTATAGTCCTGGCTTAAACTAATCCCTTGTTTGTGAAACCGGCCCTAGGAGTTCAATCCCAGAACATAAACAGCATGATTTTTGACTCTGACAAACTGCTGTGTGTAATTTGATTAAGAATTATTGTTAATTCAAGGAGATTTGCTGAAGCCATAGTCACATTGTTAGCTCACACTCACGCTCTTTTCCCGTCCTCTTTTTATCCTCATATCAACAAAAGCAGCAACATGTCAAAAAAAAAAAAATCCAATTAATTTGAGCTGTAGACCAGCTAAACCCACCTGAGCCAGTGACTCACCTGGAGGAAGAAGAGGTGCTGCGTGATGTCTTGTACCAACTCTTCTTCTACATTTTCGGGGTAAAACTTGGCCAAGAAATGAAACACTATAGGCTCCTCTTTGGGCACATCATGATCCAAAACCTATTATAAAAATAAGTCATTATAAATGTTGCACTCTGCTTTATATACAGAGACCAGAAAGTACAAAAAAGTACCATATTGTACTACAACAGTACCATGGTAAGATCACATTTTTGGACAATTTAAATAATAATACTTAGTCATTTTTGAAGCACCACAGTATTACTGTAGTATTCTTTCAAGCACCATGAAAATTATTTAGTACACAAATGTGTTAAAGGGTCAGTTCACAAGTTTTCTTCTGTTGAACACAAAATATGATATTTTGAAGAAATCTGAAAACCTGTAACCACTGACTTCCATAGTAGGAAAAACAAATAGTATGGAAGTCAATGGTTACATGTTTCCAAAATTTTTCTAAAAATATTTTTTTGTGTTGTTTGTTGTGTTGTTGTTGACTTCTTGTATGTTCAGCAGAAAAAGTAAAGACAAACAGGTTTGGAACAAGAGAAGCCAGAGCAAATGATGACAATTTTCATTTTTGGGTGAACAATCCCAACGCATCGACCTTTCACTGCATATTTCAGTGCATATAATACTCACTTCTCTTAAGTACTTCTAAAAACTTTTCACTCAGTAGTATTTAAAACAGATACTTTTACTCTATTCGCACAACATTTTTTTGGCAAGTAATGGTACTTTTTTGGTTTCTGCAGGTTTCATCAAGTCAAATTTAAGACATTTTAAGAACATTATGAATGAAATTTCAGACTTTGCTACAGTTCTAAAAGCTAAGCATTTTTTCTAATGGTTGGGCTAATTGAAAATTATTTTTACTTGCCTCATACAAAAAAATTCTAATTTATTTACTCAACCTAATCCGTATCTGTTATAAAACCTTAAGTTTCATGGCTATTTATAAACATTGTCAGCCTCCTTTCTTCTGAAATAGTTTTTGTAATATTGTTAAAGGATATATAGCTCTGTTATTATCATGAGGGATTGTGTAACAGTAAAATGTCTAACAGATGTTCTAAATTGCAATAAAAACTTAAATACTAAAAAAAACAAAAGTTTTATTGAGATAGATTGTTAGTGATTGGATGGGTATTGGCCCAATTGGGTAACTTTACATGGACATAGAAAAATTAATAACTGTTTAAAATTATTTAAGACCTACAACACTGTATTGTAGAGATTTTAAGACATTAAGACTTTAAAGGGCACCTATGATAAAAATCATCTTTTTTAAGCTGTTTGGACAGAACTGTGTGTAGGTATAGTGTGTCCACAGTTATATTGGGGTGATATAAAGATAACAAGTCTCTTTTTTTAAATTTCCTGACGTTAAAATAGCATCCAAATCCCTCCCATTTTGAGGCCGACCGCAACTTGACGTAGGAGTGCGGTTTGCCCGCCCACCGAATTGATTGACAGCTGCGTATTAACATGTCTCCATAGTAACGCATATAATCATATCAACAAGACAGGACGTGCGCAAAGCAACTGGGAATAAAAGATCTTACAAGTTTAACACGTTTTTAAAACAGTGCATGTTTGTAATGAATTACAGCGATTTACAGCTTTACTTCATCACCACAGCCGCGTGTCAGTACAATTATAAAAGAAGATGCTTCAATCCCGGGTTGTGGACGTTAAATCAGGTTTATTTTGTACATTAACATAACGGATATCCATACAACAGTGGATATTAATGTGTATCCTGTCACATTTGCCATGCAAAAACAGTGCAAAGCTAAACGAGCGCGCTGTCTGTGTGTGTATGTCCGCTCTGTGTGTGTGTGTGTGTGTGCGTGTGTGTGCGTGAACTTTGTAACGACATTGTGTGTGACTCATCGTTTGAGTAATTATTGGTAAAGTTCTTACTGTAATATTTCTCACAAACGTTACGTGAGATCTGCTTCCTACATGTCTGTCTGTTATCTGAGGCAGCCGAGGGCGGAGATTAAGGCTGACTGACGGGCACGTGGGAACGGTGGGCGGGGAGGACTAGCATTAAAGGCACACAGTCCACAAAAACAGCTACAAGATGCTAAGAGCTAAAAATTACAAACTTCTGAAAGGTATAATAAATAATCTGATGGGTGTTTTGAGCTGAAACTTTACAGACACATTCTGGAGATACAAAAGACTTGTATTAAATCTGGAAAAAGGGGTAAACTAGGTGCCCTTTAAGACCCCGTGGACACACTGGAGTATGTATTTTCAATACTCTTTCCACCACTAATCATAATATATTAAATGTGACCAAGTATGTATAATCATTTTCACATGATTCCCCAAAAGCATTTTTGCTCCCGTTTAGAAAGAGCAAGAACGTTTAAACTAGTGTTTTACCTTCTTGTCCATTTTCAGCCATGCCACAGTGTCTTTGACGTCGTACCGTAGACCAAAAAACCAGGTCTCCCTGAGCCCCAGTGTCCGGCATACAAGTTCAAACAGATCCTTTCCTCTCCACTTTAGCTGCCCAAACAAGATTACAAAAAAGCATTAAGAATTTGAAAACTATTTTAGACCCATTCCTATGTCATAACTCAAACTGAAACAAGAAGTTGGGTCTGGGACATACATGGACATTGACAGATCACAATAAAAAGCTCATTTTAATTTCAAGACGTCTTTATAGGAAACAGCTTAAACTCTCTAAGGATTGCAGCAGGCTAATCGAATTCAGACTGACCACAAATCTGAACAGCACCGGCGTAATGAACAGCGACATTCCCCGAATAACCTCATTTCCACAGACTTTGCAGACACAAAGCGAAGAAATGAGTCTGAGCATCATTACAAAGTCACTGCTGTCAGCAAGCGCATTCACTCATTTTTGGACCTATCAGTTCATCTTTTATCCAAGAACTACTGTCAGGAGGCCAGAAAGAAAAATTACCATATTCAGCTGGTGAAAAATGCATATCAGTTGCTCGTTTCTCATTAAAATTAAACTGACAGTACACTGTATGCATGCACAGAATCAATAAAGCAGCGTTCATGCATTATAATTACCAAAAGTACTTGCATAAAGCTCATTTTTATAATTAAACTTATTGGTTTGAGATGAATTAGAGAAAAGCATGAAGTGTTTTCCATTTATTTATGGTTGTGAATTGCATTATGAGACTTTGATATCTGCTCTGCCCACTTTTGATGTTGAAAATTCAGCTCTACAGTTTAACAAAGTGACTTTTATTGACATTTTAGTAGTTTGAAATATTATGTATAAGAAATAATATAGAGAAAATAAGCCTGTAAAATAACAGAAAATGTACTGGCAGTTTATTACAAGGTTTTTGTACTGTAATATAAAACACCAATCCAGACAATACATCACTTTAAACTATTAAAAATGTTAATAAAAGTCACTTTTTCGAACTTTGCAAGGTTAAAAATTGTTGGAAGAAAGATCAAGTATAAAAGCATAAATAAATAAAAAGCATTAAACCACAAAATACGGAAAACCAACGCTATCTCACAGCAATTTGTAACTTTTTGATTTAGTGGCTAATTCGTACGATCAATTTAGTACAATTGGTAGCTCAAACCTGCTCCGGAGCAGGCTTATTTCATATAAACAGGATTAGATTGGGTCTTTTCAAGCAAAGGTAACATTGAAAGTATACCAAATGCTGATATTTTCTTACAGCAATGAATGAATGAATGAATGAATGAATGAATCTGCACTCTGAAATAAAAGCACAAAGGCGGTCATGGAGTGATTCAAAGAGGTCATTTATTAATATTGACTTTTTAGATACAAACACATACTATTTTAAGGTACCGACCCAACTTTAGTACAATTTGTGTATGATAACAGACATGCACAATATTTTACTTTTTTTTTTTTTTTAAGGAATAATAATTTATGCAGTCAGACACCTTTACCAATATCAAAATGCTTTTTTGATGCTAAAATAATTTAAACAGCCAGTTATTCCTCACGCAAACTTGAATAGGCCTAGGCTACTACAATAAAGAAAATCCGCTCTAAATGTAAGACTAAATAATTGCTAAATACTCTTAACACATGAAAGTGTAAAGCCTGTAGCCCACAACACATGCGGAAAGTTGTTGCGTACCATATTTAACAAACAGTTTACTATGAATTTTATGTCATTTTGCTCACATGGATAATTGAATATTAATCAGATTATGTCATTACGCTGCTGTGCCGTCAGCCAATTGTTGGATTGCTGATCATGACTTCGAGGATCGATAGATCTGTCCTTTACATCACACGCAGCGATCTCAGATCTGTTCATCCAGACATTTTAATCTGATTCGCGAACTTGTTTGAAGAACCAAATTAGCCAGAGATCAGTTATCAAGATTAAAAGATCCAGGATCGGTCAAATCATCTTAGATCATTTCAGTGAGGTATAAAGAACGGACCCCTGGGGATAAAAAAAAATCCAAATACTGAGAAACCCATGTTTAAAATTGTCGAAATTAAGTTATTAGCAATGCACATTACTAAGGTAACTGGTTGCAAACAAATTAAGTTACTAAACATTACTAAATTTAATTCGTTTAAATTCAGCCCATGAAAATAGCTTGCAACCAGTTACCTTAAAGTTGCAGTATGTAAGTTTGACACCCAGTGGTTAAACTAGGTATTGCATTCCTGGATCAAAACACACACAAACACTGATTTAAGGCAAATTTAAATCGTGTTCTAAATAAAAGCCACGGCACACAATAGAAGGAATATTTTCCATATTAAAATGAGTTTTTGTCCTAACCAACTCCTGGAATTTATATTTTAGAAATGGTTTCTATTTTTTTGCAGGTGAACAACAGAAAAATTGATGGCATGATCACCTCAGGTACACCACATGTGCTTTATTCAGTGTTAAATGCTAACAATGTGAGTTTGAATGCCATTTTATGAATGCCATTTTTGAATGCCACCAGAACAGCCCGACACAGAAACAGTTTCTTCCCTCAGGCAATCCATCTCATGAACACTTGATGATAGTAATTATGAAACAAACATCACTACTTGCTATGCACTTTTTATACACAAACACTTATTTAACAACATATTTTCTATGCCAATTTGCACATAACACATTTAACGTTGTATATAGTAATATACCTGTACATACACTTGTCAATTTGTATATTTGCATTCACTATTTACTTTTATTTTTAAAATATATTTATTATCTGTTTTTTGTCCTGTCTCTGTAATTCTGTTGCACTGTAGAAGCTCTGTCACGAAAACAAATTCCTCGTATGTGTGAACATACCTGGCAATAAAGCTCTTTCTGATTCTGATTTTACAGAACATTTATTGCCATACTACTGAAAGGAGCAGCAGATAGTTCACCTCAGATCTTGAAAATAAAATAAACCGGTTAAAATTGAACTTTAGAACTCTGAAATAATGCAAACCAACACATATCAGTGATTCAGCATCTACATTTAACAATGGTAAAGAGGTTTAATATGTATTAATTAGATTATAAACCTTACCATTTCGTATGGAGTGCAGTAAGTGCACTATTCTGTGCTTCTGAATGACTGTATTTAAATTTGTCGTGTTTCGTTTGGTGCAAACAGCCAAATTGCTTATCACTGCAAATCTCGTCACGTAGCGTGTTGTTAGGACACAGGGTTACAATGTAACCTCACCTAATGTTTACGCTCGTAATATTTATATTATTTGCCAATTAATAACCTCATGTGGAACTCTGAATCTGCAACTCATTTCGGACACTGTTACTGTCCACCGAAGGTCACATTTTTGGTTGCAGACTCATGCTTTGAGAGCCTTCCTGACTGAATGAATGAAATACGTTGTTTTCCAGCAAGGCAACCCGGGGTGCTGAAATATAATTGTCAACAAAACAAAGACAGACGTTCCAGCACGGAATACACATTTTCAAAGCAGAATATTTGACTTCAGCATTGTTTTTCAGATAAACAAGAATTTTCTCTTAGCATGTTTCTTAAATATCTTCAAACATATTATGGCATTTTTATGCTTTAGAGGAGTCAAAAACTTACACACAGCACCTTTAAAAATTTAGTAAATCTAGTGAATCATTTTTATCAGTGTAGAACACTATCTTTAATTTTTAGCATGAAAGAAAAATCTATCATTTTGACCCATACAATGTATTTTTGGCTATTATCATTATTAACATAAAACTGATTTTGTTTTCCAGGGTCACAACAATAAAGAAAACTGCAATCTCCAGCAGTAAATTAGCAGAATATCAATTAGAAAACTCATCTTGTGAGAATAATCCTCTTGTGTAAGCATCTGTGCTCGATTAGCCTTGTCATTAGCAGGACTCCAGTATACCAGGCATCATCTGGGGCCAGCTGAGCTAGATGTTAGCGTCTTGTGAACAATATACTTGCCACATATGTCAGCTTGAATGATTAAAAATTTACAACAGGGGTGAGAAACTCGCCGTTATAAGCCCTGACAACTTCCATAGAGTATTGCAAACATCATCAACACTGCAAACTGTATTAGCATAACAGGGACAGGTGCATTTTGAGGCACGGTTTCATCTTGCCTGATGTTTATGTATGAGAACGTATGACAATGTGTTGCCATCCAGAGTCCAAGCAATTAAATATGCTGATGAATATCCTCTAGGAAAGCTAACGGCTCCCTTCAAGGACAACCGTCAAGCTGGTGCAAACATTTCCCAGAAAAATGAGGTGTGTCTTGGTAGAAAAGTGTTTACTCACTGCCCTAAATATTCAGCAGAGATGTTATGCGGCTTTTTAGGAAGAAGAAAATATTGACAGCAGAAGTACAAAAGCAGTAACCTCAAAGTGGCATTCTGTCTTTATCCAATATTGAGCCCCGGGCTATTACCAGATTATATTGATTGAATGAGACCTAGACAGTCTTTCTTCTTGTCTCAAGATTGATGAGGTCAATACTACAGTCAGTGTCAAGAGAAAGTTTGTGAACCTCTTGCAGAATCGGTGATAATGTGAATAACTGTAACAAAGTAATAATAAAGAAAATGCATGTTATTTTTTTATTTAGTACTATTCTGCATAATATATATGAAAGATGTTTAAATATAGTTCACAAGACAAATAAACTGATGCAATTATTAAAACGATGTGTTTGACATGCATTTTGTATGATCTCACTTATTTAGTTACATTTTCACAGATTCTGCAAGGAGTTTGCAAACTTACTTGGCATTGTATATGCAACACTTTTAGCACACAGAGATGGTTTAAACTAAATATTAGCCTACAGCACAAATAAATGTACAGATGAAGTGTTCTGAATATCAAATAAAAACATGTAGTGTATGAATTTCATTAAAAATAATAAATGTATTATTGTGACATGTATTTATAGAAATCTATTGTGCAACGCAACAACCATCTTTTGAGGTCCGCACTTTAATAGCATGCTATGAAGACATTGAGGAGGTAAATAATAAAAAGAAATGACAGAAAACTGGTCTTATAGTTTTACCCATAGACTTCGGTTTCAGGATTTTGGTTATGTTATTCAAAACTGTTTAGAGACCATATTCTCTCGTTGTGAAAAAATATTTCACTGTATATACCCAAAAGATTTAGGTAAAACCTAAAGAATTTGTGAAGTGTGCCTTATTAAGTCACAGTGCTGGTCTATAATCAAGTATCAATGGTGGGAAATAACGTCTGAACATCTGTGCTATAGGAGAAAGAGCGAAAAACTAGAGAAATGCATTTTGTTTTCTAAATCCATGCTGCCACCAAGTGGTAGTGTTTGAGAAACATGAACATTCACCAAAATAGATGCTGAAATAAAATTATCCAAATTTCTATGATAACAATAATAATAATAATAATTTGCATTTTTTACCCATTATTATTATTATTATTATTAACAATAATCCTGGGTCACATGTTACTAAAACTCTGAATCCCTGAATTTTTATTATTTTTTAAATTACTACAGCACATGTAATCAACTTAAAAGCCTATAAAAGCAAGAAAATAGATTTAATGACTGAAGAAACTGCATTAGAAGTACACAGAGTTTTGAAAGAATAAGACTTAAACTTATTCAAGTTAAAGGGTTAGTTCTGTCCAAAACTCAGAAGAAATGCTCTCATCATTTACTCACTTACGTCATTCTAAAACCTGTAAGAAGGATTAATCTTTGTAATAACAATATTATGGTCCCTTTTATTTTAAGTATTTTCACTCAAATCTTCCTTCAAAGCTGAGTCTTCAATATGTAAATATAAATAATTCCAAATGAATTGAAGTCTTCTGAATAGATGCAATCACTTTATAATATGAGCTAATTAAATTAAGACACTTATTTGCATTTAACCATTGATAAACATGTATTCAAATTTGGACAGGGAAGCTTACGCAAACTTGCTTGAGTTGACGCACAAAAACTAATGATATGTTAAAGCAATAGGATGCACATTTGAGAAAAAAACTATGAAAGTTGTAGTCAAGAGCGGAAGGTTGAGCTTTTATGTTCACTGATCAACGTCTATAAATAGTGATTGTGTCTCTTCAGAAGACTTGGATTCAACTGTCTGATTAACATTAAAATGAATCGGAAACACTGCTTATGTTAAGTATGCCACAGATGCTGGTGAAAACTTTGAGCGCTGTTTTAACAAAAAAATGAGAAAAAGAAAAAAAAAAAAAAGTTAAAGAGAACAGCTTGAACCTCAAGTCAAACAATACAGGTAGTTTTGTTTCTAAATCTACTCTGTATAACAGTATGACATTTTATCAATATATAGTAACAGAAGCTCGATCCCTCAGAATAACCACCAAAGGATATGCTGTTAATGAGTGTGAAAGATCAAAACAGATCGAGAGACGGCCAAACAGACAGGCGGGCTAAGAGCAGCATACAAGGTCCTGTAAAGTGGGAGCACCGTGCCTCGTGGGACATAAACTCACAGTCCGCATCTGTCACGTAGTTCTCTTACCACCATCTGTTTTCCCTTAATTCAAAAACACTCTGTGATGATGATGTGTGTGTGTGTAAAAATAGGGCATCTTCCTGCAAGAAACTCAGGGTATGTTATGTGCAAATGAAGTGCACAGAGGAGAAACTCCCAGCGGATTCACTGTTTGCAGAAAACACCTTCATACATGGAAATGAGGATTACTGCCATACAGGAAGACGCCTGCTTTTGAGACGAGTATATTTGTTTTAGTTTTTTTCCAGCCCAAGCAGGTTATGAGTATTTCTAAAATATTTTAAGTATTCTAAACACACAATGAGGTGTTTGGTGATGTATTTCATCCAAGTCGTCTTCTATACTGGCCTACAAAGGTCAAGAGCAGTATGTTTCAGTTTTTCAGGCCCAAGCAGGTTATGAGTGTTTCTAAAATATTTTAACTATTAATTTTCCTTTGGTTTAGTCCCTGACTATCAGGGGTCGCCACAGCAGAATGAACCACCAACTATTCAGCATATGTTTTACGCAGCAGATGCCCTTCAGCCGCAACCCAGTACTAGGAAACACCCATACACTCTCCCATTCACACGCACACTACGACCAATTTTGTTTACCCAATTTACCTATAGCGCATGTCTTTGGACTGTGGGGGAAACCGGAGCGCCCGGAAGAAACCCATAGGGAGAACATGCAAACTCCACACAGAAATACAAACTGGCCCAACCGGGACTCGAACCAGCCACCGTCAACCAGCCAACTAAGCCACTGTGACACCTATTTTAATTATTCTAAACACACAATGAGGTGTCTGTATTTCATCCAAGTCGTCTGCTATATTGGCTTAAAAATACAAAGTAGAGTATCTGAACATGTTTTTTTTTTTTTTTTGTACACCAGCTTGGATTTTAAAGTGACTGCAATTTTGACACCTTTGTTTAGTTGAAACAGCACAAAATTGAAACAGAGACTTCGCCACAAGACAGATGTCACAAAGACAATTTCAGCTTTAACTCAATTTTGACCAAATGTGTACACTGTAAAAAAAAAAATGTTGCTCACTTAAATTAAGTTGAACCCACTGAACTTTACAAGTCAGTTTAACATGGATCGATAAAGCTGATATAAATTTCAAAAAAGTTACAATTTTAACTAAATTAAACTAAACAAAAAAAAAAGTTCAAATTTGATTAACTTTATATAGAAAGTTAATCAGGTTTCAACTTAAGTTAAAGTAATGTAATGTCATGACTTTTGGGCAGTGTATATACTATATTAAATATCATAATATTAGATTTTCGACTATATAAATATTTTTGCTATTCCTATTTTTTTTGCTATTGCTATTCGGTAAAAATGCATTTGGGCTGTGGTACTTGTCTCTTTTTGATGCAAAATAAGTTTTTTTTTTTTTTTTTCATAGGTTAAACGTAAGATCAGCTTTTATATTGATAATAAAATAAATATTTAAAATTAATTTCAGTTTAACAGCCAGAAGCATTTTTTAATTATTAAAAAAAAAAAACATTTGTTTAAATACAGCAAACATTAAGTGTCTGAAGACTTTTTTGTGCTTCATTTATATATCATTATTGTACTGTGATACATGTTTCGCCCCATGATGAAAAGAGAGCTTTGAAACTAAGCAACTATTTATTTATTTTTTATTTTTTTATTTAACTCTCAGTATGCTATACAAATCTTACCAGCATACATGACAAACTATTAGAATAATTGTTGTTGTTTTTTTGGCTATATAAATCAGTAACGTTTTTTCCTTTTTTCATCCCACAACAGCAACAACAAATATAAAGACTTTTATTCTTTAGATAATTTTATATCTCAAGAGTCATAAGACTAATTATTTACTAAATGTTATTTTAGAAGACTTGAAATATAGTTCATAAATCATTTGGACAACTATAATGCCTTTTACACTCTACCAAACATCTGATGTTGTCTTCAAAAGAATTTTTTTAAACAAACAAATAAAAATAAAGGATAATTATTTCCATTCCTTTTCCGTTGAAGGAGCTATTCCTCAAGGCCACTGAACTTCAAACATAAATCTGCTTGAGGAGACAGGGATGTCTTTTCGCAGCTTCCCTGGAGAAACAGGTCAGGCTGAGTGACTCGCTTGAGGACACAACAACAGTGAGCCAGAAAGTTAAAATGTCGACAGCCTGGTGCCTTTCTCAAGTTAAGCTTGCATGCCCTCTGGTTACAGATGACAAATATTGATCACTGCCAGTACAGGTGTGGCAACAATAGCTCTACTATCATAATATAGCATGAATATGATATGGACTTCTACATAGGCAACTTTCTGTAGTAATGTTTTAGAGCTTCACTTTATTAAATCAATGTATTTCAGGGTTGCCACTCGAAGCCAAATGTCAAATTCCCTAAAAATCACTGACTAATAACCTAAATTTTCATAATCTATAAGCACCAAGCAGTCAAAACGGAAATTATCTTTAATTGCATGTTTTCAGATTATCATGGTGAATACATTAATTAATTAATAATTTACATCAATCAAAGACTTTAAATATGTGACTAAACACCGGTTTAGTGTGTCAAAGCCAAAAAAGGTACAAATTTAATAGTAATTAGCGCGTAAAATAACTAGCTATATTTTCAATTCATTCAGTGATCACTTTTGCCACGTAATATAGGCTACGTTTTAAAAAATACTAATTATAACAATGCAATAAAAAAAAAAAAACATAATACAAACTATGGAAAGTAAAGTGTTAAATGCCAAAAATTCCTGTTATTTCATGACTTGTTTCATCAGAAAAATACAAATAAAATTCCCTTACTTACAATGTCTAAAACACTTTAAAAAAAAATCCATGAGATTGCAAAAAATTGGCCGGTTAATTAAACCCTAAATAAATTTAAAAATCTGTTACGTTAACTGATTTATGTTGGGACAACTTGAAAGAATTGCATGGAACCCTGCGTTGTTTACAGTGAGCTTTACCATATTAAAATCAATGTATTTCAGGGTTCCCACTCTAAGCCAAATGTCAAATTCCCTGACAAAAAAAAAGCTGAATTTCCATGACCTATAATGAGCACCAAGCAAATAAAAAGGAAAACATATCTTTAAAATCACGTTTTCACATTATCGTGATGAATACATTAATTATTTATTTATATGAATCTAAGACTTTAAATATGAGATAAATACTGGTTCCAAAGACAAAAAAGGTCAGAATTTAACAGTAATTAGCATGCAACCTAATTAACTACATTTTCAATTCAGTCAGCGACCACTTTTGCTACCTAATATAGGCAACACTTAAACCTAATTATAACAATGCAACAAAAAACATGTAATAAACACATGCTTATGGAAAGTAAAATGTCAAATGACAAAAATCCCTGTTATTTCATACTGAGGAAAAGTTGGTTTTATATTCACACATGCAGACTTTATCCTTAATAATATAATTTCAGAAAATTCTAAATAGTAAAATCATATTAGCAGCCAGTGAATATCAAGGTACAACATTGTTCAATGACAATTAAATAGTCCTAATGTTTTGAAGTCATACTTGCATGCGATTTCAGACGAATATTCAAAGTAGCATGGTAAACATTATACGAAACCCTGTCACAAGTTGTCACTGTTCAAAAATGAACGAATGTGCGAATATAAAACCAACTTTACCTCAATTTATTTCATGACTCTGAGGAAAAATACAAATAAAATCCCTATAAAATTCTATGATAGTCCAAAAAGAATTCATGAACCCTGGCATTTAAAAATCATATTCAAAGCACATAATGTACCACTCACCTCACAGTTGAACTCCAAATCAGCATCCATTGTAACAACTGTAACATTGAAGATTTTGCCTTGTTTCCTCCGAAGTGAGAGTCCCATTTTTGATGCAAGGGCACTTGCCATAATAGCTGCTGATGGGAAGCTTTTCTCCTCTTTAGAAACAACATACACCTGTTGACTATCTGTCTATCCGAAACATAGCTTATGAAGAAACAATAGAGCTGACCTCTCTGCTTAAAAGCTACAATCTAGTAACAAAAATGTGATTACAAGTGCATGCCTGATGGCAGGACGTCGACAAAACCACCTGCGTTAAAAGGTAGCTAGTAGCTACATTATCTCTTTACTTCCTCCACAGCGCCATTAAGCCTGCAAGAAGATAAAAGAAAACAGCGTAAGTTTACAAAGAAATAACTGATAGTAACTTGGTTCAATAAGTTAGACAAAAGAGGCTCATATACGTAATTAGCTAGCTATTAAGTAACATATCTGAAACCACAAATGAGCCTAAATTAAACGTTTGTGTAACTTTTAGGCGACTTCAAAACATTTTACATCTCGTAATTGCATGTTTGTGCTAATCTACGGTGTCATGCCTCTGTTTTGTTTTGTGTTTTTTTGACGAAATTGGCCTGACAACACGTAAACTGGTTAAA
Organism: Danio jaintianensis; assembly: GCA_903798115.1. Lineage (NCBI taxonomy): Eukaryota > Metazoa > Chordata > Actinopteri > Cypriniformes > Danionidae > Danio > Danio jaintianensis. The sequence continues at coordinate 23,055,926 of CAIGQV010016645.1, read as the reverse complement.
AACTCACCTGTAGAGCTGTAAGCACAGCTGAATTCCTGCGGTGTGTGTGTGTGTGTTTCACGCTCGTTTAAACACCTGACACACAAACACAGATGTTGATTTGACTCTTTCAGACCAAAACTAAACTACAGCTGAACCTTCTCGTGCGCGTGCACGAGGAGGCGGGAGGACATGCGCAGTAGTGCGCGTACTTCAGTTAAAGTTAAAAGCCTGTTTTCGGGGGAATAATAATAATAAAAAATAAAAACTACTACACAGGACCATGGAAATAAATAAATAAACGTTTTAAATAAATAAATAATCATTTATTTCCAAAAAAGTTAAGATGTTACTCAGGAGAACTCACAAGCCAGCAAATTGCACCTCCAGAACATTTACAGTTTTAACATCAAACGATTTTTAATTACTCACAGAAAATCATTTACCTATTTCTTTGTTACTGGTTGATAAATAAATTAATAATTAATTAATTATCTGTTTTCTAACATTTTATTTCCAAAAATCTAATACTTTAGGGGAACCCACTTTCAAGCAAACTAAATATTATGTACTTCTACATAAAGTTTAAAAATAAAACAATTAATAGATAGATAGATAGATAGATAGATAGATAGATAGATAGATAGATAGATAGATAGATAGATAGATAGATAGATAGATAGATAGATAGATAGATAGATAGATAGATAGATAGA
>CAIGQV010016645.1:23025773-23055221 GCA_903798115.1 Danio jaintianensis | reverse complement strand
AGATAGATAGATAGATAGATAGATAGATAGATAGATAGATAGATAGAGGACGAAACCTGCAAAAACAATAAATAAATAAATAAATACCCCCCCTTTCAAACATTTATTCGTTTTACAACTTAATTCCGTATTTACTTTTCCTAAGCTCAACATGCTAATGAGAGGGTGGTGCCTGTCAATCATCAGAAGCCAGTCAAAAAAAATCGAATGCAAATTCTTTCTACGATCAACCAATGATGGCATAAAGACTGGCTTCTGATGATTGACAGACACCCTCTCATTAGCATGTTGAGCTTAGGAAAAGTTAATACGGAACTACGTTAAAAAATGAATAAACGTTTGAGAGGGGGGGGGGGTCATCTTTCAGTTTAGCATTTTCTTATTTCCCCAACATTCGTGTAATTTATTTAATTATTTGTCTGCTCGCACTATTATATTTATGCAGGAATTTGTGGATTTCTATATATATTTATTTGTTTATTTATGCAGAAATGTTTGGATTTATTTACTCATTTATTTATCAATTTGCGTATTTATTTATTGTTTTTGCAGGTTTCGTCCTCCATAACAGATAGGTAGATAGATAATATTATTAAAAATGTTATTAAATAATAATAATAATAATAATAATAATAATAATATCATCATTAAAATAAAACAGACAGAAAAATATACTAAAAGATGAAACATAACCATAGATAAATAACACTACTTTAAAGGTGATGTTCTTTTGAAAATTATTCCTATATTACTAGATTCATTGTAAAATATGCACTGTTCTAAACTGTAATCTATATTAAATGTACTATATTTACATTTAAGTGTCACATTCAAATATAAACGTGGTATATTCGGATTATTTCCCGCTACTCTTGAAAGTTCAGCCCTTTGCACCAGAAAGGGGCGTGGTTCCGTCGACAACGGGGCGGACCTTCGATGAGGTCATCGGAGTAAACAGAAAAGATGGCGACGCCATACACCGGAGATCGAGTTTTAGGGACAAATGTGGTTACTTCAGGACGTTTCGCCAAGCAGCTGATCGATTTACCGGCGGAGATATTAGAGCATATACTGTGCTTCCCCGTTTTAAACCCTGTCGACATTTGCAACGTTTCCAGCACGTGCAAGAGGCTGCATGACGTGTGCCATGGCAGGGGAAAGGTCTGGGCTCATCAGTACAAACTCAGGTGGAATGAATTGAAAAGCTTTTTTTTTTAACTGCCATCAACCTCCAGTTTAGTAAACCATAAGAAATGTGCTGGATCACTGAGAGGTGGTTTAAGATGTGCATTTAGTGCGTGCCTTGAAGAGCTGTCAGGTCGTGTTCTCATTCTGCTGATGCACCAAATTTGTCCTGTGTGCACATACAGAGAGAGACGCATTAGATGTCATATCTAATCTCCAGTGCGCTAAAAACCGAGATGCACTTTTAGTTGCTGATAACGTTAAGTGACCTTGGCTTGAAATGCATGCTATTCTCTGATGCGCTAATGTATAATAAACATTATGATAAAACATCCTTTATAAGGAGGTATAGTTTCAAGTAATAATAATATATGTGGGTGTTATAATAGCAATATCTAGTAACGACTGTGTTTTACTGGATGTTGTGGCTGAGACATGTTTAGTACTATAGTTGTTTTGGTAGATGCATGGCAATTACATTGAGGTACAATTAGTTTTATGTTTGCACATTCAGATTTTCTCCTTAATATAAATTCAGAAAAGTATTATTGGCAAATTCTAAACAGGGAAATCATATTAGCGGCCAGTGACTATCAAAGTGCAATATTGTTCACAGTCGATTAAACAGTGCTAATGTTGTTTTGAAGTCATACTTGCATGTCATTTCAGACTGAATATTCAAAATAGCATGGTAAACAATATAGGGAGTGTGTCACAAGTTGTAACTGAACGAATGTGCAAATATAAAACCAACTTTACCTCAATGACAGTTACCATCAGAGCTTTTTTTATATAAATAGTGCGTAAACTGAATTCACCAAATGCATCACCTGCCAGAATGAATCATTTGTTTGTAATATATTATGTTTAATACATATATTAATAGAAAGATGTATTACTGCACAAAATATTCTTAAGAATAAAATATGATGTGTCTATTGGTCTTGGAATTTAATTAGGAATATAAAAGGTCTTAAATAGGACCAGGTAGTCTTACATTTATTTATAATTCAAGTTTTGCCATTAAATGTTGCATGCACTGCAAAAATATTCAAATTAATATGTTTGTCAGTTAATGTTGTTGTTGTTTTTTTGTCTTGTTTTTCAGTTCAAATATCTAGGCATCCATAAATCAACAAACATTTATTGAGATGCAAAATCAAAATATTAAATCTTTTCTTTTTTTTTAAGCTGGTAAACATGATTGCTTAAAACAAAATACATGTTTATATGTTACCTTTTTAAAATCACAAGTAGTTTTTAAAATTACAAGTAGGGCAGGAATTCGCTTTTTTTACCCCCATCTTTTTAAAATCAGAAATGCACTTAATTTCTCATATTAAACGCATTGCATTTATCTTGATTTAAGGTGTTTTTTCAGAGCTTTTTATTGGCAAATAATTCAGACACACCAAGGAAGAGCATCACTTTTGTGCAATTTGATCAGAAAGTAGTGCAGTAAAACTATTTCCACATTCTAGGTAAACCTTATTTGTAAAAGTAATGAAAGTCTGTTGTTTAAATAAATAAATAAATGAAAAATCACCTTGGGTAATGACATTTGTAGAACATATTGACATACTGTATTGTGAATATTGTGATCCCTTTATTTTATTCTTAAAGGGGTAGTTTGCCCTCAAAAATTACAATTCTGTCATCATTTACTCACCCTCACTTCCAAACCTGTTTGAGTTTCTGTTGAACACAAAATAATATATTTTGAAGAATGTTGGAAACCTGTAACCACTGGCTTCTATAGTATTTGTTTTCCCTACTAAGGATATCAGTGGTTACAGATTTTCAGCTTTCTTCAAAATATCTTCTTTTGTGTTTAACAGAAGAAGAAAAAAAAAAACACCATAAAGGTTTGTAACCACTCAAGGGAGAGAAAATAGTGAGTAAATTTTTGGGTGAATTATCCCTTTAAATTAGTCCTTAAATGCCTTACATTTACCTCTATATGTCACAGAGACCCTGATATTTGCTGCATTCATTTGTATTTATCCTCTATGTGGTCAGACATTTCTTATGTATACCATTACCGTTTCACCTTTTTAGAAAGTACACTGTATAACCTAGGTTAACTATGTATATATACACACACACACACAACACCTTAACTTTCCTGATTTTGACTGTAATATAATAACGTGCACCTTTTGTGAAGCTGCTTTGGAACAATCATTATTGTGAAAAGTGCTATACAAACATACTTGAATTGTTTCAGATGGCCCAGACTGCAGAGATTTTATCGGCAGAACGAATCATATGATTGGCTGAAGGAATTCAAGACCCGGCACACAGTTGGTCAACAGATAAGAAGAACAGTAGAGTCCATTTCCAAAAGGTTCTTCACTGAAGTTGTAAGTGACTCTACGATAAAGATGCCACAATTTGAAGATTATAAATCATTATGCATTTCTCAATCTTAATGCCGTGATGGTAACACAGGTGTGTTTGTAAGGTAAGTTGAATTTAATCTGTTGCTTTAGTCACTAACCCAGAGATCTGTAATCAGCCTTGCATCGGTCAGGTTCTTGGAGACAGTTTTGCAGAAATAGAGTCCCTCGGAGCCCCTGAACACTTCTGTGAGGACGAGCTGCTTGGAATCTTGAACTCGGATAAAAGGTTGGAAATGAACTAATGCTTTAACCCTTTAACAGGCATCATAACCACCTGGTTGACCTTTTATCCATAGGTTATCATAGGTTATCAATTATTTTAATTGCTTATTACTATTTATTAGAGTTGTGCCAGCAAATTATTCAATACAAGATGTGGGCCAAAAAAAAATTTTTCAAAAAGTGCACCTTAAAGGGTTAAGTTATTGTATTTTCAGTCTACAGGGTGTCCGCAGGGTTTTAAAGGGGACCTACTGTGCAAAAATCATTTTTATAAAGGGTTTAAACACAGGTGTGTGGCAACAGTGTGTGAGCATAGCCAGCCTCTAATGGTAAAAATTAATTACATTTTTTTATTTTATAAATCACATGTCTGCAGAAACACTTTGATTGACATTCTCCCTTTGTACACGTCATCCAAGGGGGTAAGACCTGCCCATCAGTAGCTATGTTTCCATCCAAAAATGCGAATTAACTTTATGCGCAAAACTGGAATATGGCATAAAAGATGTGCGAGTAAAGCAGCGTTTCCATCCAACGAGTCAAAGAGAACAAAATCGTCACTTCTTGATTAAATGGCGCCAAATATCAACAGTAAAAACGGAATTTGCTGCGGTAGGAGAAGCTGCGTGAATCTTTTCTTCATTTAATAAATGACTTGCGTGAATCTTTTCTTCATTTAATAAATGACTTGCGTGAATCTTTTCTTCATTTAATAAATGACTTGCACCTCAGAAGGCAATGCTGACACGCAGTGAACGCGTGGTGGCGTTTGAAGGCATGAGACGCGGAGCACAGACGCTCTTAACAATTCTGGAGGTCATTAATAATATAATAACACTAATACTGAAATGGTTACGGCATTTTAGAATGACCAAAATAACATTTCAGATGTTTTACAATGTGCTCAGCTTGCTGTTTGTCCATTTACAAACATTTTTATCATCACATGATCTCTTATAACCAAATCACATGACCTTTTTTTAATGCGCATACTGGAAGTTGTTCGGTAAAAGTGTTTCCATCGCAGCGCATCTTTTCTTATCGAATAAAAAGTTTATCCTACTCAGTTATGCGCATACATTTTTATGCGCATTTTCAAAATTGATGCGCATCTTAGCGTTTCCATCAACCGATGTTTTATGCGCATATCCAAAATGCGCATAAAAATAGGTGGATGGAAACGTAGCTATAGTGACAATCTCTTCATCATTAGCATAAAAAGCCCTAAGTGAGAAGCAGCCCTCCACCATTAGAGTTTTCACTTGCTGAAGATAATGTCAGCAACTAAGAGGCGTTATAAATGTGGGGTTTTAGTATGCACAAATAAACACTGTAATCTCCATAGACTGCCTTCTTCTGAGCTACTTCTTTTGACATTTTCATTTTTTTCACGGAACCAACGTTTGTCCTGTTTTGAATCTGCCGCTATACGGATGCATAGGTCTTTGCAGCTCCGCCCTTAGCGACAGTCACTAAAATGGCACAATTTGGATCAAAGCCTAAAAGGGGCAGTTTCAAAGTGTTATAAAAATGTATTTGTAGGGTGTTTTGTGTTCACACTTCACATACACACTCTAGGGACATATTTTACATCTTGTAAAAAGTGGCATAATAGGTCCCCTTTAAAATGTCTTGAATTAAAAAATAAAATAAATAAATAATAATATTAATAATAATTTAGGCCTCAAAATGTCTTGAATTCACTGAAATATGGTGTTGGAGGTCTTAATTTTAAACAGCTCTTAATAAATCCATGCAAAGCTATTCAACTGGGCCAATAACCATCCAGTCACAAACAATCCATCTCAATAAAACGTTAACAAAAAAGTTATAATTATTAATTTTATTTACCAATATGGTTTAATTATCTTCCTTACATTAACATTTGTTTAAACGTTGTACATACTTTGTTTTTTTTATTGTTTTCAAAATGGCCTTTTCTAAGAAAAAAAATGCTGAAAATGTATGTCTATATAACTAGAGTTTTATTTAAAATACAGTATGTGGCTAAGAAATAAATTCATTAAAAAAAAAATGGGGCAAGTAAAAACTCTTTTAAAAGTGTAGCGATTTGCCCTGTATAAGTATGACATTTTGTTTAAAATGGTCTGTAAAAGTTTTAAATTTGACTTGGTGAATACGGCAGAAACCCTGTCCTAGCTGTTTAACTTGTTTACAATTTCCCTATTTTTTCTCATGATGGCCTCAGGAAGAGTTTGACACTTAAGTACTATGCAAAGAAAATCCTGTACTTCTTCCGGCAGCAGAACATTTTGAGGAATTTGAAGGTTTTCCTTGAGCGACCACCTGAACAACAATCAGCTCTGGAGGGTAAGCTTAAAGTCTCACAACAGAAGGTAAATGTTTGATGTACAGTTGAAGTCAAAATTAGTAGCCCTTCTTTGATTTAGATTTTTTTCAAATATTTGCCAGATGATGTTTAACAGAGCAAAAGAGTATTTCCTATAATATTTTTTTTATTCTGGAAAAAGCCTTATTTGTTTTATTTCGGCTAGAATAAAAGCAGTTTTTAATTTTTTAAAAAACATTTTAAGGTCAATATTATTAGTACCCTTAAGCAAAATTTGTTTTCTATTCTCTACAGAACAAACCACTGTTATACAATGATTTGCCTAATTAACCTAGTCAAGCCTTTAAATTGCACTTTAAGCAGAGTATTAGTATCTTGAAAAATATCTAGTAAAATATTGTGTACTGTCATCATGGCAAACATAAAAGAAATCAGTTATTAGAAATTATTAATTAAAACTATTAGGTTTATAAATGTGTTGAAAAAAATCAGTTAGACAGAAATTGAGGAAAATATATAAAGGAGGGCTAATAATTCTGACTTCAACTGTATATAAATGTGTATATGTAAACTTTTTTTGTTAATTACAACATAGATTTTTATTATGGAAAAAACATATTTTACCGTTAGGTCAAAGTATAATTTTGCTTTGAAACAACCTAAAATTAACCAAATTATTTGTAATCTGTTAAAAGGTAATCGTATCTATTGCTGTTTATTAATGTGACTGTTAATGTATTGTGACTAATCGGCATACAAAATAAAAGTTTACATTTAAATAAGTATATGTGCTTTGTACATTTATTATGCTAAAAAAATAATAAAAATAATAATAAAAAAAAAATACACATACATGTATATACTTACAATAAATGTACATATATTATTAAACATTTTGATATTGTTATAAATATTTTTTGTATAAATAAAAGTAAACATTTTTATAACTGTATACATATATACTTGGATGTGTGTATTTAAATAAACAATATATACACACTTTAATTTTGTCTGCGATTAGTCACTATTAATGGTTTAACAACTCTACTAGTATCGAAACGAATAAGAACTAGTACGTTATGAACAAATAACAGTATTAAAAAAAAAAAGTACTAATGTGTAATAAATAGAATAGTATAGTCTATTTTCATGCCACTATGTATCTTTTAAATAATAGTACATTTGTGTGTATGCGCATTCATTAGTGTATATAAATGTGTATATGTAAATTTACATTACTTTATCATTTTCTTATTGTATATGTATTGCACAGCCCTATTTGCTCCATTATCATGGGTGATTAAGCATACGATTTATTATTTTCATATTTACTTTAAATAACACCTCCATTTGTTTAATGTCTAATTCTAGGCGCTGTTTTGGTGGACCAGTATTGCAACCCTCTGACTGATGTCACTCTTGAGAGCATATCTGCGCAGGTTGAAGAAATCACAGACAAGGTGAAGAAGTGTCTGCGAGCGCAAAACGCCACACACCCAAGTCTGCGAGCCGGTCAAGGTCAGTCAGCAAAAGGAGGATCCGGAAAATTCAATTTGCTGTTCTCATGAGGTCTATTAATCAGACCCAGACTCGCATTCTACCCATTGCCTGATTAAAAAGCTCAATGTCAATGTCTTAGCAGTCTCTTAGTTTAATTTTCAACATTTTTAATCTACTTTGGGCTGCATCTGGCAACCACAATAGCACTGATGTTCTGGGTTCATACGGTATTTTTGACGAGATATTTTCCAGGCCAAGTTTTGGAAAAACAAATAAACCCAAAATGTTTTGGAAAAGACATGGAAATTTGTTTAACAAATATCTGTTTACTTAAGTTTATTTGAGATGATAATATTGGGTACATTTTAAATACAATTGCTCTTCACGTGATGTTCTCTGTGTGGGGTTAAAAAAAGCAACTCAGTTTCAGCTTGTCCTCTCTTTTACTCTCATTCATCGTAATTCAAGCTACGTTTTGAGTATGCATTTCTCTAACTACTGGGGTAAGATACTGTGGGTGCTAAAAGCTAATTGGTACTATTCTTATAAGTGTTATGAAAACAAGCCAACATTTCTCAAATATTTTCACACAGACAGCAAGATACTTTCTAAAAACTATTTTACAGATATAAAAATCAACCAATTACATAGATTGTCGCATATTTTTTGATATGCTGTAATAAATTTGAATTATTTCTTATTTACCACGTGTACGTAGACATTACATGAAACATTAGGTCTGAATATTTACCTGAAAGTTTTGGAAAAGTCTTGGAATTTTAGTAAAAATGTGTATGAACCCTGTGTAGTGTTGTGTATCTGATTGTTTTTTCAGGTGAATGCTTCGTTCTGGAAGACTTTGAGCTTCAAAGGCAAGTCATCTGTGCTGTAAACGCAGTACTGTATGAGCAGTTACAGTACAAAGGCAATGAGCGAGACTACTACAATCCACTCAACTCATACATACATCAGGTACACCTCTCATATCAATAACATATTCCAAAATACTCGATTTAGGTGGATGTAGATATTAACCAGTGTTAATGCGAAACTAGTTTGGCGCATTACTGTACATGCAGTAAGTAAATGACTTTGTGTGCATCTGTGTATATGTAAATTTACATTACTTTATAATTTTCAGTAACACTTTGCAATAAGGTTGTATTAGTTAATATTAATGTATTTACTAACATAAACAAACAATACATTTATTAAAGTATTTGTTCATGTTAGTTAATGAAACTACAGTTGTTCATTCATAGTTCATGTTAACTCACGGTGCATTAACTAATGTTAACAAGCATGAATTTGGATTTTAATAATGCATTAGTAAATGTTGAACTATGATTTATAAATGCTGCACAAGATTATTCATACTTAATGTTAGCAAAAACTAATGGACCATTAATCTAAAGTGTTACCATAATTTCTAGTCCCCAAATGTTTTAAATTAGCTTAAAATCTGACAGTCACAGACCTTAAAATGAATCCTTTACTCTATTAGATTCAGGGCTCAAATGCCGTACAACTATTCTTTATTATTAGTTCATTTTTAGTAAATAAATGAAACCTTATTGTAAAGTGTGACATCCTTTTCTTACTGTATGTGTATGCATATACGTTGCAATGTTTATAATGTTACAAACATCTATTTAAAGTAAATGCTATACTGTTGGTCAGGCAAAGAATGTTTGGTGACCATCACATTTACACAAAAAATGAAGCAGGACAAAAAAATGTTTTCAAAACTGATAATAACAATGAAGTTCATTATTAAAGGGATAGTTCACCTATAAAAAAATTTTTGTCTGAATGTCTGAATTCCCTTTTCCTGTCAAACACAAAAGTAGTCAGTAGTAATTAATTTTGATGACGTAAATCTAAATTGGAAATTTACATAGGTATATGCAAATATAGTAAATATTACTGGTGCTCAGTTTCCACACACAAACTCTACATACACACACACACACACACCATAAATACACACAAACACTATATGTACATACACACTATGCATGCACACACACACATTATACACATATGCACACACTATACACACACACACACATTATACACATACATGCACACACACACACACACACACACGCATATGTGTATAAATACACACAGTATTTGCATAGACATTTAAATTGCAATTTGCAAAAATGTAATTAGTCAATCACTTCCTTAATTAGTCATTTACTATGCACATGCATTGCAGTGTTTAAAATGTTATGTTAAAATTATTTAAATGTTGAAAAGTGCCTTTTTTCAAATATGAAGCAGAATTTTTTTTCAACAAAAATAACAAAAAAACACTTAATCATTGAGCACCAATTAACACACACACACACACACACACACACACACACACACTATAATGAGTAGAAACAATATAATTTAACTTAATAGGAACTACATATTTTCCAAAAATTAGTTTAATCATTTGTAACAATACTCTCACAGAATAAAAACCCAATTTATAATGTGAAAGAGTAATATTATATATGAGTGTAAACTAATATTGAACTAATGTTCTTCATCCTAAAATGTAAACTGCATCTATGTAATTTTTTATGTAAATTAATAAAAATGCTAATTATAAAATAGTTTTATTATTTAATTTAGATTAAAAATGACAGATGCATTTCACATTTTAGGATGGAGAACCCTCCCATAAAGATTCCCGTTTTAAAAGATTGTAAGTTTAAGATATATACATTTAAGATTATATATTTCTCACATTGCGCCCTCTTGTGGTCAGGTGCTGCTCCGCCGGACAGGCATTCCCATCAGCCTCTCTGTGCTCTACATGACTCTGGCCAGGAAATTAGGAGTCCCTCTGGAGCCCGTCAACTTCCCCAACCATTTCCTGCTGCGCTGGTGCCAAAATCAGAGGAGGTGGGCATTAAAACCTGGCAGAAAAACATTAGTATAGTACATTAGTATGGTATAGTTCACCTAAAAAAGAAAGTTCTCTCATCATCTACTCTCCTTTAAAAGTTTCTTTCTATTGTTGATGATAAAGATACGGTAAAATTTTAGTTTTAGTAACAATTCACACCATTTACTACTGGCTTATTACCTGCCTATTATTAAGATATTAACTGTATATTAGCACTTATAAAAGTATGATCTCATTTTACATCCCTAATCTTATCCAATACCTAAACCCAACTACTATCTTACCATTAATAAGCAGCTAAATAGTAGTTTATGGAGTTAAAAGTTGTAGTTGATTGTTTGTTAGTGGTTTATTAATAGCGTGAAATTTACATGTAAATAAATTGTGACCAAAGATATTTCATAATGTTCGAAACCAGCTTTAGTGTTAACTTCAATAGTATTTCCCTTCTTTCTATGGATGTCATTGATTATCAGTTTTCAGTATTCTTCAGTATATCATCTTTCAACAGGAATAAAAAGAAACTAAAAGCTTTAGATCAAGTAAATAATTAGTACATTTTTCATATCTACAGTCGTGGCCAAAAGTTTTGAGAATGACACAAATATTAGTTTTCACAAAGTTTGCTGCTAAACTGCTTTTAGATCTTTGTTTCAGTTGTTTCTGTGATGTACTGAAATATAATTACAAGCACTTCATATGTTTCAAAGGCTTTTATCGACAATTACATGACATTTATGCAAAGAGTCAGTATTTGCAGTGTTGGCCCTTCTTTTTCAGGACCTCTGCAATTCGACTGGGCATGCTCTCAATCAACTTCTGGGCCAAATCCTGACTGATAGCAACCCATTCTTTCAAAATCACTTCTTGGAGTTTGTCAGAATTAGTGGGTTTTTGTTTGTCCACCCGCCTCTTGAGGATTGATCACAAGTTCTCAATGGGATTAAGATCTGGGGAGTTTCCAGGTCATGGACCCAAAATTTCAACGTTTTGGTCCCTGAAACACTTAGATATCACTTTTGCCTTATGGCACGGTGCTCCATCGTGCTGGAAAATGCATTGTTCTTCACCAAAGTGTTGTTGGATTGTTGGAAGAAGTTGCTGTTGGAGGGTGTTTTGGTACCATTCTTTATTCATGGCTGTGTTTTTGGGCAAAATTGTGAGTGAGCTCACATTTTGGATGAGAAGCAACCCCCACACATGAATGGTCTCAGGATGCTTTACTGTTGGCATGACACAGGACTGATGGTAGCGCTCACTTTTTCTTCTCCGGACAAGCCTTTTTCCAGATGCCCCAAACAATCGGAAAGGGGCTTCATTGGAGAATTGCCCAGTCCTCAGCAGTCCATTCGCCATACTTTTTGCAGAAGATCAATCTGTCCCTGATGGTTTTTTTGGAGAGAAGTGGCTTCTTTGCTGCCCTTCTTGACACCAGGCAATCTTCCAAAAGTCTTCGCCTCACTGTGCGTGCAGATGCGCTCACACCTGCCTGCTGCCATTCCTGAGCAAGCTCTGCACTGGTGACACTCCAATCCCGCAGCTGAATCCTCTTTAGGAGACAATCCTGGCGCATGCTGGACTTTCTTGGACGCCCTGAAGCCTTCTTAACAAGAATTGAACCTCTTTCCTTGAAGTTCTTGATGATCCTATAAATTGTTGATTTAGGTGCAATCTTAGTAGCCACAATATCCTTGCCTGTGAAGCCATTTTTTTGCAATGCAAAGATGGCTGCACGCGTTTCTTTGCACGTCACCATGGTTAACAATGGAAGAACAATGATTTCAAGCATCACCCTCCTTTTAACATGTCAAGTCTGCCATTCTAACCCAATCAGCCTGACATAATGATCTCCATTCTTGTGCTCGTCAACATTCTCACCTGAGTTAACAAGATGATTACTGAAATGATCTCAGCAGGTCCTTTAATGACAGCTATGAAATGCAGTGGAAAGTGTTTTTCAGGATTGTTAATTTTCATGGCAAAGAAGGACTATGCAATTCATCTGATCACTCTTCATAACATTCTGGAGTAGATGCAAATTGCTATTATAAAAACTTAAGCAGCAACTTTTCTAATATTTATGTAATTCTCAAAACTTTTGGCCACGACTGTAGATGAGCTATCCCTTTAATTCATTTTTTTATTGCTTTATCCAACTTCATCCAAATCAGCAGTATAAAAAGTTAACTGCTAAGATGTTTTGCAGGTGTGGTGACATCTACGACTATATATACATTGATGCATTTGGGAATGGGAAGCAGCTGGCTGCTAAAGAGTGTGAGATTCTGATCAAACACCAGGCGACAGCAGATTACTACAGCGCCATAAGCACCAGCGAGCTTCTGCTGCGGATGGTGGGAAACCTGCTAAACATCGGCATGAGAGGGTGAGACGCGCACTTTTACTATACTGTACTTTTTATAGAAGGTTTTATATTCCTTGTTTTTTTTTTTAGTTGATGCAGTGTGACATCATATGATGAGCATTGCAGCATGCATAGTTTGTGTGCTCAAAGTAAAGGTGTATCAACATAAATAATAATAATACATTTTTATTTGTATAGCACTTTTCCTACATACAGCAGGGTAAATAAGTATTGAAAACGTCACCATTTTTCTCAGAAAACATATTTCTAAAGGTGCTGTTGACTTCAAAATTTCACCAGATGTTGGCAACAACTAAAGAAAACAAATCTAATTAGTTTACAAATTATGCGTAATAAAATGAAACGACGCAGGGGAAAAAGTATTGAACACATGAAGAAAGGGAGGTGTAGAAAGGCAGTGAAAGCCCAGCAGCTGAAATCTCTCAGTAGTTCTTCAGCAACCCTCTGCCCTTCGCCAGTGTAAATGAATATTAGCTGCTTCAGTCCAACATCTACATTAGCAGGATGATGAAGATGAAACCAGGGTGGACGTTTCAGCAAGACAATGATCCAAAACACAGCCAAGGAAACTCTCAAATGCTTTTTAGAGAAAGAAAATCAAGCTGTAGAATAGCCCAGCCAATCACCTGATTGAATCCAATAGAAATTAAAGATCAGATTTGATAGACGAGACCCACAGAACCATCAAGATTTTTACACTGTTGAAGTCTGTGAAAAACTCACACCTGAGCAATGCATGTGACTCCATTTTCCATATGAGAGGCGTATTTAAACTGCCATCACCAAAAAAAAGCCTTTTATGTAAAGTATTAAATACATTTCAGTAGTTCAGTACTTTCTCCTTGTGTCATTTCATTGTTACACAGTAATTCTGATTTTTTTTGTTTTTGTTTTATTTTTGTGTTTGTGTTGCTTGTGTTTTTACCAAAATCTGGTTTAATTCCATGCCAATAGCTCCTTTAGAAATATTATTCCCAGGAAAAAACATGATGTGTTCAATACTATTTTCCCTGCTGTACACCGCTTCACAAACAAACAAATATTAAGAAACGACATTAATATCAGGTAAAAGATAAAAATGGATAATACAAAAAAAAACAAATGTACAAAACAAAGAGCAAAATAAACAACTAATATATATACTCAGATGAATGCATACATGTACACACAAAGTAAGAAGTGGGGTAAGATACATCCTATGGATATATTTGTAGTTATGTTCTGCTATATACACTAATAGATTTTAAAGAATAATAGTTAAAACGGCTTGTCATATACACTCACCGGCCACTTTATTAGGTACACCTGTCCAACTTCTTGTAACACAAATTTCTAAATCGGCCAATGACATGGCAGCAACTCAATGCATTTAGGCATATAGACATGGTCAAGACGATGTGCTGCAGTTCAAACAGAGCATCACAATGGGGAAGGTGATTTAATTGACTTTGAACATGGCATGGTTGTTGGTGCCAGACGGGCCGGTCTGAATATTTCAGAAACTGCTGATCTACTGGGATTTCTCTAGGGTTTACAGAGAATGGTCCGAAAAAGAGAAAATATCCAGTGAGTGGCAGTTCTGTGGGTGCAAATGTCTTGTTGATGCCAGAGGTCAGAGGAGAATGGCCAGACTGGTTCCAGCTGATAGAAAGGTAACAGTAACTCAAATAACCACTCGTTACAATGTACAAGGTATGCAGAAGAGCATCTCTGAACGCACAACACATCCAACCTTGAGGCGGATGGGCTACAGCAGCAGAAGACCACACCGGGTGCCACTGCTGTAAGCTAAGAACAGGAAACTGAGGCTACAATTCGCACAGGCTCACCAAAATTGGACAATAGAAGATTGGAAAAACGTTGCCTGGTCTGATGAGTCTCGATTTCTGCTGTGACATTCGGATGGTAGGGTCAGAATTTGGTGTCAATAACATGAAAGCATGGATCCATCCTGCCTTGTATCAATGGTTCAGGCTGGTGGTGGTGGTGTAATGGTGTGGGGGATATTTTCTTGGCACACTTTGGGCCCATTAGTACCAATTGAGCATTGTGTCAACGCCACAGCCTACCTGAGTGTTATTGCTGACCATGTCCATCCCTTTATGACCACAGTGTACCCATCTGGCTAGTTCCAGCAAGATAACGCGCCATGTCATAAAGCGTGAATCATCTCAGACTGGTTTGTTGAACATGACAATGAGTTCACTGTACTCAAATGGCCTCCACAGTCATCAGAACTCAATCCAATAGAGCACCTTTGGGATGGGGTGGAACGGGAGATTCACATCATGGATGTGCAGCCGACAAATCTGGAGCAACTGCGTGATGCTATCATGTTAATATGGAGCAAAATCTCTGAGGGGTCCAACCCGGTACTAGTAAGGTGTACCTAATAAAGTGGCCGGCGAGTGTATGCAAACAAAGAAGGACAGGCTTTTGTTTTTTGGCGTGTTGTGGAGACAGTGTGTGTGTTTCCATGCCATTTTAGTAAGGGGTATTTGACCAATCAGAATGCAATGGGTCAGCTGACCAATCAAAGCACTTTGGGCTATTTCAAAAGGCGGGGCTTTTTAAAAATCAGAAGTTAATCAGAGCATTCTGGGAATAGAGGTGCTGCAATAATGTACAATAAGTGAAATATAATTTTTTGGGGTTTGTTTGTTTTTACCTTTAAAAAGGCATGGCAACTTCTAGTTTACCAAATAACCAACATAATGAGTTATTATAACAGCATTACATAGCCTCTTTTTTGTGCTCACCAGTAAAGCAGTCTGGGAATTATGCAGATTGTGTTTTATGTAAATGAAACCGCTTTTCTTAGCTGTCAGCTCAACTTGTGAAGTTGTCAGAGCCATGTTTGTTACAAAATGTGCTCGCTTTTTTGTGCTTTGTCTAGGGAAGGGAATGAGAAATCATATCAGCTCCTGCGGGACTCTCTGGATCTCTACCTCAGTATTAACCCTGATAACGTGCAGTATCTTCTGCTACAGGCCCGTCTCTACTTCCACCTGGGCATCTGGCCAGAGAAAGTAAGTGTCAGAAACAGCCCACCATTCCCCAAAGACATCCTGTTTGCATGATACAGGCTATGTGTAGGGCTGGGTGATATTTATTGTCTGTGATATGCATAGAAAGATGTTTTTTGAGACAGTGTGTGTTTCTGTATCATTTTATAAGGGGAGCTTAAGGTGTTTGACCAATCAGAATGCACTGGGTCAGCTGACCAATCAAAGCACTCAGGGCTTTTTCAGAAGGCGGAGCTTTGTAAAAACCAGAAGTTAGAGCAGGGTTTTTCAAAATCTAAGACAGTGGGCCTCCCTTTTGACACAACTTATCCATTGGCGCCCCCCTCCTCCCAAACACGCACGTACACACACACGCACACACATTATATATATATACAGTATATATAAAGACAGACAGATGTCAGACTGTTAACTCACTTTTATCATCATTTGCATGAAAGTGCAATTATTTACAGAATAATAACAAGTATTTTAATATAACGTTTTTAAAACTAGTGGCCTTTCCATTTAATTTGACAAAATCATCCACAATTTTTTTTCTGACCTTGAAGGGTTTTAAGTTTTCTCTTGAAAAATTCTGGAGGTTTTCCTGCTACCTCAACATGCTTGGTTTCAAGGTGTCGCCGAAGTTGAGCGGGTCTCATGCTGTCATTAGCCAAAATATCTTGACAAACCACACATAAAGGTCGTGGTTCATCAGCTGGTCCTGTCCACGTAAATCCTAAACTCAAATACTGATCATCATATCGTCGTCTTTTGGGTTTAAGCCCTGAACTTGAAGGCTTTGAATCGGGGGGTCTCAGAAACCGATCCATTGTATTAACAGGCATATACCTGTATTGGCGGGCTTGCCAAACAGAAGCGAATTCACAGCTATGGCCTTCTGGGTGAAAAAGGTTTTCTTATTTTTGACGTATTATTTTTTTTTAGCTTTGTTTAATTAAAACGTTTAAATATAATAAAAAATACATATAATAATTAAACTTAATAATTATATTTTTATTATATTATATTTTTTCCCGCGCCTCCCCTGACATGCTCTGGCGTCCCCCAGGGGAGGCGCGCCTCACACTTTGAAAACCCCTGAGTTAGAGCATTTATACTAACTGCACACTATGAATCAGTTATTTAGCATTGGCTAATAGATAAATAAATAAATCCATGACCGGCCAAACTGGCACAAACACCCATTCAGCACAATAATGTTTAATTAATGTGATCAAAAAAAAAAACACCTTTCAACTTTTGTAAAGCTATGGCAAATTTTTTTTTTTTATTATTAAACCCATCTTTCAATTCAGTTTAAATGCTTTCCTATAACCATAGACCAAAGAAATATAAATATAAAGGCAGTGACTGCTGTATATACACTCAATGTTAAAGAAGGTCATTGCTATTTTGAATGTAGACGCTATAAACGGCACTAAATATTACTCTGGTTTCACTATAAGATGTTATTGACAAAGAGTGCCAGACAGCATAAGCGGCAGATTTGTCAACAAATCTGGCTCGGTGTTCAAAAAAGGCCCCATTTTCACTTTTACATTACTTATAGATGCTTTTACATTTATATATTATTACATCTAATATTATTAGTACTATTTTAAAGCACAACTTAATATAGTAAAATATGTTTTATTTTTAAATGTCATATTTAAACTGGTCTTTGATGAATAGAAAGTCACAAAAGAACACTTTTTATTATTATTTTTTATTTCTTACATTTATTGTGTGACAGACTTGTATTTGTATGTTGTTGTTTTTTAATCTGAGCCAAACTTTTGAAAATAAAAATATTTTATAATAAATAAATAAAAAATACTATAAAAATATGCAGTTGAGGGCAAATTATTATTTATTATTTGAAGGCAAATATTTATTCTTTTTTAAATATTTCTCAAGTGAAATTTTATGAATTTTTGACAGTATTTTCAATAATATTTTTTCTTCTGGAGAAAGTCTTATTTGCTTTATTTTGGCTTTAATTTTTTTAAACCATTTTAAGGTCAATATTATTAGCCCTCTTAAGCAATATATTTTTTAAATATGTTACAAAACAAACCATCATTATACAATGACTTGCCTAATTACTCTAACTTGCCTAGTTAACCTAGATAAGCCTTAAATTGCACTTTAATACTAGTATCTTGAAAAAGTAAAATATTATGTACTGTAATCATGGCAAAGATAAAAGAAATCAGTTATTAGAAATTAGTTATTAGAACTATTAGGTTAAGAAATGTGTTGAAATACATTGAACTTGGGGGAAAAAGTATAAAAGAATTCAAATATAACAGGAGGTCTAATAATTCTTCAACTGTATTTTCCAAAAATGTTTTGCACACTCAACCTGCACACACACACACACAAATATTTGCAATTTAACCCTGGAGCGGTTCATTTGTGGTGAGAACATGATCCGAACTAAAACAGACCCAACCGCAAAAAGTACTGTGCCTGTTTGGACTAATCCAGCTGCTGTAGTCCGATGCGCTGTGCATTTATGGAATGTGGAGGAAAAATATTTGTTGACAGCGCTTTACCAACAATTTTAAACAGAGAGAGAGGGAAAAACCTTTATTCCAAATTACATATTTTCTAAATTTGGGGGGCTTAATTTTTTATTACTTTGTAATTATAATGTTGAGAAAATACCAGCTAAATTATCTCAATTTCATAAGCAATTTCTTCTTGCCTAGTCACTATTATACAAGCACAACTTCTCTCCTCACAAATACTTTATTTGGAATAACCAAAATATTGTATACAAAAACAAATCTCTTTTCTTTCAACGCTGGTTTGAAGCAAATATTCTGCTTGTTAGTCCATTATTTAATGCAAATGGCCATTTATTAAATTATAAAGAATTTCTTAATCGATTCAATATTCCTATCCCCCCTAAAGAATTTGCTGTTGTATTTGATGCCATACCATCTGGAGTTATTAGATTATTCCAAGGCATCCCCTATCCTTCTATTTTTCCCCCTTTAGACCCTTCTACTACAATGGTAGGAAAATGTTGTTTCTCTGCAACTTCTTCAAACAAATCAACACGCTCTTTATTTCTTAATGGAATTGTTTCAGTTCCAAATGTTACTTTTTATTGGAATTCTTTTGTTTCTGATATTAATTGGAGAAAAATATGGCTCATCCCAAATAGCTACTTAATTACAAATAAGATAAAAGAAGTTCCATTTAGAATTATTCATCGAACATATCCGGTGAATACTCTCTTAGTAAGATATAAAAAAAGATATTGATACTAATTGTTCCTTTTGTAAGCAACACCCTAGAGTCCCTAGTTCACTTATTTTGGCAATGCAGTTATTCTAGTTTGCTTTGGAAAGATTTTTCTCTTTTTGTAATTGAGAATGTTGATAAAGACTTTTCCTTACTATGGGAAAATGTTTTGTTTGGTTTTGTTAATTTTAAAACAGAAGCTTTACATAAAAAGAAAATATATTTTCTTAACCTTCTTATCTTATTAACCAAATTTTATATACATAAATGTACATTTTCAAACCAAAAACCTTTTTTTTATATATATATATATATTTTGCTTACTGAAATGCAGTATTATTTTAAAAACTATTTCTAACTCTTTTACAAAAAAGACTTTAAAAACAACTGAAATTTGTAAATTATATAATCTTTTTCTTTAATGTGTGATGTATATACCCCTTCTGTTTGCTTTTGTTTTTCCTTTTTTTTTTTTGTTGTTGTTTTCTTTTTTCAAAATGTTTTCTTTTTTCATTTTCTTTATAAAATGTACTGTGATTGTATATTCTCATTTTTCCCATAATAATAATAATAATAATAATAATAATAATAATAATAAAAAATGAAAATAAAAAGAGAGAGGGAAAAACATTCTGATGGATCGTTGGTAATATTTCCGTTAGATGACCATGTAGCAGTTTAGCAAAATTAATTCACGCCTCCTCCTGAAGTGACTTGCGATGTGCCTTCGCCGTTTGCAATGCATTTAAACATTGTGTTCCAGCCGGGCTTCATTCTCGAAATGTATGGTTTGTCTAAAGTGATGTATACAAACTATATAGTATACTATGACCAGGGATACAATCAGCCAGCGCAGTCGTCCCTCCATAGTAAAAAGTGACATTTTTTGTCTGCCGGTTTGTTTACTTGTGGGAGTTCCATTGGCATTTTCCCGCACGTTAATTCTGACCAATCGAAAAGCAGTTTAGGAGAGACGTTCAATAACATCTGGCCAATGAGTGATGTGGATTTTGTCAGATGACTGCATTTTGGTTCTTCTCATCTGGTTCGGACCTAAGCAATCAGTGTGGTGTGAAAAGGACCCAAAGACGGCAGAAAAATGCTACAGTGTATCACTTGTTGCCCTTGGTCCGGACCAAATGAACCGAACCACAGATGTGAAAGCACCCCAAGCAACAAAACACAAACTGTACGTCCTCTTTGGCTCCATAAATGTCTGTCTATGTATGCTAATGAAAGTAAAGTATAGCCACTGTGTTTCGAATAAACTGTCCTGTTTGATATGTGTCTGTCTGAGGTGTTGGATATTCTCCAGCACATCCAGGCTCTGGACCCGTCACAGCACGGAGCGGTGGGGTATCTGGTGCAGCACACGCTTGAGCACATCCAACATAAGAGACATCCAGTGGAGCCGGAGGTGAAGAGACGCAGCGCTCCTGAACACAGAGACGTTCAGTTCTCCACAGGCCTCATCATGAAGCATAAGAGGTGAGCAGCTCTTTTATAAACTCTGCGCAACATATGAAACTCGGAAATTTGAGAACTGCAGGAGGAACTTGAACTTCCATCTTAAAAGTTCAAACGTTCTCTTTTCCGAGTTTGGGCACTACTGGTGTAGATGAACCATGGAGGTTGCAGAACATTGTGAATATGTGTGTTTCCTCTCACACTGTAGGTCAGGCTACAACTGTGTTATCTATGGATGGGACCCTAAATGCACCATGAGTCAGGAGTGGATTAACACTATGAGGGTCCATCAGCTGTCTAAAGGGGCTGATCAGCCGTTCTACAATGTCCTGGTACAGGACGGGACCTGCAGATACGCTGCACAAGGTGAGCTCTTCACATTTGGGGGAAATCGAGAAATATATATTGTTTCATTCATATTTCAGGGTGTCCCAGGGTCTTAAAAAGTCTTAATGTCTAAAAAGTTAAAAAACAAAATTTAAGGCCTTAAAAAGTCTTAAGTTCACTGAAATCATGTCTTAAATAATTTTAAACGGGTCTTAATTTTCCAATGTCCATGTAAACCTACCCAATCAGGCCAACACCCATACAGTCACCAACAATACATTCATTCATTCATTCATTTATTTTCCTTCGGCTTAGGGCGTACTCTCACTAGGCACGGTTGCCCCCTCCCCTCTCCCCCGACGGCCTGCACTCACATTGCATCCGAGCCGGAGCACGCTTACGTCATCGATGATGCGCTGTTCAGTTTAACAGAGAGAAGCGCTCTCGCTCAGCACAGTGGACATTGCTTTAGTCATATAGTTTTGTATTATTTTTAGTCGTTTGGGATGCAGTGACACACAGTCAAATATTTTGCTGAACAGATCCACAACTTTTGACGCTCATAAGTTATCATAAAAGCCCTCGTGCTGCAGGTATTAGGAGGTTTTTTGAAGGTGCAGCTGACGTGCTGAGAGGGGTTTGTATCTTTAATTAAATTACGACAGTTCGCGTTCATTGAAAAGTACGAATGATGAATAAATCCATATGAAACAGTCCCTTAAAAGTGATGTCGCGTCTTCAGTTTCGGGCTCAGGCACGCTTTGCACTCACACTACAAGCGTACCGCGCCAAAGCCCAACCGAACCGCGCTCTGGCACACCTCTTTCAACTGGGCCAGGGCCGGCCAACTGAACCACGCCTGAGCCCGATTCGGAGCACTCACACTTGTCAAATGAACCAGGAAACGCACCTGGGCACGGTTTAGAAAGCATAGTGTGAATACGCCCTTAGCAAAATGTAGACCTCAGTGAATGATGTAAAAAGAGCAATTTCGGATATGTCAGTTGAGTTGGGAATGATAAGTAATGCGTTATTTGATTTGAGACAACTGCAGTCTTAAAGGGATAGTTCTTTATATTGTATTATATATAAAATAGTACATGACAGGAATATGCCATTTACAGTTAAAGTCAAAATTATTAGCCCTCCATTCATTTTTTTTTTCTTTTTCAAATATTTCCCAAGTTATGTTTAACGGAGGAAGGAATTTTTCACAGTATTTCCTATAATATTTTGTTCTTCTGGAGAAAGTCTTATCTGTTTTATTTCAGCTAAAATAAAAGCAGTTTTTAAATACATTTTAAGGTCAATATAATAAGCCCCCTTAAGCAATATTTTTGTTTTTATTGTCTACAGAACAAACCATCATTATACAATGACTTGCCTAATTACCCTAACTTGCCTAATTAACCTAGTTAGTTGTTTATTACTATCCAAATATTAAAGGGATAGTTCACCCAAAATAAAAGCTGTCTTCATTTACTCTACCTTTACTTGTTTCTTAAACAGTAAAGAAGATATTTTGAAGAAAGCTGGAAACCATTGACTTCCATAGCATTTGTTTTTCCTACTATACACTGTAAAAAATATCTGTAAATTAGCAGTTTTCGGTCTTTTGAGATTCATTTTTTGTATTTATTTTCCACAATTGAATTATGGGACCTTGATCTGTCTTCCAACAACTTTTAACCTTGAAAAGTTTTAAAAAGTGTCTTTTATTAACATTTTTAATAGTTTGAAGTGATATATTGTCTGGGTTGGTGTTGTATATTACACTACAAAAACCCTGTAATATGCTGCCAGTACATTTCCTGTTATTTTGCAGACTTGTTTCTCTATATATTATTTCTTTTTTTTCTATTACATTATTTTAAACTACTAAAATGTCAATAAAAGTCATTTTGTTAAACTGTAAAGTTGAATTTTCAACATCTAAAAGTCGAAAGAGCAGAGATCAACATCCCATAATGCAATTCACAAAAATAAGCAGAAAACACTTGTGAATCAAAAAAATACAGAAACTGTTAATTAACAGATATTTTTTAGAGTGTAGATATCAATGGTTCAGGTTTTGAGCCCTCTTAAACACTTCTGTTGAACACAAAAGATGATATGTTGGTGTGTCGTCTTATGTGTTCAATCATAAAGGTATGGAACCGCTTAAGGGAGAGTAAATTGTCATTTATGTGTGAACTATTCCTTAAAAATAAAAAAACCCTTCTTTTTCTCTGTTGATTTGCAGAGAATCTGGAGCCTCACTCTGTGCCGCTGGAAATCGCTCACCCTGAAGTCGGCCGCTACTTCAACGAGTTTTCTGAAACGCACTACATCTCCAATGAAGAGCTGCAAGCGCGATACCCAGAAGACATGTGCAAAACCCACAGGACAGTAGAGGAGCTTTACCACGCTCTCACACCAAACTCAGGGCAGTCACCAGAGCCCACCGCCAACTTTCAGGACCACGATCTGTTAGATCCCTAGACAAGCACTCAAAAAAAATTACATTTGCTGTTTGTTCAAACTATTAATCTAAAATAAGCAGAAACAACACAATTCTTGAGTTTTTTTCTGGGACAACTCAATTGTTTTACGTTCAATCCACTTACATTTGTAAAAACTAATAAGCTAACTTAATTCCTTAATGTTGTCCCAAGACAAATCGATTGTGTGGAACCCAGAATTTTTTACAGTGAGAATAAATGCAGAACATATCCACCTTCTTTCATCAGAACATCTAATAGGAGACCCGATTTCATTGTTGAAGGTGTTGTTAAATGGACAGTTCACCCAAAAATGAAAATCCATGTCATTATATACTCAGCCTCCACAACACAAAAGAAGTTACTTTGAGGAATGTTGAAAATCAGCAGCCATTGACTCGCACAGTGTTTTTTGTTTTCTTCTATACATGTTAAGGCTACTGGTTTCCAACACTCTTCAAAGTATCTTCTTTTGTGTTCATTAGAAAGAAAGAAACTCAAACATGTTCGCAGAATGAAAAAACAAACTTGTGAAAACTTAGAACTTTCTGAGGGCAAGTAATTTTTCATTTTTAGATGAACGGCCCTTTTAAAAGCACCACTTCAATGCTTTTTTAATCCATTCAGCCGATCTCTGGGTCTATCGGGAGCACTTTTAGCTTAGCTTAGCATAGATCATTGAATCGGATTAGACCATTAGCATCTCGCTCAAATGTTCAAATAGTTTCTATGATTTTTCTTATTTAAAGCTTGACTCTTCTGTAGTTACATCGTGTACTAAGACTGATGGAAAATGAAAAGGTGCTATTTTCTAGTCTGATATGTCTAGGAACTATATTCTCATTTTGGCGTAATAATCAAGGAATTTTGTTGCCGTACCATGGCTGCAGCAAGCGCAATGATATTACGCAGCAATTTTTTATTTTCCGTTGGTCTTAGTTCACGATTTAATTACAGAAGAGTCAATCTTTCAATAGGAAAATGATCAAAACTATGCTAATGGTCTAATCCGATTCAATGATCTATGCTAAGCTAAGCTAAAAGTGTTCCCGCCAGATCGGTGATAGGCTGAATGGATTCAAAAATGGTAAAACTCATATGTTTAACTCTAGGAGAGCTGTTAAATGAGCCTATTTCCAAAAAAAGTGGGAGTCTTTAGTCATAGTTCTTTCACTAATTTGTTAATTTATGGTCCTAGATCAGTTTCCCAGACTTCCCAGACCCAGAGCTGCAAATGTAGTCTAAGCTGAAAGAAACTATGAGTGTTGTTTATGAGTGGTGTACAAATTATGTTACAGTATTTGTACAAATTAAGTTACAGTATTTGTGCAGATTAAAAAAAACAAACAAAAAAAAAAACACTCTAGATGTATAGACTATATAAACTCACACTACAGAGGATCTGAATATTCAGTTAAATGTGTTGATGATCAACGTCAGGCCGTCATTAATAACTGAACTAATGCACTAATATGTTGATAAACACACACTTCACGTGAGGAATAATGTCTGACACTGTCACCTTGAAATATTTTGTAATGTTTACTTCAAAATTATCGAAATAAAACCTGGAGAACAAGAGCTCGAGGAGTTCTTGGCTCGTAGTGGTTGTAAATACAAAAGTATTGAGAATATAAGAGAATGAATCACAATAAAAGAAGCCCCATACTGTTGGTCCAGTTATTTATCTGTGCGTATATTTACAAAATGTATGATACTCTCTATATATTTATTTTTAATTAATATTTTAGTATTTAATAAATTTTTGCCCAGCATATATACATTAAAGTGCTGGGCAGAAATTAAAATCGCATCCAAAATAAGTTTGTTTTGACATAATATATGTACTGTGTATACACTCACCGGCCACTTTATTAGGTACACCTTACTAGTACTGTGTTGGACCCCCTTTTGCCTTCAGAACTGCCTTAATCCTTTGTGGCATAGATTCAACAAGGTACTGGAAATATTCCTGAGAGATTTTGGTCCATATTGACATAATAGCATCACGCAGTTGCTGCAGATTTGTCGGCTGCACATCCATGATGCGAATCTCCCGTTCCACCACATCCCAAAGGTGCTCTATTGGATTGAGATCTGGTGACTGTGGAGGCCATTTGGTTACAGTGAACTCATTGTCATGTTCAAGAAACCAGTCTGAGATGATTTGCGCTTTATCACATGGCCAGGGCCGGATTAACATAAGAGCTAGGTGGGGCTGAAGCCCCAGGGTCCGTGAGAGGAGGGTGCCCTTGATTGGCCGATGAACTAATTTGCGTCATGATGCGGGAAACGCCTCTTTGCGTTGTGCTTTTGCATGTTCATAATGTGAAGTATTCCTTTCGGCTCGCTACTGTTCAAAAACAGTGACGCAACTAAACTATGGCTCGGAGTGGCTGTAGTCCAATCAGAGTTTTGAGTAGCCCTTATTAGTCCACCATAAGGGTGACCAGTTGTCCCGTTTTTTTTCCCAGGAAAGTTTCTTAGCACAGTTCCTTATTTCAGCTGTACAACGAAAACGGTCCAGTCAAGGGTAGGCTAACCAAGTGCATTGTAGAACAAAAAATAGAATACAAACAGTATCCATTATTGACGTGTAGTGAGAGAGCTCAGGTCAGGATAGGCGGAATCATGCAGAATGGACTCTGACATGGTGCGTTATTATGCTGGAAATAGCCATCAGAAGATGGGTACACTGTGGTCATAAAGAGATGGACATGGTCAGCAACAATACTCAGGTAGGCTGTGGCGTTGACACGATGCTCAATTGGTACTAATGGGCCCAAAGTGTGCCAAGCAAATATCCCCCACACCATTACACCACCACCACCAGCCTGTACCGTTGATACAAGGCAGGATGGATCCATACTTTCATGTTGTTGATGCCAAATTCTGACCCTACCATCCGAATGTCGCAGCAGAAATCGAGACCCATCAGACCAGGCAACATTTTTCCAGTCTTCTATTGTCCAATGTTGGTGAGCCTGTGCGAATTGTAGCCTCAGTTTCCTGTTCTTATCTGACATAAGTGGCACCCTGTGTGGTTTTCTGCTGCTGTAGCCCATCTGCCTCAAGGTTGGACGTGTCAAGGATTCAGAGATGCTCTTCTGTATACCTCGGTTGTAGCGAGTGGTTATTTGAGTTACTGTTGCCTTTCTATCAGCTGGAACCAGTCTGGCCATTCTCCTCTGACCTCTGGCATCAACAAGGCATTTGCGCCCACAGAACTGCCACTCACTGGATATTTTCTCTTTTTCTGACTATTCTCTGTAAACTTTAGAGATGGTTGTGCGTGGAAATCCCAGTAGATCAGCAGTTTCTGAAATACTCAGACCAGCCCGTCTGGCACCAACAGCCATGCCACATTCAAAGTCACTTAAATCACCTTTCTTCCCCATTCTGATGCTCGATTTGAACTGCAGCAGATCGTCTTCACCATGTCTACAGGCATAAATGCACTGAGTTGCTGCCATGTGATTGGATGATTAGAAATTTGCGTTAACGAGCAGTTGGACATGTGTGCCTAATAAAGTGGCCGGTTAGTGTATATCTATGCAGTTTAGTATAGTTTGTTTCTATGTACGTGTGTGTGAATATTTTGTATAGTATTGTAACTTTTTTTCCCTGAGGTCACCAAACAAATTTAGGCAAATTGTGAACTTCTTTGGACAGATGGTGAGATTTCCTGGCTTAACATTTATTTTTACTGAGAACAGGATCGTCAGGTTTTGCTCATACTGAGATACAAATGCAATATTTCAACATCCTGAAACCCATGTCAAATGTTTTACTTTAATATTTATGCTGATTGTTTTTAAAGTTAAATGGGACCTATTATGCAAAAATCACTTTTATAAGGGGTTTAATCACAGTTGTTTGGCAACAGCGTGTGAATATAACCAGCTTCTAATGGTAAACATTTATTAATTCTATTTTTATAATCACACTTGATAAAAACAGTCTGCAGAAACACTTTGATTGTCATTCTCCCTTTGTATGTGTCATCAGAGAGGGAAAGCCCGGCCCATTAGTGACAATCTTTCCCTCATTAGCATAGGAAGTTAGTCTTGTTTTTGAATCTGCCACTATGCTGACACATAGGCATTTGTAGCTCCGCCCTCTTTTGAAAAGAGCGCAATCTCATTTGAATTTAAAGCGACATTCACCAAAAACAGAACAATTAGAATCAAAGCCTAAAAGGGGCAGTTGTAAAACAATATTTGTGTGGTATTTTAAGCTGAAACATCTCATACACACTCTAGGGACATCAGAGACTTATTTTACATCTTGTAAAAAGGGGCATAATAGGTCCCCTTTAAGATGATTACTTAAAAGGGAAAAAAAAGGTAAGCATTTTAAGAATAGTGTCCGACTATTGTTTAACACTGTATATCAGTCAGTCAGTCTTTATTCATTTCCCAAAGGCAATTTGGTTGCCAAACAGCCAACAAACACATATATTGCCAAATATGGCAATATACAGATAACAACATGCTTTAAATATGGACAGAACACATGCAATTGAAATGTGATAATGCAAACAAGTCGGTGGTGACTTTGTTGTATCCAAAGCAAAGGAGTGTGTTTGCATTAACTTCAATTCTCTTTCAGTCACACAACCTCAAATATTGATAATGCAAATATACGCATCTGCAAAGCTGAACCTCAGTCCTTTCTCTGACTGCAGAAAGTGAATATCACGGAAACATTGTGTGCGTTGCGATTCATTCATTATAACTAAGGAGTAAAAGCATTTAACTAAGTGCCACGTTAGCCTATATTAATATTACAAGATTTGTGATAAATTATTGTTTGTAATAAATGTATTTTAATTCATGTTTTATTACAGAATTTTAACTGGTGAATTGGTATTTTAATATTGAACTATAATATTGCTGCTCTCTGGTGATTTGAAGTGTTTCTTTTATCCTCATTTGTAAGTCGCTTTGGATAAAACCATCCACAAAATGAATAAATGTCCTTAAAACATGAGTTATTTAACCACGTACATCGACCCCGAATGTCTTATATGACAAAGTCAGGATGTTTTCATTTGTTGTATGATAATACTAAAAACATTTGACTTTCTCTGTCCAAAAAGTTCTCAGACAGACGCGCGGGTGTGTCGCCTACGCTTATTTGCATATTTAATGAGCGGGGCGGAGCTTAACTGTTAAAGTCTGAGCGCACGTTGACAATATTTTAGTTTCAGTCAGATCGTTTTCTTCTTCACACGGCGGTGTTTCTGCTCTCTTTCGGATTTTAACATGGGAGCTGCTCAGTCAGGAGGACGAGCTCAGATGTACCAAGATCTGGCTGATAAAACCGGCTGTGAGTATCTGTGAAACGTAAGACATACAGTACGTAGACAGATAGCCTAGTTACGTTTATCTTGCTGTTTACAATATTTTTGTACATAAATGACGGTTTCTTGGTACGGCTTTTACTAAATTGTAAGAAAACAAAGTTTGGTACACTCCGAAATAAACACAAAACCTGTCACTGAGGCGGTACAGGTACACGTCGATAGCTTAAAAGGTACACTTTTGTATTTTAAGGTACCATGTGGCTCACATTTGTACATTTTAGGTACCAATTAATACATTTTAAGGTATAATCGTGTACTATTTCGAAAAGGTACTGCCCCAGTGACAGGTTTTGCACCTTTATTTCTGAGTGTATGTCTGTGTGTCTGTGTTATACCACTAAAATGTCATTAAGTGTAAGAATTGTTTACTATATATAAATCTTGTCAGGCATATTTAAAAGAAGAATGACATTAAAATACATTTAAAGATGAGAGTGCAGCACCAAAATGACTGCATTTATTGTCATTTTAAGTATTTGCACTTTGCCATTATCCTCCCTATTGTTAGCAAGACTTTATCATTTAGGCTACAATATAAAAAGGATTCATCTTTAAATCAGAATATCCTTTTTTTCTTCCCTCTCTTTTTTTAACATAAATCTGTTACGCTGAATGACAGTTATTTG
>CAIGQV010016645.1:22985156-23018902 GCA_903798115.1 Danio jaintianensis | reverse complement strand
GCTATACCATCTAAACCGCTAATAACAGACTGCGGGGAATAAAATAAAATAATATTAAATGAAACAAAACATTCATTCATTTTCTTTTCGGCTTAGTCCCTTTATTAATATGGGGTCGCCACAGCGGAATGAACCGCCAACTTATCCAGCATATGTGTTATCCAGCAGATGTCCTTCCAGCTGCAACCCATCACTGGGAAACACCCATACACTCGCATTCACACACATACACTACGGACAATTTAGCTTACCCAATTCACCTATAGCGCATGTCTTTGGACTTGTGGGGGAAACCGGAGCACCCGGAGGAAACCCAATGATGGGTTGCAGCTGGAAGGGCATCCGCTGCATAAATCATATGCTGGATAAGTTGGCGGTTCATTCCGCTGTGGCGACCCCAGATTAATAAAGGGACTAAGCCAAAAAGAAAAGAATGAATGAATGAATTAAACAAAACAAAATAATTCAATAAAAAATATTTGTCTCGTTTTATGTCTTCAACTATGTCATCTAAACCACTAATAACAGACTGTGGAGAATAAAAAAAAAAAAATAATAAATACAATTAAATTAAACAAAACAAAATAATAAAAGATTTGTCTTGTTTTTTTCTTCAATCCTGTCACCTAACCCGCTAAAAACAGACTGCGGGGAATAAAATTAACAAAACTGTTATTAAACTAAATTAGATTAAACAAAACAAAATAATTAAATAAAAAAGATTTGTCTCGTTTTATGTCTTCAACTATGTCATCTAAACCACTAATAACAGACTGTGGGGAATAAAAAAGAATTACAATAATTTAATACAATTAAATAAAACAACCATTTGTCTCATTTTATGTCTTCAACTGTGTCATCTAAACCGCTAAAAACAGACTGATAAATTAAATTAAATAAAAAAATAAAATAAAGATTTGTCTCGTTTTAAATAAACACTAAAAACTGAGATGAAAACTTTTTGCTATGCTTATATAAAAGTAAACCTGGCGATATCTGTGTGTTCTCCAGGAATTTGGGTCAGAACGAGAAGGGTTGTCTGCAGGAGATTGGTTTTGAGGAGTTCGTCACAGTCCTGTCCGTCTTCAGACCCCCAAAACCACGCACCCCTGAGGACAAAAACAAAACCATCAAGGAGGAGAAACTTCGCTGTGAGGAAACTCTCTCTATTGTGCTTTTTGATCTAGCTGATAACATTTGAAGCTCTGCAGATTTTCGCTGTGACAGGATACATACAATCTAAAACATCTAAACAAATGTTGAAGTTTACTACACGAGTCCCTTTTAATGTTTCTGCAATTTCAACATGCTTTGGCATGATGGATCAAATCTAAATTACCCAAACAAAATTTAGGCTTCACTAAATGTGTCCCTTTGAACATTTAATCTCCTTTTAGAGACTATTTAAGGCCACTTTCTCAGTATTGTAATACAACAACTGTTACAATAGAGTGATTTCATGCGGCCGCCATTTTTAAAAGTGAAATCGAGGTTGCGGTGGGAAGAAACCCGGAAGTATCGCTTGGAGTCACATAGGAACATTGCATACCTGGCTGTATATCTTATCAGCGAAGAGAAAGTGACACAAATGTATAATTTCACCACCTTCCCAGTGACCCGAAGGTCCGTTCTGAATGAATGGTGAAAATAAAAAGGGATGTCAGACCTCATTTCATCAAGTTAAGGGAAATGGCACTAGTTAGCTAACGTTTTCTTTCTCAAACACACGTTTTAGATGCCATTGATCAAACTCAAGTTAATGAACTGATTCTTTCACTATATTAGACTTGTCACGATACTGAATTTCGGTACTGAAATAAAAAAAAATAATAATATTCCCACTAATAATATTCCCACATTTCCCACTAACATTTAAGTACTGCTGAGCGCATTCTTAAACAGTGCTGATTTGCCATTGTGTTCACCAGTGCTCAACAGAAATGACTGTGATTGGCCAAGAAGGTCATCAGTTCACCGCACTTACCGAGTGCAAACACAGACGAGCGATCCGCTTGATGACTCGACTGATCTTCGCGGCTTTAAAACGCTCCAGTGTTTATGTATCTGTGTTTGCACTCGGTGAAGAGTGGTGAACTGATGACCTTCACGGCCAATCACAGTCATTTCTGTTGAGCACTGGTGAATTCTATGGCAAATCAGCTGTTTAAGAATGCGCTCAGCAGCGCTTAAATGTTAGTGGGAAATGGATGTTTTTAAAACTTAAGTACCGGGACAACACTACTACAGACAACACGAGGGTGTGCTACAGAGGACTGCATTGTTTTATCGCTCACTGGGTTACATAGGCTGAAGCAGAGAAGCGTCCTCACGGTGTTTACCTGGTGCCATGAACTGAAGCCAAGGAGGACACTTAAGCGTATTACTCTTAAAGCGATTGTGATTTTGTTTGATGCCTAATATGCTTTTAATTGTTTAAATTAAACTTAACTGAATGATATTAAAGTGATGTTTACACCATTTCTGCATTTTGAAATCGTGGCAACAGCTGGAAGTTTGTAGTCCACAGCACGTTGTTACATTGTTTACAGTGCTGATCCTATACTTCCGGGTTTCTTCCCACCGCAGCCTCACTTTCGTTCTTTAAAATGGCAGCCGCGTGAAATAAGCGTATAAGGTTGGCAAATTTTTGTGATATGCAATAAAATCGTGAATATGTGATTCGCTGATTCTCTTTAAGCTTTATTTAGTTGACAAAAGTACAAAGAAAAGGTTTTCATCGACCAAATAAATGGTACTCTGTAAATATAAACTAATTTTGATTTCAATGGCTGCAACAAACTCTAAGTTGTTGAGACATGTTTAGTAACCTTACTTTTAAATTACAATATTTAAAATATTTCCCCCACAGTCCAAAGACATGCGCTATAGGTGAATTGAATAAACTAAATTAGCCGTAGTGTATGAGTGTGTGTGTGTGTGTGTGTGTGTGTGAGAGAATGAGTGTGTATGGGTGTTTCCCAATACTGGGTTGCAGCTGGAAGGGCATCTGTTGCATAAAACATATGCTGGAATAATTGGCAGTTCATTCCGCTGTGGCGATCTCTGAAATAGAGACTTAGCTGAAGAAAAGGACTGAATATATACATATATTTGTACGTTTGTCAGTTAAAGAAAGTTAAAGAGAATCACTGAATTTGATTGCGTTTTACAAATATTCGATTGACACTTTTTGGAAAATGGGGTTGTATTTCTTCTTAGCTATACGTTTTTACTTTTGGATTGTCCACCACAAAACAATTTGACAGAAGATCATATTTTCTTCTCTGTAGTTCTGTTCAACATGCATGACACTGACAACGACGGCGTCATCACACTGGACGAATACAGACGTGTAAGAATCATTTGACTTCTTTCTTTCTAGAAAACTACAAACAAGTTTAAACCAGCCTGATTCTTCAGGGAAGCCTAACTATTTTACGAATTGTCAGAAAAGTAGCTAATTCATCCAATTTAATTAGCACAAAAATGTAAAATGCCCTCAAAATCTTGACAACTTTTCAAAATCTTGACAATTTTTTTGACATTTTGAGGTGTAGTGGAATGTAAATTTTAAAATCTGTTCACTGGCCAATTGGGCTTAAGCCTGGCTCAAACATGCAACTTCAGCTCAAATTTTAGAAATCCTAAAAGATTCCTATAGTCCTAGGCTAAAACCTGTGGTCTTTGATCCCTGGTTTGGCATGTTCACTGGTAGCCAATTAATATTTGTTGCAATCAAAATTTTCCTCCAATGATTAAAGCAATGACCAAATTCTGGCAGTGTCAGAAAACTGAAAGCGTCAAATCAAAAACCAATAGGACCACTAAACCTGATTACGCAATTAGAGCCTGACTCTGATTTGTATAGTCTGGGCTTTAGTTTAGATTAAAAATATATGTATTCTTTTTTTTTTTTTTTTGCTTTAAAGATTAAATATTCCGACTACTTCTGGATTACTTTTTTAGATTGCTTTCAATCAAACTTTTTTTTGTCCCCAAATTCAGAAGCATGAATCACAAATTTTTTGACGTGGTCATATTTAATTTGGAATATTCAAAGATAAACAATGACAACACAATAGTATTTCTTCGAATTCCAAAAGAATGATTTATAATCATGTCATCCAAAAAAAAGTAGCTCTAATCGTATTACGCACATATTAGACAATCTTAAATGCTTCCATAACTCTTCTAAAGTTAAATCATTGGTTTTGTGTTAAAAATAAGCTAAAATACATGGCACCTATTTAGTTATTTTATGCAAATTGGAAATATAGATGTGTACTGGGAAACACCCATACTACGGCCAAATTAGTTTATTTAATTCACTTATAGCGCATGTCTTTGTACTGTGGGGGAAACCGGAGCTGCCGGAAGAAACCCACATCAACACGGGGAGAACATGAGCAAACTCTACACAGAAATGCCAACTGACCCAGCCAGGACTCGAACCAGCGATCTTCTTGCTGTGAGGCGACAGTGCTAACCACTGAGCTGTGCCGCCTAGACATTTATTTACAAATTTAAAATAAAAATGTTCACATTGAACATATGTTAGAAGAGTTAATAAATCTAAATATATGCCAGAAGAATTTTTTTAATGTATGGATTACCAAAACAACCTATTTTTTTATTTTATTTGTGCTGCTCTCTTCAGATTGCATTGTTCATTATGTAAACGAGCGGCTGTATCTGTATTCTGTAATTCACACAATGTCAGCAGATCTGCCCGTGTTTGTGACTGTAGGTGGTGGAGGAGCTTCTGTCCAGCTATGAAACCATAGAAGCAGAAACTGCCAAAGCCATTTCAGACGCTGCAATGCTGGAGGTGGCCAGTGTCACAGTGGGTCAGATGGTACGATCACAATCTGTCATGCTTTAGTCAAATGTATATTCATCTGAGGGCCACTCACATTTAAATATGGTCAGTATGATGGGATTCTGTAATTGATACCTGGTGATCTTGATTGTCTCTTTTTTTTGCTTTAGGGTCCCGATGAGTTTTATGAAGGAATCACCTTTGAACAGTTTATGCAGGTTGGTACTGCATGATAATTCATGCTATATATAGAGGGTATGCATGTGATGTCACTGTCAGCTGGAGTGTCTGTGGCTCCGCCCACTGTGTGGCAGCGTTTGTGTGCAAATTTGTGAAAACTTATCTAAAATGCAGAAATGCAGTTGTGTGATTGGCTGGACCAATAATTGATTGAAAAAGCCTGTTGCACACCCAACCGAATATTTCTCAAATATTGTACCATCTCATATTCGTCTGTGTGAGTTTTGACAGTCAGCCTTCATGGAAAAAAAAACATCCATCAGTATACGTTAGGTGTGTTCGATTTCATGCAGCGCTGCGCAGACCGATCGGAATCTGTCTTGAAGCGGTGAAATTTTGCCCAACTTGACACTGCGCTGACGCCACATGACTGTCACACGTGGTACCACGACAGACAGCAGACAGACAGACAACAGACAGACAGACAGCAGTCAGACAGACAGCAGTCAGACAGACAGCAGACAGATAGACAGACAGCTAGACAGACAGCAGTCAGGCAGACAGATAGACAACAGACAGACAGACAGCAGACAGCTAGACAGACAGCAGTCAGACAGATAGACAGACAGCTAGACAAACAGGCAGCAGACAGACAGGCAGCAGACAGACAGTCAGACAGACAGACAGATTGCAAACAGAGTCAGACAGACAAACTACAGACAGGCAGCAGACAGATAGCAGACAGACAGCCATCAGATAGACAGCAGACAGACATCAGACAGGCAGCAGACAGATAGCGCTCTGAGGTGGACTCAGCCGGTGCAGCGTCTGAAGAGCGACTGCAGGAGCTGCGATGACGACAGCGATATTTCACGATTGGCTGGGTTCCACGTGTGTTTTGGGTTTATTATTTGACAACAGCCATAGCCAGAGCCACATCACCCTGCAGCTCAAGAGCGGTTACTCACTGGAGCTAAGCAGGGCTGAGCCTGGTCAGTACCTGGATGGGAGACCACATTGGAAAACCAGGTTGCTGTTGGAAGTGGTGTTAGTGAGGCCAGCAGGGGGCGCTCAACCTGCGGTCTGTGTGAGTCCTAATGTAAAGTGAAGGGGAATCCCAGTAAAGTGAAGGGGACACCATACTGTCAGTGAGCGCCGTCTTTCATATAAGACGTTAAACCGAGGTCCTGACTCTCTGTGGTCATTAAAAATCCCATGGCACTTCTCGTAAAGAGTAGGGGTGTAACCCTGGTGTCCTGGCCAAAATCGGCCCTTAACCATCATGGCCTCCCAATCATCCCCATCCACCAAATTGGCTCTATCACTGTCTCTCCACTCCACCTACAGCTGGTGTATGGTGAGCTCACTGGCGCCGTTGTCCTGTGGCTGCCGTCGCATCATCCATGTGAATGCTGCACATTGGTGGTGGTGTGGAGAGACCCCCCTCATGATTGTGAAGTGCTTTGGGTGTATGGCCATACATGATAAATACGCTATATAAATACACATATGTTTTTGGATTAATGTGAATGCTTTCATTATCCAAAATGTTTTATTGATTTCTCTTGTTTGACACTAGTTTTTGGAAAAAAAAATACAAGTTTTTGTATAAATCTCAAGTTATTTATTGGAAAGTTTGACACCCATAAATGTAAATATTCTAAATGTAAACCCTTTTTAGCATTTTCAAACAAGAACTGGAATAGTATTTAAATACCATTACCACTGGAGCCTAATAAGAGTGATGCTTAAACTCCTAGAATTTGTGCTTTGTTTAATATTCATTCATATTTATTTCCTTTTCATGTGCCCTCTCGTTTTCTTTCCCCCTTATTTCTCTCTTTATACTTTTGTTATACTACTTAAATTTAATTAATAATTATTTACTTATTACTGAAAAAAATATCTCCGTATAGTTTGTACAGACAACATTCTGTTTTGTACAGCGCCAGTGAGCTCACCACACACCAGCTATAGGTGGAGTGAAGAGACAGTGATAGAGCCAATTCAGTGGATGGGGATGATTGGGAGGCCATGATGGTTAAGGGCCGATGAAGGGAATTTGGCCAGGACACCGGGGTTACACCACTACTCTTTACGAGAAGTGCCATGGGATTTTTAACGAACACAGACAGTCAGGACCTCGGTTTAACGTCTCATCCAAAAGATGGTGCTCACTGACAGTATAGTGTCCCCTTTACTATACTGGGGCATTAGGACTCACACAGATCGCAAGCTGAGCGCCTCCTGCTGGCCTCATTAAGACCACTTCCAACAGCAACCTAGTTTTCCTATGTGGTCCCCCATCCAGGTACTGACCAGGCTCAGCCCTGCTTAGCTTCAGTGAGTAACCGGTCTTGGGCTGCAGGGTGATAAGGCTTTGGTTATTTGTATATGCTGTAACTCTTGTTGTTATTGCAGTAATAATACTAATAAATAAATAAATCACTGATCACGCCGTGTGATCTGTCATCATGACTGCAGCAAACTACGAGCCCCGAAGTATCCGACCTGATGGCCCCGTTTTCAACTCCACCCCTGCTTGCGCTCGACTAATCTCGTTGATTGCCGGCTGCCAATGAAAAAAAGCAGTTAATACACAATACATTCTTATATATATAGCGTCTTAAAAAAATAATACTGTAATTTATACCTTACATCTGAACATTTCTCCCACAGAAAAACAAAATGCCAATAAAAAAAGCAGTAAATACACAATACATTCCTACATATAACGTCTTAAAAAAATAATACTAGAATTACACACATGCTGTTTATAGCTCACATCTGAACATCTCTCCCACAGATATTAAAAGACATCGAGATCGAGACCAAGATGAACGTTCACTTTTGGAACTTGGACACCAGAACGATGCATTGTGGGAAATGAAGTGTAATTTCTGCGTCAGAGCAGCATTTCTCCCCATGGATTCAAGTATTGATTTTACTTTCGCTGACATATCTTCAGTGCTAAACATAGTGAGCATGGCATTCACTGGGGAATACATTTTATAGTCCAGACCTCAGGGACAAATGAAACATACTGTAGAGACTTTATACTGTGTATTTGAAGGAGATTTATCAACCCAGATAAGCCTGGTTATTTTTGTACATACTTTCATGAGTATACAGTATTTTTATTAGGATTTATATGGAATATAACTAGAGATCATTTTCTTTCCAGGCAAAATGCATGTTTTATAGTGGAGGAAGTTTTCCCAAAGTCAACAATCTGCGTTTTTTTTGTTTAACAAAGCAGTGCTGAAAGACAGACTCCACACCCTGAGTTAATGAATCCACAAATCTTATCTTTCGCTTCAGAAAAACAACAGCGAGAGTCTGTTTTCCTGCACTTGTCCTCTTATTACAGTAATATGCCATCCTTCTGGCTTTCTTCCATCAAGGTTATTTATAAATATACAGTACTGCACATTACAACAGGGTGTGGAGTTTTTACAGCAATGGCATATTAAAATGATATTTTTGTACATTATTGTCATGTCAAATCCTCAAGTGTAACTTAATATTTTTAGATTGAAGAGATTAAATGGTAACAGTTTAAATTTGCATTAATTTATGTTTTGCGTTTGTGGATGTATTTCTGTCCGAAATGATGAATCTTGTGTATGCTCGGTTATAAAATACTTCCCATTCCATATCTGGTCAAAGGATTTGTGGTTGAAGCTAGAGCCAAATTAGGAAAATGTCCTCATGGAATGAATGTGGATCTTCAGATTTTTTAGTCTTTTTGAATGCTGCTTCCAAAAGATGCTTTAATAATCTAGTAATTTATGGATTACTAAAAAGATAGGTTTAATTAATTAAGTTGATTATTTTTTTACAATTATATATATATATATTTTTTTTTTATTATTATTATATTTATTTTATTTGATAATATTTTTATTTTTACAGCAATGATTTCTGAATAATCATGGTTGCCGATAATCTAAATTTAGTTTATTAATTTATTACATTAATTATGCGTTTATTTTTTATTTCGGAGGTAGTTTTTTTTTTGCTCTTTATTTTATTTTATTTTATTATTTACATTTATTTTATTGTATATTATTTATAATTTTATAGCAATGATTATTGAAAAATTATGGTTGCTGAAAATCTAAATTTAGTTCATTAATTTATTAAAATTATATTAGGTTTATTTTTTTATTTTTTTCAGGAGTATTTTTTTAATTCTCTCTATAATTTATTTCATTATTTATATTTACTTTATTTGATATTATTTTTATTTTTACAGCAATGATTTATGAAGAATAATGGTTGCCGATAATCTAAATTTAGTTTATTCATTTATTACAATATTAGGTTCAGGACAATTTTTTTCTCAAATTGTATTTATTATTTATATTTATTTTATTTGATATTATTTATATTTTTACAGCAATGATTTCTGAAGAATCATGGTTGCTAAAAGCCTAAATTTAGTTTATTAATTTATTACAATTACATTAGGTTTATTTATTTTTTTCGGGAGTATTTCTTTAATTCTCTCTATAATTTATTTCATTATTGATATTTATTTGATTTGATACTATTTATTTTTTTAACAGCAATGATTTCTGAAGAATCATTTGACATTGAAGAATGAAGTTATGGCTGCAGAAAATCAAAATGTATTTTATTGATTTATTAAAATTATTCATTCATTCATTTTATTTACTGCTTAGCCCCTTTATTCATCAGGGGTCGCCACAGCGGAATGAACCGACAACTTATCCAGCATATATTTTACGCAGCGCTTCCTGCTGCAACCCAACACTGGGAAACACCCATACACTAATTCACACACACTACGGCCAATTTAGCTTATTCAATTCACCTATAGCGCATGTCTTTGGACTGTGGGGGAAACCGGAGCACCCGGAGGAAGCCCACGCCAACACGGAGAGAATATGCAAACTCCACACAGAAATGCCAACTGAGCCAGGCGGGGCTCGAACCAGCGACCTTCTTGCTGTGAGGTGATCGTGCTACCCACTGCGCCACCATGACACCCTTATTAAAATTATATTAGGATTATTTTTATATTATTGATATTTATATCTCATATTTATTTTATTCTATATTATGTTTTTTACAGCAATGATTTCTTAAGAATGGTGTGAAACTGAAGACAGGTTTTTAAATAAGAACAAAGTACATTTTAAAATATTTTTTGGGGTTGAAATGAAGTTATATTATTTCACAATCATAAAATAAATGCTGCCTTGGTGAACATAATACCCTTATTTTAGAAACCTAATACTATTAATATCTTAAACTTGTAAATGACTGTATTTTGTCTGTTGAACTATTGAACAATAACACGAAAAAGAACACGTAACAAATAACACGAAACCAACAAAACATAATTGTGCATCATTTGTATTTCATCATCTTAAATGGCGATCTAATATTACTGTACACTAAAATGTACAGGCACAGAAAATAATACAATATTTATATAAAAAAAACGAAATCTAGTATCAGAATCATGTGTTTAAAATAGTCCATTAACATACCTAAGCTGGCCATAAAAACACATACTATTACTGTTAAAATTACTTTAAAGCAATATGACTCCAGATCATCCTTAAATAGCAATACCGATCATCCAAGGTCCCCACAGAGTAGAGGATGCAGTCTAAAGGCCGCTCAGTGTGTCGTAAGGCATGGACAAGCCGATGTTATAGTTGTAGCCAGAGGACTCGCTGTAGTTGGACCTGCAGATGGGCAGAATGTGATCCTGACTGGACGAGTCCATGGAGAAATCATAATGACAGATCAGTCCTCGGTATCTGCACAGTAAAAATGACAAATTTGACCTCAACCAACAATCAAGATGCATGTTTATTTGGTGTCAAGGCTTTGCAATCAAAAAATGTCGTTATAATGGAAGTCAATGGGGCCAAAACAGCCACCAACATAACGAAAGGGTAGTCAATTTGAACAGTACACAAGGGTTAAAAGCATCCAATGATGAGAAGTCCTGATGTTCAGAGGGAGACTTTAAGTGGCAATCTGAATGCATTAAATAATGTTTACTAATGAGACTTTGTGGTAAAGTGCTACCTGTTGTACTTTATCATCCTTTTGCAATGTAATTTGTTGAAATGATTCATTTACACTGAACATGTATATACAATAAAGCAATACACCAAGTATTTTTTTCTTAAAGTAACCTATTTTGCAGCTCATGATAAAACTTCAGTAATTAAAGAAAATCTGATACCATCATAAGCCTACTGGAGACACAGCAGCACAGACCACAGGTTATCCAGTAATGTGTGTGTGTGTGTTTGTGTGTGCGTGTACCTGCGGTGAGCGGTGAGGTCATCATCTGTGATGGAAGCCCCGCGGGGACTCTTCTCATCGGGGATGTTGGCCGTCACAAGCGTGCTGCTGCTGAACCGAATGTGCCGAACCGGGTGTCTGTTCACACACACACACACACACACACACACAACAGTCATGTGCCATCAGCGCTTTAGAAAACAAATTTACATCAGGATGACCTTAACGTCCCAGTGAAATCAACAATAAAGGCCCCGATATACTTTCGACAAAAACAAAGAATGAACTTAAATGACATAATTTCGAACAAAATCTGGCCAAAATGAACTCAACGTTTGTTTGTGCAGTTGGAAACAGCTCACCAAAGCAAATTTTTGAGAGAGAGTTTTGGCTCCTAAACACCTTTGAGCTACCATTGGTCCAATCGGTGGGTGTGTCCTAGAACTCCGCCTTCTTGGCATGTGATTGATTGGTATCTCATATCCACGGATGTCAGACATAAACAAGGAATAAAGACACAGATTCATTCATTTTCCTTCGGCTTAGTCCCTTATTTATCAGGGGTCGCTACAGCAGAATGAACCGCCAACTTATCCAGCATATGTTTTACGCAGCGGATGCCCTTCCAGCTGCAACCCAGTACTGGGAAACACCCATACACTCTCGCATTCACACACGCAGTCATACACTACGGCCAATTTAGTTCATCCAATTCACCTATAGCGCATGTCTTTGGACTGTGGGGGAAACCAGAGCACCCGGAGGAAACCCAAGCCAACACAGGGAGAACATGCAAACTCCACACAGAAATGCCAACTGACCCAGCCGAGGCTCAAACCAGCAACCTTCTTGCTATGAGGTGACAGTGCTAACCCCTGAGCCACCGTGCCGCCCCAAAGCCACAGATAATAATGGAATAAAAACCAGACATTTGTCAAAATTGTATATGCTTATTTCTTTTTTTTTAATTCCTTTATTATCTGTGTCTGTTCTGTCACTGTCATTTTGTTGAACTGTGGAAACTTTTGTCACAAAAACAAATTCCTCGTATGTGTAAACATACCTGGCAATAAAGTTGAGAAATCAGAAAGCCATCTTCATCTTAAAGAATCCCCCCTACATCCCGACTCCTTCCCCTCTTTCCTAGCCTAATCCAAGGGAGCTCTCGAGACCTACCTGAGCTCAGACTCCCCTCTTTCGCGATTAAACGGTAGGGAGCCCTGGGCTAGAGGATCCTCCGAGCTTCTAGGGTTCTCATGCATGTCAAACACACATTTACCTTATCAAGCATCAGTTAAGTATTAACTCTTGAAACACTTTTGTTTTTTTTTGTTTTTTTTTTTTTAAAGAGGAGGGTCTACATGATATGCCCCACCCCTGTCTTTATGTTTTCTGTGCATTTCAAAGAATCTCAAAATATCTTTATTCCTCTAGAAAAAAAATCTATTAATTTAAAAAATAAAAATTAAAAATATGAAGTAAAGAAACACTCTCACCTATTGTGCATT
Organism: Danio jaintianensis; assembly: GCA_903798115.1. Taxonomy (NCBI): domain Eukaryota; kingdom Metazoa; phylum Chordata; class Actinopteri; order Cypriniformes; family Danionidae; genus Danio; species Danio jaintianensis. The sequence continues at coordinate 23,006,101 of CAIGQV010016645.1, read as the reverse complement.
TCCCAGAGTTTGGCTCCTATCCTCATCTCCCACACAATGACCAATCCCTCGCCTCCGCCACTCACAATCCTCCAATCATCTGCCTGGACTGCTGTGACGCCCATGTGATGAGCATATAAAGAGAGCACAGACGAGCCAGTCCGCAAGTCAAACACTCTTACTCTAGAAAACAACAAACAAAATCACGATCAATGGCATAGTGCAATTATTAAACCACAGAGCATGTGATTTACAGAAAGATGAAGTGAAGCACTGTGTTCTTTAACCATACTTTTAGATAATAACAAAAGCACAGCAAGCATTGAATGCTTTTCTAAAGCACATTTTCAAATACAAGCACAATTTCTATCAGAGACAACAAATTGCAAACATTTTTACACAAAACAATAAATAAATTTAGCAATATTAAATGGCCAAATATTCAATCTTTATTATTTTGCGTATGGGTTAGTCTTACCACGGATTTATGCGCTTTTGGAAGCTTCAAAATAAAAGCCACTATCCAACACTATTATACAGCATGGAAGAGCCAGGATAAAATTTGAGCATCAGAATTCCTTCTGACCTGTTAGCATCGTTCTTGTCGCCCTGCCGTTGGTACTCTGACGATCGAACATTTTTAGTTCAGCTTATATGTTTTCTAATGAAATAAACCAATTAAAAGCTGTTTGTGTAGTAAGGCTTTTGTGTTTTTTGTGCTAGTCTAATTTCAACATGTTGTTTATAGAAGACGTTTACCAGCCTTCACGTTAATTTGTGCTCATCCTAATAGCAATAATCAACCTCTGCTTTCATTTTACTTGGGAACTAATGTGGTCGGAACCAAAGTTTATTGGACAGCATTCTCTGAAATCTTCTCAAGCGGTGGACTTGTACAGTGTTTTTTAACCATGTTCCTGAAGGACCACCAACACTGCATGTTTTAGATGTCTCCTTTGTCTGTCACACCCATTACAGGTCTTTCAGTCTCTGCTAATGAGCTGATGATCTGAATCAGGTGTGTTTGGTTAAGGAGACTAGGAAAATGTGCAGAGCTGGTGGTCCTCCGGGAACGTGGTTGAGAAACACTGGACTAGTACATTCCGATAGTTTGCCGCTAAACCATGTGATAGCTTATTACCATAAACCTCCCATTGAAAATAACTGACTTTCGTCTATTTTGACACTCTCGCCGGTGGTGTGTTGAAAGCATGGTAAGTTTAATTTTTGGGTGAACTATTCCTTTAACCCTGCTTGACAAACTCATCCCTAAACAAAATGACCTGTAGTTAGTTGCATTATGCATTAGTCGGATCTTGGCCAGAATAAACTGCAAAGTGGACCACACTTTAGCCCAAAGTCTGACTAAACAAGACTAATGTGTTGGAGAAATTGCGATAGTCTTTGCAAATACAACCCCAAATAAAAAAAAAGTTGGGACAGTTTGGACACTTCCTACTTGGAAGCCCTATGTTAACAGTGTCCAGAGGCGCCGTCGACTTCTCTGGGCTCGGAGGCATCTGGGATGGACCATCACACAGAGGAAACGTTTACTGTGGTCAGATAAAGCAGTATTTTTGGGGAGAAATGAACGCTGTGTGCTCCAGATCAAAGAAGAAAAAGATTATCTAGACTATTACCAGCAACAAGTCCAAAATTTGGACTCTCAACACTTTCTCCATGGCACTTTCAATCCCATAATGCATTGTGTGGGTGTTTATACTGAACTTCCATATGAATGAACTGAAAACGCTTGCTGCACTGCACTCCTAACATGCCAGTGGAAACACACCATTAGTTTGATTTTTGGGTGAACTATTCATTTACCCTGCCTGCCTCATCCCTAAACCGAAAACTAAATGACCTGTAGTTAGTTGTGTTATGCGTTAGCCAGAATAAACTGCAGAGTGGACCATCCTTTAGCCCAAAGTTGGACCACACAAGACTAATGTGTTGGAGAAATTATGATATGGCAGCTCTGAGACGACATTAGTAGCTGGTGTAAAGAAATTACTTTTACAAGCCCAAAGGACTTCAATTCCATCTGTCCGCTTTAATGGTACCGAAGGCAGCCAAAGGATGACTCTATGCTGGCGCGTTCCAAAATATAATCGACTAAATTAAATTTAGCTTGGACAAAAAAAAAAAAAAACTCTTGGAGGACAAAAGGTATTAGGCACAATGAATCGTTAATGCACAGCCAAGCAGGATTTAATGCTGCGAGTAATTATGTGGATGTGCCCATCTATTGTCCTGTTTTAATTTCATCCCAGCATTTAGTCTTGTAAGAGGCTGTAATATATTTACTGGCAGGTTGCAGTGGTCATAAATCTAATGCTAAAACCAGATCTAGTTGCTCAGAGCTGTCAACGGACGGGCTTCCTTCAATTCATCAACTATATTGTTCGCAGGCATTCCCAGAGCTGCCAACTGTGAGCTAAAAACCACACACACGGCCATGAGAAACACATGCGCATCATCGTCATCATCATCATCATCAGCACTAACGTAAACCATATTTATAAGCAGAGAAACAAAAGCTCAGCTGTTTTCAAAATAGTGCAGCTATAAAAGTAGAATAGAAAGCATTCATTAAATAGAAAGAATGAATTCAATCAAACTTAAAGGGATAGTTCACCCAAAAATTAATATTCTGTCATCGTTAACTTGTTCATTTAAGTTTCTTTCTTTTGTTGAACACATACTGAAGACATAATGAAGAATGAAGAAAAACAGCCCTTGACCTCCATAGTATTTTTTGTTCCTTGTATGGCTTCTTTTTTCAACATTGTTCAGAATATCTTGTTTTCTGTTCAACAGAAGAAATTCATACCACTTTACAAAGACTAGAGTGTGAGTAAATGGTGAGAAAATGTTGATTTTTTGGTTGAGCTAATCCTTTAAGAGCAGTGGTCGGGAACCTAATGCCGAGTTCAGACTGCATGATTTTAGCCCCAAATTTGACTCGCCGACAAATGTCTGAAATCACAGGCAAATCGGTGCTCGTTCACGTGAGTAACAATCACACAGTGTGAACTATCAAAGACACGATCTGAGAGAATCACAGATGAGTCGCTGACACCCGTCAGATATTTGGCATGCTAAATATCTGGAGCTGTCGGTGATTCAAATCATGCCGTGTGAAATGTGTTCTGATTGAAAATAACATCGGCGATCACCTACAGCCAATGAGAGAGCAGCATCCACTAGTGTGGGTATCTGCAGGCCAGCGGGAGGTTGGGGCAGAAGTTAAAAGGGCTTCTTTTCTCTATTTGGAACCAATAAATGGAGGAAAAACTAGTGGAAATTTGGGAGCAGCACCCGTGTCTGTTTGACGTATCATCTGAGCAATACCACAACTGGGTCGAAAAAGAAAGAAGTTTGAGAGAAATTGCTAATTCCCTTCAAAGCCAGGTGAGTAAAATAAGTACATTTTCTACCCCACTAAAGGCTTCTTATTCATTATGTAGTTAATAACAAAATATATACTACGTGACCCCGCGTTGTTTCCATGTCACTTCTCGTGTGTGTTTGGTTGTGAGACGTACTGTAGTTTGTGTGCCGAGACAAAGTTGTCGGCGATTCTTCCTATTTTAAATTCATGCAGTGTGAAACCCCCTGTCGCAGATCCATCTTGCAGTTTAAACACAGCAGCAACGGAACGCTACCCCAGATAGTCATGCAGTGTGAAAACATCTGTGACGCGACTACTTTGAAAATCGTGCAGTCTGAACTCGGCATAAGGCTCATAAGCCACAAGTGGCTCTCCAGCTGTCTCCCTTCAGTAAAATTTTTGAGTTTAACAATAATAAAATTAATAATAATATTATATTTTGAAAATTTATTTTTACTCTTTTACTGACTTTCACACCACTATAAGTAAAAAAAAAAAAAAAAAAAAACCTTAAACAAACAACTAATAAAATCAAAAATCCACAAGCTCCCTGACAATCCTCCATAAGTGCTTGTGTTTCTAAGAGATGGACATCCATTACTGCCTTGTCCTCAATGATCATGCATGGAGCTGAACTCAACTTCATGCTCACTTCCTGTCAGACATCTGTCCAAGCAGATCCAATCAAGCACAAACACAACCCAAACTGAAGAGCAGATCTGATCCATTAGGTCTTGGTCTTTGGCCACGCTAATAAACCTCCAAACCCTAGCCCTCATTTCCTCCAGACTCTTCCATTTTTTTATCAACAAATCAATCAGAAGGGGTCAAATCATTACAGCCAAAATCATCCTCCAAGTAGCGCTTCGCTTCTCTCATTCATCAAAGACCAACAAAAGGTAAGAGCTTTCCTTTTATCCGAACAAACCAAGAATGACGCTAAAATAAAAGGATGTTTTAAAGGGAGCGCAGCTGGCCAGAAAGACATCACGCTCCTGGCACTCCATATAGTGTCTGAGCGAAGATGCAGTTGGAATTTATTTACAAAGACCTGCCAAGCGTCTCTCCACCTGCCAAAACAGTGCTCCCGCTGTCACAAGTGTCAATGCAATGGCTCTTTATTGGCTGCAGACTAATTGAGACGCGTGCATCAGATGTGGACGCCGCTGGGCAGATGTACTGCATCTCTGCTCGTCTCTTTGTCCACTAAATCAATAGACCCCGGCGATGCACCACTGACAATAACACAGTCCCTTTCAAAAACCCCGGAGCTTTCATTATTCCCCTTCCCACTTCTAGAAGTGCCTGCGCTTTTCAGATGCTTTTTCCGTGAAATGATTTTCAAGGTAAGCCAAAAATAGTGGAGAGCTGGACTGAGTGCTCTGAAAAGACCGCAGCTGTGGACTGAGAGGGAAAAATATATATATAAAAATAAAAGTTTTTCCACTTTGGAAATAATTGGATGTGCTTTATTCTGAGTGCTTTAATCTTGGACATCTAATGCAAATCTATTAAGCGCCGTCTAATTCATCTGTATGTGGAGAGTGGAGAAATGAAAAAGCCATTCATCAAAAGCTTCTGTTCTCCGTTTAGCGGTTTTGTGTAGCAGATATTAGGTTGTGGAAGACTGAATTCAGCTCGTAATTTCTCAAATTCGTACTATTCGTTTTCTACTCCAGGGTATATACACTGTAAAAAAATGCTGGGTTGCACACAATTGTCCCAACACAAATCGATTATGCTGACTTTATCATTTTTTACAAATTTAAGTGGATTGAACATGAAACAATTAAGTTGTCCCAAAAGAAACTTGTGTTGTTTCAGCTCATTTTAAATAAGTTGTTTGAACAAGTAGCAAAAGTCATTTCTGAGTGTACAGGAATCAGAGAGTCAAATTCAATACCTTTTAAGACCTTTTTTAAGACTCTTTCCATATATTTTAAGACCTCATCGCCGCTTTAGGTTTGAACCGGTAACAATGATTGGTAACATTTTAACTTACTGTATATTTACCAAATATTGATTGTAAAGCACAATTAAAGAGTCTCAGCTGGTGATAACTGGTTTTCACTGCAATATAATTCAGAAGGATGGGAATGAAGCATTAGACAGTTATTTACCTGACTAACGCTATGAAAGGTTTATAAGAAAATAAAACAATAATTAGAAAAAAACTTTATGTGGGGCTTTAGCAAACGCTCTGTCCTTTAAACGAATTAGTAAAACTTTAGACTACTATTTAATACAACTCAACACATTCATCTATAATCATATCATATATCACTGATCTTGATTATTTATGGCCGACTGCGATTTTCCGATTCCATATTTTAGAAACCAGCAATTCTTAGCATTTTTGCTAAAACTTTAGCATACAACTATACATTACATTACATTCTACAAAATTTAATGCCTTGTAAAATAGCATTTAAGACTTTATAACACTTCTTAAGGGCCTTCATTCATTTTGTTTTCGGCTTTATTAATTTATTAGTTCCTTTATTAATCTGGGGTTGCCACAGCGGAATGAACCGCCAACTTATCCAGCATATGTTTTACACAGCGGATGCCCTTCCAGCTGCAACCCATCACTGGGAAACACCCATACACTCCCATTCACACACATAGACTATGGACAATTTAGCCTACCCAATTCACCTATAGCGCATGTCTTTGGACTGTGGAGGAAACCGGAGCACCCGGAGAAAATCCACGTGGACAGGAGGAGAACATGCAAACTCCACACAGAAATGCCAACTGACCCAGCCGAGGCTTAAACCAGCGACCTTGTTGCTGTGAGGTGACAGCGATACCCACTGCGCCACCCCTTAAGGGTCTTCAATTTATCTAAATTGATTTATCAACTTTTAATACTTTTTAAGACCCCACGGACACCCTGCACTCAATAAATTGGTCTTAACCTTTAATCGGGTGATGAAATCATACATGATAACTTCATTGATGTTGATTACAAAATAATTTTTTGTAAAGTCATATAAATTTTAAAGTCTTAATACCCCCCAGTAACACATCAGGGATTTTCCCAATTAGTGCCCTATTAAGGGTTAATACACATATCTACACTGTAAAAAATATTGGTTAATTAACAGGTTCCATATTTTGTGATTCACATGGTGTTTTCTGTCGTATTATGGGATGTTGATCTCTGCTCTGTAGACTTTTGATGTTGAAAATTCAACTCTACAGTTTAACAAAGTGACTTTTATTGACATTTTAGTAGTTTGAAACAAGATATTGTTTAAGAAATAATATATAGAGAATTAAGTTTATTACCATTTTTTTTGTACGGTAATATACATCACCAACCCAGACAATATATCACTTAACTATTAAAAATGTCAATAAAAGTAACTTTTTCAAACTTTTCAACGTCATTCTGCATGATCTTATTCTACATCCCTAATATTACACCTAAACTCAACTACTACCTTAATAACTATCAATAAGCAGCAAATTAGGAGTTTCTTGAGCTACAAGTCTTAGTTAATGATTTGTTAATAGCTAGTCTGGGAGCTTTGGCCTCATCGAACGGTCAATAAAGATGTTATATGACTATGTTATATGACTGACAGGTTAATTGCGTTTCATTTTGTGCCGCGTCATGTTTGTGGACGTGGAATTGTCCTCAGAATAACAGTGCGAGATGCAACTTTGCATCATTTACTCACAAACATCTACAACAATGACACATCAATATTCTAAATGATCTCTCAGCAAAACATATAGGCAATCAGCAGGACATGTATGTAGACTTTGTTCTGAGATTCATTCTTTTTTTTAAATCGCATTATTATGACTTTCTTTTCTTTTTCATTTCTTTAAAAGCTGTTTTAACACATTTTAATCATTTTTACTTTTTTGTTTTTATTCTTGTTTATGTAAAGCACATTGAATTGCCATTGTGTATGAAATGTGCTATATAAATAAACCTGCCTTGCCTTTTTTGGTGACGCAATTCTACATAAAGATCAGATGTCAGAGTGAAAGTTTTCTATTCTATAAAAGCAAGGCTTTGTTGTATTTGTGAGCATCCACAAATAAAAATAAAAAGTTACTGTTTTGAGGGCATCATGGTGGCGCAGTGGGTAGCACGATCGCCTCACAGCAAGAAGGTCGCTGGTTCAAGCCTCGGCTGGGTCAGTTGGAATTTCTGTGTGGAGTTTGCATGTTCTCCCCATGTTGGCGTGGGTTTCCTCCGGGTGCTCCGGTTTCCCCCACAAGTCCAAAGACATGCACTATAGGTGAATTGGGTAAGCTAAATTGTCAGTAGTGTATGTGTGTGAATGAGAGTGTATGGATGTTTCCCAGTGATGGGTTGCAGCTGGAAGGGCATCCGCTGCGTAAACATATGCTGGATAAGTTGGCAGTTCATTCCGTTGTGTCAACCCTTGATGAATAAAAGGACTAAGCCGAAGGAAAATGAATGAACGAATGTTTTGAACGATGTCTTTCTCTTATCTTTAGGTCTAAAATGACAGAATATCTGAAGGTTTTCACTGCCAATAAAAAAAAAACCACGAGAATATAAGGATACCTGCTTGTTTGTCGACATCACATGTTTTATGCAGTGAGTATTGTACACTTTTAAGAATCCAGCGTTTAAGTCAAATTGATAAATGCTCATCGTCACAAAGTTATGCTCACCATGTGCAGGCAGTAAATCACTGATTCATGACTGATTCAGAAAGTTATACATTTATTAATGAGCAAAGTCATGAATAAAAACGTCCCAGCTTTTTTATCCACTCACACTTGTTTCCAGGTGGACTGATAAAGATTGCTGCACACTCAACGGAAATCCTGTATATTTAAACCAATGAGAGGATGACTGAGGATCTGCTAAAGTGTTTCCAGAAAAGCATGCCACATGCATCAGACGTTTACCCAAAGGTCTGTGGGCGGTGCTTGGTGTGATGTCTGAGGCAGAGATTAGTTCATAGCTAGAAATGTACCTTAAATTGTACAATTATCAACAAAAGTGTGATCGAAATATTAAAATAAATGTTTCAATTGTGACATTATTTCTTGAAATTATGCATTATTATATTTATGCAAAACATGCCTGTTAAATCCGTTGTGAGTTTGACCCACAGAGGGGAAGACAGTGGAAAATGAGATGAGGACACAATAAGCAGATTCACCAATTAAAACAACTTCCGCCAAACCTAAAATAAAATAAAACTAGTTCCTTCAGGGAAATGTGTGACGCAAGCTGAAAAGCAGAATCCGCAACAGCTGCAGGTGTAAATGAGAGAGTCACTCTTCCATCACAACTCATCAAACTCCCTGTGTTTAGGAATCTCCAGTCACAGGAGGCTGTCATGTGCCAGACTACAATTATGTGTGTGTGTGTGTGTGTGTGTGTGTGGGTGTGTGTGTGCGTGCGTGCGTGCGTGCGTGCGTGTGTGTGCGTGTGAGAATGTGCATGTGTTTGAATATGTGTATGTAAGTCTATGTGTGTGTGAGTCTATGTGTGTTGTGAATGTGCGTGCCTGCGTGTGTGAGAGTGTGTGTGTAAGTGTGCGTGTTTGTGTGTATGAATGTGCGTTTGTGTGTATGAATGTGTATGTGTGAATGCGTGTGTGTAAAGGTGTGTGTGTGAATCTGTGTGAATGTGCATGTTTGTCTGTGTGTGTGAATGTGTGTGTGAAAGTGCGTGTGTGTGTAAATGTGCATGTGTGAATGTGTGTTTGTTTGCGTGTGTGTGAATGTATGTGTGAAGGTGTGTGTGTGCGCGTGTGTGAATGTGCCTGTTCGCCTGTGTGTGTTTATGAATCTCTATGTGTGTGTGTGTGTGAGAATGTGCGTGTTTGAATACGTGTATGTAAGTCTATGTGTGTGTGAGCCTGTGTGTGTGTGTATGTGCATGTCTGTGTGAATGCGTGTGTGTGTGTGTGTGTGTGTGTGTGTGTGTGTGTGTGCGTGTGTGAATGTTTGTGTGTGAATGTGTGCATGTGAATGTGTGTGTGTATGAATGTGTGGGTGTGCGTGTGAATGTATGTGTGTGAAGGTGTGTGTGTGTGTGAATGTGCATGTATGTGGTGTGCGGTTGTGATTGTTTCTGTGCGTGTATGTGTTAATCTATGTGAATGTGCGTGTTTGTCTGTGTGTGTGTGCATAAATGTGTGTGTGTGTGAGAATGTGTGTGTGTGCATGTGCGTGTATATGTGTGTGTGGGTGTGTATGTTTGTGAGAGTGAATGTCTGTGTGTGCATGTGTGTACAGGTTTATGTGGTTTACAGGGACATAAAGTTGTATAATGACATGGTTATGACCTAGTTTTACTCTTAAAAGCAGTTCAAAACCATACTTAACGGGGTCTTTTGACATTCAGAATTTGCCACAGGTTTCATGTGAGGTAGGTTAAGCCAATATAATAAGAGGTTTTTACACTATTAAATACATTACACCTATAGACTGTCCCTGTAAACCATGTATACAAGTATGTGTGCGTGTCTATGGGTGTGTGTGTGAATGTGATGATGATAAATGAGGTGTGCATGTGTGCAGCATGTCATACCGCCTGTCTCTGTTTCCGCACAGCAGCAGGTGAGGGCTGCTGTCTCTCAGGTTGACGCAGGTAAAGTCTCCGGCCGAGTTCCCCATGGTCAGCTCACACTGGCCGCTCTCCAGGCTGTACACCTGAATCTGAGGACAGAAGCACACGGAGGAGAGATCAGCAAACTGGCAGGAATGAGCAGCAACACCTGCGGAGGTTCAGATGTCAAGCCCACAGCTTGCAAATCACAGATGCCAGAAAACACTTTTCTCAAGTGTTGAATGGCTGCTTACTAAGTTTGAGCACACTTTTAACAGTTTTAAATCATTTAATTTCATATACAGTTGAAGTCACAATTATTAGCCCACCTGTGATTTTTTTTCTATATTTCCCAAATTATGTTTAACAGAGCAAGGAATTTTTCACAGTATTTCCTATAATATTTTGTCTTCTGGAGAAAGTCTTATTTGTTTTATTTCAGCTAGAATAAAAGCAGTTTTTAATTATTTTAAAACCATTTTAAGGTCAATATTATTAGCCCCCTTAAGCAATATTTTTTTTCGATTGTCTACAGAACAAACCTTCGTTATACAATGCCTAATTACCGTAACTTGCCTAATTAACCTAGTTAAGCCTTTAAATGTCACTTTAAGCTAAATACTAGTATCTTGAAAAATATGTAGTAAAATATTATGTACTGTCATCATGGCAAAGATAAAAGAAATCAGTTATTAGAAAGTAGTTATTAAAACTACTATGTTTAGAAATGGGTTGAAAAAAATCACTTTTCCGTTAAACAGAAATTGGAGGGAAAATATACAAGGGGGGCTAATAATTCAGGAGGGCTAATAATTCTGACTTCAACTGTATATATACAGTGCTCAGCGTATCTCTCTTTTAAATGAATACTTTCTATAGAGCTCGGGAATGTAAGTCATGGCTAGTTGCGGTTGGCCATGTTTGTGGACAAATGCGGGTGCGCACAATGTAAACCAATGGAAATCACAACAGAAAAAAACAACCGTTTAATAGTAATATCTTTTGAAAAACATCTCACAATCACTCAAGATAATCAAACACTATAGAATACACAAGACATGTCACTCATATAGTTTTGAATGGGGAAAAGTGTAACGTCAATATGGCCAATGAAGCCCCGCCTACTAGTACAGGAGCCAATCATCGATCGCTATAGAGTAACGTTTCTCAGTGGGAGAAGCTCAGTCCAGACGTGCGCTTTGGCTCGCTGCAGAGCCACTTGAGCTCCAAGGAGGGGGAGCTTGAGCTCTAGCTCCTCCTCCTATAAGCTGTTTTAATGCGTTACCTCACCCCACCCCTAACCCCAACCCCCAGTGACATCACTAGTAGAAGAAGTGCAGCAAGGAGGAGCTAGAGCTCAAGCTCCCCCTTGCTGGAGGTCAACTCTGCCCATGTGGCTCTGCAGTGAGTACCACTTGGTGCTTTTACAACAGTTTTTGTGGTGAACAAACACACTGGAATCTCAGTGAATACTTGCTTCACAGACATAAGAAATATATCCACATAAAGCTTGAAATCTATACTTTTAAATGAACCAAGTGCACTTGAAAACAAACGTTTTCTGGTTTTGTAAACTGTATGAAACGAACGCGAGGTACAGTCTGTCCTGTCAAACGCACCTCACATAACAGCAAATACTCAAACGCCCACAAACTTGAAAAAAAAAAGAGTCGCTGTCATTTCTGGAGGACATTCGGCATCAAGACCAAGTTGTGGATTACATCAGAAGAGCAGCGTGATCATTATCCAGAGGATGATAATGTGTAGAACAGCCATAAATGAAGTTGGTGTCGTGATCTCGTTCCTTTCGAGTGTGCATGCGCAGGCAACCTGAAAAAATGCTGATTTTGTTTGATATGAACATATATATATATATATATATATATTATATATTCATTAAATGAGTCAGTACCAAAACCAAAACTGAAACTAATCTAATAAAATAACTTAGTAATAAATAGCTTAATAATTATTAAGGGATGACACGGTGGCACAGTGGGTAGCACTATCGCCTCACAGCAAGAAGGTCGCTGGTTTGAGACCCGGCTGGGTCAGTTGGCATTTCTGTGTGGAGTTTGCATGTTCTCCCCGTGTTGGCGTGGTTTTCCCTTCGGGTGCTCAGGTTTCCCCCACAGTCCAAAGACATGTGCTATAGGTGAATTGGGTAAGCTAAATTGTCAGTAGTGTATGTCCTGGTCCTCCAGGTTGGGGGTTGAGTGTTGGGCTAACAACCCACCTCATAAAAACTAGATGTTACGAAACACCAATATGGTGCGGCTAAATATCAACTTCGATATAAAACTGTAACTGCCCCAATGTAAACACGCAAAAGACGGGGGAGTAACGGTCACACATGTCCGTCAAGTGCGCGTTTACATAGAAAAACAATAGAAAAGTAGCACATTGGAGAGGAAAAGCATTTTGTGTGAAGCAAAAGCAATATGTTTCTACTACAGGCTTTAGTTCACCAAATGACCACCGGTATCGCTAATAACAAGAATTTATAAACTCCATTCATTTTTTAATGACAGCAGTTCTTCTAAAAATGAGAACTCGGACACTACCTTCAACATTTCATCAAACTATTGTGAACACCAGATGCAGAACAAAAAACAAAGGGTTCAATAATCGATTTGGTCAACTTCCTGCTGGTGCTTTCAAATTTCTTAACTAATCCGCTCACATTAAACGGCATCTCTAAGGTAATTCAATCCTAAACAAGAGATTGGTTAACCGATTGCATCAGCTGCCATTTAAACAGTGAGCAAAGAAAAGACAACGGCACGAGCCAAATTGGACGTGAATTACTGAGGCAACAGATAGAGATGTTCAACAAAAGAGAGAGAAGAACTGCATGATGTCAGTATTGAGCTCCTGCCAGCTGTTTAGTGCCTTCGCTTTTGGGCCAGACACACTTAAATGCAAGCCACCGTAACGGTGGCCAAAATCTTTGAGAGGACCCAAAAATTACCGCCAAGCAGAGTTTGTCATCAAGAAAAGCGCCCAATATGTAAAGCTACAATATGTAAGGACTTGATGAGGGTAAGCTGATGAGAATGAAGGCGTGATGAGTGCATATGTCACTGGCGGAAAGACAGACTACTGGGATTATGTTTGGGATTTATTCATCATTACGGGATTCATGGAGATGTTCGCACAAGTAAATAATTATTTAGCTGTTGCGTTGGGGTTGTGAGCGTATGTTAAAAAGTTTTTGAAAGTTTATTGAAACATTCCTCTTATTGAAATGTAAACTTTTACAGGCCATATCAGCCTAGAAAAAAGCAGTTTAATTTTACGTCGGTGGACATTTTAACTAGTCATCTTTGAATAGGAAAATTATCGAAACTCTTTGGTTTATTTTTGAGTGAGATGCTAACAGTCTAATCTGATTCAATTTTCTTTGCTAAGCTAAGCTAAAATTGCTCCCATAAGTGATTTTTGCGCCGAGATTTACAAAGTGATTTAATTTTACATCGGTGTACATTGTAATTACAGAGGAGTCATCTTTGATTAGGAAATTTATCAAACTCTTTGATTCATTTTTGAGTGAGATGCTAACGGTCTAATCTGATTCAATTACCTATGCTAAGCTAAGCTAAAACTGCTCCCAAAAGTGCCATAGAATAATAAAACTCAACTGTTTAACTACATGGGAGTTTAACTACATGGGAGTTTAACTAAATGAGCCACGTTTTCAACCAAATTAAAGTGCTCCTTTAATAAGATTCATCCTGAATTCACAGCTATGAATTTCAGCACCTGGAGGTGTAACAGTGAGACACTTTTTCACCAGCCTCTCTGGCTGTTAAACATGAAAGTGGCGCCTCAGGGTTCGCCAGCCTGATCTGTGCTGTTTCTGTGTGTGTGTATGTGTGCATGTCAAACACACACTGTGATGCACATATACACAACAGATGACAAAATCCTCAAGTCCTTTAACTTTAAAAACAAAGATGATGAAAAATAACACTTGAAACTAGTCATATTTTGAAAACCAATGGATTAAAATATAATTTTGAAAACCATCATCCAGTTCCTCCAAAACTAAGCCATTCAAGTAGATAAAAACACAATTGTAGTACTATATATAAATTTGAGAAACAGGTCAAATTACGTTTTCAACCATTTAGATCTAAAGGGTATCCAAAAAGTTAGATAATGCATTAGATAAGGTAAATAAATTTAACAGAAAACAAGCCTTGAAAATAGAAAAACCCATTAAAAAAAAACAAAGAACTTGTTCAGTAAATTGTTCATGGACATACAGTAATACAATAAAATAATTTATTTACAAACAATGCCACATATTATCAGCCAATGAATCTCTAGATAAATTTCAGTATTGCCCACTGTTTACTATTACATGTGTAATGGAGGCCAGCTAGCGAAGTGCTATGCAGGTAAACCTCATGCCTCTGACTTCAAAAGGTGCTATAGCGACAGATGCTAGAGGCCATGGTGGGTTACACACGTAACCTGTCAGATATAGTGGTTAAATTCTAGGGGGAAAAAAGTCCTACATTTTGATTACATAAGGCTGTTTCTTGTGCAGAAACTGTATCATGCGCCAAAATCTGATACAGTTAATAAACTAAATAGTTTTTACATCCAGTAACAAATGTTTTCGTAAAAATTGCATCATGTACTGCCTGATCAACTCATAATGTAATATATGATTTAAAATACCAAAAATATACATATATGCATAACATTAATACACTGCAGAAGACTTGAGCCGAAATGTTCGCGTTTGGTATATTAAAGTAAAATAAAATAAAACAAAATAAAACGTTGAAGGAAAATTATTTTGGTGAGTGCTGTGCATGGTTTCATGCACTAAAATACACTTGACTACCAAATACACTAAATATAGCAGCTAGAGAACAACAAACCAAAAACAAGTCTAGACATTAAACACTTGGTAAAAATTCCTAATCATTAACTCTAACCACAAACGTTAAAGCAACAGTGCACTCAAAAATGAAAAATAAGTCATTGTTTGGGTAAACAAACCCTTTAAGTGGTAATAATAGTAATTCATAGTCTGAGTAATACTCAAGTTCTAAAATAAACAGCAATGCATGACGGCTGACTCACTGTATTCCCTCATAGACACTGAACTTGGTTTGCCTCCTCGGTTTTTGACAGGTTTTAATGAGGCATATGTTTTTCTCATTTAATAACACATAAACACCTCGGCTGCACCAGCGATGGTTCTGGCACGTCTGACTTCCCTCTCGCAGTTTGAAAATCCTGTCAACACGACACACGGCTGACAGACATGACATCACATGGATGGGAAAGGTGCTAATCGTGAATTTGTAGAGTAACTGGAAACTTGTAGAGTATTGACAGTGGAGTGACAGCATGAAACAAAGGCTACACTTTAATAAAAAAGATGGGTTCTTTTGACACAATTTGGGGTAAAATATAGACAAAACTAACCAATCAGAATTCCTAATGAGACAACAATTTTTTTGTGTTCAAAAACTGTAGAACAGTAGAAACTGCTTTCCTCTGGTAGAAGATATAGAGTCCCAAAGAGCAGGTTGAATTGATATAAGAATTCCTTTGTATCTGTTTTAGTGGGTTTAACAAGAAATAATTACGATTTTATTTATTTATTTATTATTTTTGTTGTTGTTGTTTTTTTTGTTTATTGTACGTTTGCAGCAACATGGTGTCCATAACAAACTTCCTTTCGAGGACAATAAAGTATATTACTTCTACTAAAACAATACTTAAATCTTGTAATGTCATTTATAGAACCAAATTTGGTTACGCTTTAATTTAAGGTGACGTAATTCACGATACTGGAATTTCTAACTTCGATACGATACCAAGAAAAATATCGATATTCAATACCATTTTTTGGTACTGCGAGGAAACCACGTTTTCAAGTAATTACCCAGCAGGCACACAACATCATAAGACATTAATATTAGGTTAGATTTAGGTCGTGATGTCGGGTGACCAAAATCCAACGTCAAGCCAACATCTTGAGCCAAAGTCATATTGACGTCAAATACTGACATTTATTCGTCAGGTATGGCAACCAAAATCCAACATCTGATAGACGTCATAGTGGTAACGTCCACACAACGTCAAGCTGTAACATCATTAGACAATGATATTTGGTAGTTTTTAGGTTGCGTTGGAAAGTGAAGAAAATCCAATGTCTGTCCGACGCTGGACATTGACGTCGGTCTGACGTTGAGTTTTGATGTCAACCCAATTTTCATTTCAACCCAAAATGCAACGTGCCACGACGTTGGGGTACAACATCAATCTGACGTCATGTTGACATACTGTGCCTGCAGGGTAGCTATTAGCGCATTTAATTAGCACTGCTCTGTAGCAGTAACAATACTAACCAAAAGCAAGATAGTATTGTTTTTAATAATCCAGTTTTGATACTTATCGAAATATCGATATTTTTGACAACACTACATGTAGCTAACCCTAAACAACCCACATTCTAACCCCAACCATATAGTAAGTACATGTAAATAAGTAATATTACTCAGTAGTTAAATGTATAGTTACACTGTACCTTTGTCACCTTAGAATAAAGTGTAACCACAAATTTAACGTTAGGGTTTGTCCATATTTTACCCAATTTGGTGAAATAACCCAGAATTTTTGGAGTGTACAATTCCTGTAGAATGTGGTGGAATTCAATGCCTGATACACTCCCAGCAAACCAGGGTTATTATAGCTTTGCTTTTTAAATTCATTTGAATTAAGTAATTGCACATACTGTGAAAAGTGTCAAAAACCTTGGTTGTACTAATTATAGAGTAACTTATTATAAAAGGGTAAAGTATCTTCCTCTTTTTTTACTATTACTTCCTTTTTTATTCTTAATCATTTCCTATATTCCTACAATGCCCTCAACCAATACTGGCATCCCTATGAATTAATAATGAGCAAATACCTTATATGTATATGATCATGAATCTGAAATTTTACATTTGTTTCAAGTTTACTTTATAGCAGTAGTCTTTTATCTGCCATGTGCTTAAACTTACTGCAAGTTTAAACTGTGCATTTAAAAATATATACACCTTATTTGTACAATGTACAAATTATGAATAATAATTGAATAATGTACAATTCATGCTATTAACAAACCATTAACTAAGAGTTTTAGCTTAATAAGCTACTAATTAGCTGCTTATTAATAGTTGGTCAGGTAGTAGATGGGTTTAGGTATTTGGGTAGGATTATGGATGTAGAATAAGATCATACTTTTAAGTACTAATAAACTGTTAATATCTTAATAATGAGTAATAACACAGTAGTAAATGGTGTGAATTCTTAAAGTGTTACCTTTGGGTACCTAAGTTTGGGTACCTAAACCAAACTACTGCCTTACTAATAAATAGGTTAGGAATTTATTGAGCTTATAGTCTTTGTTGATGGTTTGTTAGTAGCTTGAATTGCCCATTAAAATAAAGTGTGACCAAAATTTGTTATACAGTGCCCTCCAATCCAAAATATTTAGATTAACCTGTTAATCACTTTTAGTTAGTAAAAGCTTTTTTTTTATCCTGAAACCCTTTTAAATAATCTGAAAGTTACAACATACAGATAGAGGTAGTATTATGGATATGAATAAGGTGGGTTGATAACTACTAAGGTTATACAGGCATGATAAGATATAATCTGCAGATGTACTTACTATATAGTTTAAATTAGGTAAAAAATGTACAGTATGTACACTATAGCAGAGAAAATATGAACATATTTTACAGATGCATATGATTTTTGTTAATATTAGTTAAAGTAGTTCACCATTAGTTCTTCTTAACTCACAGTGTATTAACTAATGTTGACAAGCATGGATTTGAATTTTAATGATGCATAAATGTTGAACTATGAATAATAAATGCTGTGCAAGTATTGTTAATTCTTAGTTCATATTAGTAAATATATTAATTAATTAAACCTTATTGTAAAACGTGACCTTTTATTTATTTATTTTTATTTATTTTTGGCTACAAAGCATTCTCCTGACAGACAGACAGACAGACAGATAGACAGACAGACAGACAGACAGACAGACAGACAGACACTCGTTTCTCTTTCAGACTAATTTATAACACTAACAGTTAACTGGAGTTTCCTCATTATTGCCCTGATGGTGGAAACAGTCATTTACAGTGTGTTTTGTTATTTTCTTACAGCCACTTCCCATTTTGTGAAGCAGAAACACAGCTCTGTTGTGAATTGTGGTGAATGACTAATGGAGTTTGGCCTTTGTGTTTCCTCATGTGTAAACTCTGTGAAACTGTACACTACCTGACAAACGTCTTGTCGCCTATTAGGAACAACAAATAATAACTTGACTTCTAGTTGATCATTTGGTATCAGAAGTGACTTAAATGAAAGGCAAAGGCCTCTAGATTACGCTTATTTTACCAAAATAAAATATGATCATGCCTTGATTTTTAATTATTGAATTAGGACAGTAAGGTCTGACTTTGCTTAGATAAAAGTCTTGTCACTTAACAGAAATAATGTACAGTATAGAATATAAAGTCATGGTGCAGTGGAAACAGAATTAATATTGTGTACTTCCATGAGCTTGGAGGACTGCATCCATACGTCTCTGCAATGACTCAAATAACTTAATAATAAAGTCATCTGGAATGGCAAAGAAATCATTCTTGCAGGACTCCCAGAATTCATCAAGATTCTTTGGATTCATCTTCAATGCCTCCTTCTTCTTACCCCAGACATGCTCTCTTACCCCAGACATGCTCAATAATGTTTATGTCTGGTGACTGGGCTGGCCAATCCTGGAGCACCTTGACCTTCCTTGCTTTCAGGAACTTTGATGTGGAGGCAGAAGTATGAGAAGGAGCGCTATCCTGCTGAAGAATTTGCCCTCTCCTGTGGTTTGTAATGTAATGGGCAGCACAAATGTCTTGATATCCTCAGGCTGTTGATGTTGCCATCCACTCTGCAGATCTCTCGCACGCCCCCATACTGAATGTAACCCCAAACCACGATTTTTACTTCACCAAACTCTACTGATTTCTGTGAGAATCTTGGGTCCATGCGGGTTCCAATAGGTCTTCTGCAGTATTTGTGATGATTGGGATGCAGTTCAACAGATGATTCATCGGAAAAATCTACCTTCTGACACTTTTCCAAATGATCAACTAGAAGTCAAGTTATTATTTGTTGCTCTTACAACTGGGATCAACGACAAGACTTTTGTCAGGTAGTGTAGGTCATTGGTTGAACTACTCCTGTTGCTGGTCGCCCATGTGTACCACACCTAAAGGCTTTTCACTCCCTGTCTGTTCAATTTAGAATACATGTAAAAATCCTATCATATGTTTTTAAATCTCTTCACTGTCAAGCGCCTACATATTTATCCGAACTGCTACATCACTATACCCCCAAGAGAAATCTAAGATATTTACAACCAAAACCAGTTAACTTCAACCAAAATTCTGTTAATCTTTCACTCCAGAATGAAGTGTAAAGATGAAGTCATTTTAAATGTAGGAATTTTATTTAGCTTGTTTTCGTGTCTTATCTGTGTTTCTATTTTGATCATTTTTCTATCTCTTGTTTTTATAATGTTGTAAATCACTTTGATCAGTCTCATGGCTGTTTTAAATGTGCTTTATTAATAGTGCAAGATACGTACCATGAAATATTCCTGTAACACCTTCCACTAAATAGTGAGAGAAAACAGGCTGACTTTGACAAACGGTGCTGTCGTTCATCCTCCCGGCTCGGTCTAAACAGCCGCCTGGTGGCCGTTTGCTTAATGAGAGTGTTTAAATGGGGCTGATGTCAGTGGAGAAGCAGAGCCAAAGCATTGTGTAATTGAACAGGACACCATCTGTATTCATCTATCAAGCACTCATCTGATTACTGTCAACATCTACGCCTGTCGCTTCACTGAAAAACTAGCATAAAACCCCTGAGTAAAGCCTGTTCTCCCCACCCCCCGGACACCACTATTTAAATGCTTGTATAAATACACTGGGGAGCGGTGGCGAGGGCTATTGTGATTTAGAGAGGTTTATTTTAGGGTCTGTTTAACATGATAGTTGAGCTTTTAATCAGAAGAGAGTTTGAGAGCACTGGCTCACAATCAAAGCTCTGGAGAAACTCTGCGCACCATGGGGAATTAAGTAAATCTAAAACCACAAAACATAAATATTTATATAAAGTCAAATAAGCAATAATTGAAATAAAGTAAAATATAAAAACAGTATTTTTTTTATTTCAGCTATCTGCCTAAAATTGCCTAGAACTAAAAAAAACTACAACATAAAAAAATTCATATTTAACCATTTTAAAAACTTAACTTTTTTTTTTAAACTACTATTTTAATTGAAACAAAACAGAATTATACACATTCTTTGTGTTAATTCTGTGTATGTGTGTATATATATACACATATACATACATGCATACATAATTAAAACAAAGAATGTGTATAATTCTGTTTTGTTTCAGTTAAAATAGTAGTTTTTATAATAAATTAATTATATAATAATAAATTATATTCATTCATTTTCCTTCGGCTTAGTCCCTTTATTCATCAGGGGTCGCCACAGTGGAATGAACCGCCAACTTATCCAGCATCCAGCACCCAGTACAGGGAAACACCCATACAGTCTTACATTCACACACATACACTACGGCCAATTTAGTTTATTCAATTCACCTATAGCGCATGTCTTTGGACTGTGGGGGAAACCGGAGCACCCGGAGGAAACCCACGCCAACACAGGGAGACCATGCAAACTCCACACAGAAATGCCAACTGACCCAGCGACCTTCTTGCTGTGAGGTGACAGTGCTATCCTTTAATGGATATAATTAATTAAATATATTGGCTATACTCATTTATATATATATATATATATATATATATATATATATTCACATATTATACACATTCACATATACATATATATATGGTATATCACATATATAGTTTTGAAAAAGTTAGTTTTAGTTACTTAAAATCTTAAT